>OU975438.1:1439022-1791522 GCA_918857605.2 Philereme vetulata | reverse complement strand
TTTAATTAATCATTCACGTCATAAAAAGACTTATCCATTAACCAAAGCTTAAGTTTTCTTTTAAATAATAGAAATGGCAAGTCCTTGAAACCATTTGGCAATTTGTTGAAGATAGTAATGGAATGATATTAGGCATTCCGCTTAACAAGTTCAAGCCGGCACGGCGGCACATAGAGTCAATGCTTGTGCCTCGTGTTCCTGGTGAGAACTTCAGAATGCTTTCCAAAATATTGAGGATATTGCTTGACAAACACACATACATCCCTGATGTACATGCACGGTAATGGTAGAATATTAAACCTTTTAAACAATGGTCTGCAACTATCATCTCTCGATGCACCACAGATAGCTCTTACGCATTTTTTTGCGTTTAAATGCTTTTTCGACATCAACCGAGTTTCCCCAAAGAATTAACCCATAACCGAGGGCTGATGAAACATAACCGTGGTAAGCGCTGAGTGCCGCTTCTGCAGATACACAGAGTCTGGGGCTTTTTGTGGCATACACAAACTTATTTATTTTGTTGCACACATGCTAAATGTGTGCCTTCCAACTTAAGTGTCGATCTAAAATAATCCCCAAAAATGTTGACGTCTCGATTTCTTCTAAAAGTTTATTGTCATGTTTGACACTAAAAATTTCCTTAATTTGTCGATGTGTTCCGAATTGTTTAACATGTGTTTTATTTATATTTATTTGCAAATTATTATTATTCAACCATCTAATTGTATTTAAAGAGCATCATTTATTTACCTTTCGAACGTCAATTTATTTTGTCCCATGATAATAATCGTAGTGTCGTCAGCAAATAATATTGTTTTATGTATATTAATATTAGGAAGGTCATTAATATACAAAAGAAATAAAAAGGGGATATTAGGTTGAAGAAAAAGTTTCTTCGCATTTTTTAAGAAAATTCATAACATTTTTTATTATAGTTTATTTACATTTAACTAAAATATGTAGGTACTATTTTGTTCGATAACTTTTTGCCATCTTGTAGGTAGGGACATGATCCCATTGCTATAGAAATTTTGGGGCTTCTTATCAAAATACCGCGACAAGTAGTTTTGGCAGTCCTCTCGTGATATTAATCTGACACTGCCTAAAGAATTCTGAAGAGACCGAAACAGATCGAAATCTGAAAGTGCAAGGTCAGGACTATACGGCAGATGCAATAACACCTCCCAGCCAAACTCTCTTAATGTTTGCTGAGTGGCTAAAGATGTGTGAGGTCTAGCGTTAACATGATGAAAAACCACACCCCTTCTGTTGATTAATTCCGGCCGCTTTCTCTCAATTTCTTGCTTTAATCTCATCAGACTTTTTCCCCAACCTATTACTATCAACCGACTTGGTAGCCCACGATGCTATTATGAGTGTCTGTATCCCCGTTAAAATGGAGGATGTCTTTGAGTTCTGTGACAAAACTGTTTCTGTGTAGTTTATGGTTAAAGATAACCAGCTCTATAATCGCCTTTGCTAACTCATTGTACTGCCGATACATTCTTGTTAATGGATTATAATAAGGTATATTGTTTTTATAAGTAAGTAAATCAAACATTAAAAATTAATTTTCAATTAATGTGTATTTGTGAGTATTATTATATATATGCAGGCAATTAGGTAGTTAGTATATTTTATTTCTATTTGTATATTTGTTAGTACCTAATTAAGCACGACGATATAAGACTTTTTACCTGTCACGGTGGTAGAAAATATTTTAAGCATTTTGTGGTTTTTGAGCATAATTTTTTAATGTGGGTAGTTTCGATGCAAAATAAAACTGTCTACTCATGACCCACGAAGTTTTATTGCTCCCGATTATACTCTCCAGTGGCGACGACGATTAAAAACTAAGTATTTGCGTGTTATGTGACGGTGACAGTGTGGACAAAACAATGTCGGTCGGGAAAATTAAAGAATACGATTTGGAATCGGGAAATTGGACTTTGTACTGCGGGCTAGTCGAGATGTACTTTCGGGCAAACGCGATCAAGGACGAGCTCAAGCTGCCTACGTTGATATCTATAGTTGGTGACAGTGTGTACAAATTAATGGTAAATTTGTGCAATCCAAAGAAGCCTACGGATCTCAGCTATGAAGAAATTACTACCTTGGTTCATGAACATTTGCAGCCCAAGCCGTCCATCATGGCGGAGCGATATCGATTTCGACAAAGGCGCCAAGAAATCGGCGAAAGCATCATGCAAAACCTCGCTGTTTTGAAAATGCTTGTGAAGGATTGCGATTATAGGGATACGCTTACCGACAATTTACGTGACCAATTCGTTTGTGGCGTGAGCAGTGATCTTATCAGACAGAGGTTGTTCTCGGAACAGGGGTTAACGTATGCCAGAGCCCTAACATTGGCTATCTCCCTGGAGGCTGCAGAAAGAGACGTGGTGGCCGTGGATTCAACAGCTGCGTCAGGCAGTGGGGCGGCCAGCACGAGCACAGTGCATGCGTTGCGTGCGTCAGTGGCGCGCGGCGGAAGGTTCCGGAACTTAGCGCGGAACACGGTGGCGGTGGCGGCACCTGCGGCGTCGTACTCATCAGCGAGCAGGGTGCGCGGATGTAAGCATGTGGAGGACAGCATCAGTGGGATGGGTGCTGATACAGAAACTTTGTGTGCAGTATTTGCCGGAATATAGGGCATCTAAGAAGGGTGTGCCCACATAAAAATTAATCCAGGGCGATGGGCGATCGACGGCGATGGTGGCACCGGTGATGGATTCGGGCGGTACGAGGCCGGCGCGCATTATATGCAACCGGACTACAATAGCGAAGGATCATCCTTGGAGGTGGAGGTAGAAGAGCCATTGTACTACATGGCACTTGGCGACTACAAGCCGGTGAGTCTGGATTTAACGGTGAATGGACGCAGACTTAGATTGGAAGTAGATACAGGATCGCTGGGATCTTGCATTAGTAAAAACACTTATGAGGCTTTATTTGATGACATTGAGTAAGAAAAATCAAAATGTGTTTTCCTTTTTTATGACAGAAAATCTAAAGTGCGGCCGTTAGGTGTTCTGAAACCAAAAGTAAATTTTAACAGACACGAAAAAGTGTAAGAGTTGTTTGTTGTACCTAGACACGGTCGTAACGACATTTATAGGTAGGCAGTGGCTCTCGGAGCTAGAAATACAGATACCTATTTTGCAATGTTCTCCAACACCACCTATTTTGCAATGTTAGTTCCTCTTTTTTGGGCTACAAATTGCAGTTATTTTGAATTTCGTGCATGAGTCCGACTCGCACTTGGACGGTTTTTTAATAAGCAATCAAGCACTTATAATTAGTTTACCTATATAAGTATAAGCAAAAATTCAATTATAATTTCACCGTCGCTGGCGAATCTTGTATCACCTTTAATTGGTGCACGTATCAGAAATGGGTTTATGACTATCGTCATAAGTCTGGTAATTAGCTATAAACTGATAAAACTTGTGTATATTGGTGTTTCTTTAAATAAATGAATAAAATAAATATACTACTGTATGGTATAAAACGTGTTATATCACAAGTTAAATAACATTGTTATTAACATACGCAAAAACTGCGTGGTCTCCACTCGATTCGGACTGGATTGATGATAATAATAACTGCTCGTAGACCTAATCATACTTTTTTATTATATATTGTAGGCTTGCGTTTGACCACGATCTCGCCTGATGGTAAGCGATGATGCAGTCTACGATGGTACACGCTTGCCTAGAAGAAACCTATTCACTTCGACTTAAAGATAACCAGGTTGTAGTTATCAGGAAACACAGACTCTGGCAAGGCGTTCCACTCTTTGGCGGTGCGCATAATAAAGGTCGAAGAGAACCGTTTTATGCAAAAGGGAGGCATTTCTACCATATGGCGGTGGTGAACGGCAGAGCGTCTGGTTGTCCGTTGATAGAATGGAGATGATGGGATTAGGTTGAAAAGTTCCGCCACACACTCCCCGAAATGTACGCGATAAAAAACCGAGAGACTAGCAACCTTTCGTCGATTCTCCAGACCGGAGCCTTACATCAACTAGCTCATCGTTGTCTATGAGTTTCTTGGCTCTTCTCTCAATTGATTCCAGAGCTTCAAGTTGGTACTTCGCTGATCCGTCCCAGAGGTGAGAACAGTACTCCAAACACGATCGGACTTGTGTTTGGTACAAGTTAAGCAACTGTCCCGGTGTGAAGTAGTATACCTTTGCGAGTATACCAAGCTTTTTAGCAGCCAACTGGGCTTTAGACTCAATGTAGGAGCCGAAATTGAGAGTCGGAGTTAATGAGATACCAAGAAGAAAGTAGGAAACAGATTAAATTGACTTCGTTTTGCGGAAAACAGACACGCCTGGGTCTTATTCGCATTGAACTTGACCAGATTGGCATCACACCAGTCGGAGATTGCCTTAAAGGACAAGTTTAAGTGCTCGACCATGGCTTCCCTGAGTGACTGAATCTGCACTCCACTGGCTTGTGCACTAGATGTATAGCTTTCCTACAACTGTGCTATCATCTGCATACCCAATGGTACCGGGTTTAAGCAGATCGTTGATATGCAGCAAGAAAAGAGTTGCAGAAAGTACTGACCCTTGAGGGACCCTAGCGATAATTTCCAATTGATCGTACGAGCAGCCTTCAAAGACAACTCGTATCGAACGGTCTCTCAAGAAGTCCAATATCCAGTACACAAACCAGTGGGCAGACCGTATGATGGAAGCTTGCTAGAAAGGCCATCATGCCAGACCCTATCAAAGGCCTTTGAGATGTCAAGAGAGAGCCAGCGCTTCTCCGTGTTTATCAACGGCCTCGCTCCATATGTGCGTAGCATACGCTAGAAGGTCCCCAGTGGACCAATTTCGGCGAAAGCCATATTGTCGATCACTGAGGAGGTTATACATTTCTAGGTGTGCCAGGAGCCTATTGTTCAGTACACGTTCAATAATCTTACAGATGACGGTCATGACCAAGATGGGCCTGTAGTTAGAGGGGTCGGTACGTCTACCTTTTTTAGGCACGGACTGCACGTTTCCAAAATTCCAGGATTTCGGCACTTGTCCAGACTTCATAGAGCGGCGAAAGAGGCGTGTCAATACAGGAGTGAGCTCAGGAGCGCATAATTTAAGAACAACTGCCGGAATACCGTCAAGGCCACTGGCTTTGTTCACGTCCAGATTCTGCATCGTTTTTCGAACCTCGGTCTGATGTATGCGGATTTCCGGCATAAATACCCCACCATCCGGTAGACTCAGAGGTATCGCGCTTGCAGCATCTAGGCAAGAAGATTCCGCAAAAATATTGGCGAACAAATTCGCTTTCTCTTCAGCAGTATGGGCCAGAGTACCGTCAGGTTTCAGCAGTGGAGGTAGTGAGGGGCGACAGAAGTTCGACTGAACCGCTTTAGCCAGGGACCAAAAAGCCTTACTGCCCAATAGATACGACGTCAATTTGTTCCTTATTCGGCCTATGCGGTCAAATCGAGCCTTCCGTAAGCTTTGTTATAAGCTGTCTTCTTCTTAGATAGGTCCTTGTTTAAGAAATCCAATATTTAATATTGGTTATGTATCTTGCTATGTAAGTGGCTTGAATATATACCCATCTTGTTATGTAAACTAGATTAGACCTGGGTAAGTGAACGGCTGTGGTTCCATTCGTAAACTTGTATTGACGAAAACTTGTATTTGATTGTAAACTTTGACGATAGTTCAATATTAATTCGGTACTTATTCATGTACCTACTTAGGTTTAGCATTAAATTGAGTCACATGACTCTGGTTAAATTATTGTCAATAAATTATGAGACATTTAAAGAACGTTCTTATTTAAATCGGGCTAATTTCAAACTGGAATTATTGAGGTGGAGATGATTTTGGGAATTATATGACATTTATCTCAAATGGAAGCTGGGTGTTTTGATTATTCTAACCATGGTGGGCGGATGACCCATTTTCGAGTTAAGTCTCGCATGTGACGAGCTCTTATCATCGAAGCTATGAGAGAAAAATCCCTGTTAGAAGTAGCAATCCATGCATTTATGTTTTAGCGGGTGAACCCTGAAATTAGAACTACTTCAACGATAAAAGTTGGTTTACTAGCTCCATGAGAGAGACATTTACATTAGTTGACAACTAAATAACTATAGTTGAAGTGGCAATGGGCGGGCCACATAGCTCGTAGAACCGATAACTGTTGGGAAAGAAAGGTTATCGAGTGGAGACCACGGACTGGAAGACGCAGCGTAGGCCGGCCCCCCACAAGGTGGACCGACGATCTAGTAAGAATCGCGGGGAGCCGTTGGGCGCAAACGGCTACCAACCGCTCGTTGTGGCGATCTAAGGGGGAGGCCTATGTTCAGCAGTGGACGTCTCCCGGCTGATGATGATGATGATGAAAATAACTATCAGACTTGGATAATAGTCATTTGCATTATACGGGTATAAAAATATTCATTTGCCTAATCTTCTGAAATAATCTCTACCTTACTATTTGGCAATAGACAGAATCCATGGGACAAAGCTCCTGTTTTAGACATACGAGTATCAATGTATTAAACTACATACAACAGAGATTATCTTATATTTTTGGAATTTTAATATAGCAATAGCTAAATTAGGGCAAAAGCGGGTA
Organism: Philereme vetulata; assembly: GCA_918857605.2. Taxonomy (NCBI): domain Eukaryota; kingdom Metazoa; phylum Arthropoda; class Insecta; order Lepidoptera; family Geometridae; genus Philereme; species Philereme vetulata. The sequence goes on along the minus strand of OU975438.1, from coordinate 1,784,905 downwards.
TTCTCCTGTGAAGTTGGGAAGGTTCTGCGGGTTAACAAGGGGCCATCCACTGACATTTAATGTCAGAGTTTAGCTCCGTAGATAAGTAGAATAATACTATGAGAGATTGAATGAGCGAATAGTTTTAATATTAGTCTACCACAAGTATATTTGGTTGAAAGAAATGAATAACGAACTGACGCAGACTTAGGCTGGTTACAGAGTACTAGAACAAACCATACTGACAATTGTAGGTTTGGAAAAGAATATGCCCTCAGTTTGCTCTAAACTCCACCAGTCTGTGGGATAATAGCTGGGTTTAGAGAGTTCCTTGTTGACTTATCTACAGCGTACTGACATCAGACTGTTTTATGTTAAGTAAATGAACATCCCCGTAACGTGTAAGCGGTTGGCCAGCGCGGATCCAAGCTCTATTAAATGGAGGAGGTGAGTCCAGTCAGGACGTCGATCACCACTGCTAGAAGTGGGGTTGGTGTTTCAGCCTTTGCCATGCCTGTAGGATGTATATGTTAGGACATAGAACAGAAATAAATATTAAAAATTGAGTTAAGTACCTTCAAGTATGGTTGTAGTTAGGTTACATTTAACTTCCTTGTTGAATAGGCAGTTGGAGGGTCAATTAAGCCTTCGAGTTAGTTATTGCTTTGTCTTAAATCACCTAAAAGAAATGGGTTACTATTTTCACCATTAACTAAACGATCATTGGCCAAATCGATCATTAAATAAGCAGGAGCGTCTTAAGTGCGGACCTTATGGTTAGGGAGGGTCCTAAATACTAGGTTCACTTTTATCTAGTCATATTATATCTAGTAGTAGTAGTAAGGGTTAAACTAAAATAAAAAACATTATTTGTAGGGGTGGGGGAGGGGGAGGGGGTGGGGGGGTTAGTACAGATGTTGTGAGGATGGTTAGTATTGTAGTGCTAATATTGTATAATGGTTAATTACAAACTTATATTTATTTAATTCTATGATTCAGGTTTATCTTAATTATATGTAGTATATATTTTGTCTTTCATTTATGTATCTAGCACAAAAGTATGTTAACTAGTCGAGTAGGTATTTTTTTTATTAAGCATTGATCTAATATCATAACAAAAAAATTGAACCACAGTACATGAACTTCCGTTACCTGTACTTTGAATGAAACTGTAGGTGAAGTAACGTGTTTATTTTTTCGTGGCACTATTTTGATAGCCTAAGATTACAAATAATATTTTTCTGTTTTAATCGGAGACTCGCGAGATGCTTCCAGTACCTTTATTTTTACTTTACTTGTAACAATACCTTATTATAATCCATTACCAAGAGTGTCTCGGCAGTACAATGAGCTAGCGAAGGTGAATATAAAGATTAACCTTTAACTCAAAGCTATATAAATTTGTCACAAAACTCAAAGACATCTTCCATTTTAACGGGGATTCAGACGTTCATAGTCGCGTTGTAGGCTACCAAGTCCGTTGATATTATATTTAGGTATTTTGTATACATTACGTGTTTGTTTTTTGTTTAAATTATTGTATATTATATACTAAATCATTGCACTAAATCTATTTGTAAGAATTATGTTCTTTATTTTACATTGATGTACAATAAAGAGTTATCTTATCATCTGCTTCTCAGTTATGTATGTGTCTATTTATTTTAACTACTTATTAGTAGTTATGTCCTCGAACATGCTTTTCTTTTAGTTTCCTCCATGAGTATATTTTATTTTTTCTGTGCGCACATTAGTTACGTTTTAAGCCAGATCAAATTGTTATATAAGATACGTTTTATTTTTATTGCTTATACCTAATGTATAATGTGTGCCATATTAAAGAAATAAATAAATAACTACGGTATTGATGATGATGATTGAAATGGTTGTTTAGATGATACTTACATGATCGTAGAGTCCTGGTCAATGCATTATCATACTTCCGTGGAGTTTCTGTCCGCTGTCCGAGGAGCTTATGCGCTTGCGCAGGCACACCATCGTTTTCCTTCATTATTATTTGCGTATTCTATCACAGAAATTAAGAAGAAGAAGCTAAGTATATGTCGTATATGTATACTTCATTCTATGTCTAAATGACGATAATAATTTAAGAGAAATAACGAAAAGTGCTATGCTTTCCACTAGAAAAGAATTATTAAAATTGTGATACCCAAAGGTTTTATTTTGTAATTCACAATAAAATTAAAGTTAAACCGCAAAAAAACATAAACAAACTTAGTAATTACTAAAATTGTAAACATATGATATGGTAACCGTAATAAAAGAAGGAAATAATTAATGATTAAGGATATATTAACTAATTATTATGGGACCAGTTAAACATTAATATGTAGCTACTTATAAAATCAAAATGTCAATCATAAATGTTTTAGTTTGTGCTTATATATTTTGACTACCTCCGTAGGCGAATAGCCGGTCTCAGACGCAGGAGGTAGCGGGTCCAATCCCAGCCTTGGGACTTCGCATTAGTACGAACTTCATAATGTTAATGGGCAGTACGAATGTTCAAATAGGTAGCTTTAACTATTTTAGGCATCGGATTTAAATGAATATGTATTTATTTTTAAATTATTTTAATATCATATTTTTTATTTATAATATTTATAATTTACAGAAAAATAAAGTCTACAATAGAAATAGTCGAACTATGTAAAGGTCTTTGCAATCGATCTCATATTTATATCAGTTATACAGATAAAAGTGCCCTCAAACTAGATCTAGAGTTCAAATCAGAGGTCGCTTTATTATTATAATGTTATTGTTATTTTATACAGTAAAATACCTGAAACATTTCTGCAGAAAGTGAAATAAGTCTAACATTACAAAATGTAAATGAGCTCTGTAAAAATAAGAATTGTGCTCAAAATTAAACACTGAATATATCCTTTTTAGGTTTAATGTATAATTATGATTTAATAAAAACATAAACTAGTACCATGCAATTTTCCAATAAAAACACAATTTTTTATTTACTAAATAATATTCACACCGCTAAACACACCGACCACATATCGCGGGACGTCCGCGTGTAGTGACAAGTTCGCGACCATATATTTGACACTATTACCAATAGTTTGCAACCTACAGAAACATGAAGATCAAACCGTGCTCGTGCGCCGGTATATGGCGAATATTGTTATCTTCCTAGTTTTTATGTTTAATATGTATATTATGCTAGAACTAGTTATCAGTGGAGTTAGTGACAGAATACGTGATGAAAATCAGACAGCGGAAATGAAACGCATAATCGCATAAGCCTGGACAATATTTGGTGCAAACAAACAGACACTAAGTATCAATTGATAAGTATCAATTGGGCGACAGAAGTTCGACTGAACCGCTTTAGCCAGGGACCAAAAAGCCTTACTGCCCAATAGATACGACGTCAATTTTTTCCTTATTCGGCCTATGCGGTCAAATCGAGCCTTCCGTAAGCTTTGTTATAAGCTGTCTTCTTCTTAGATAGGTCCTTGTTTAGGAAATCCAATATTTAATATTGGTTATGTATCTTGCTAAGTAAGTGGCTTGAATATATACCCATCTTGTTATGTAAACTAGATTAGACCTGGGTAAGTGAACGGCTGTGGTTCCATTCGTAAACTTGTATTGACGAAAACTTGTATTTGATTGTAAACTTTGACAATAGTTCAATATTAATTCGGTACTTATTCATGTACCTACTTAGGTTTAGCATTAAATTGAGTCACATGACTATGGTTAAATTATTGTCAATAAATTATGAGACATTTAAAGAACGTTCTTATTTAAATCGGGCTAATTTCAAACTGGAATTATTGAGGTGGAGATGATTTTGGGATTTATATGACATTTATCTCAAATGGAAGCTGGGTGTTTTGATTATTCTAACCATGGTGGGCGGATGACCCATTTTCGAGTTAAGTCTCGCATGTGACGAGCTCTTATCATCGAAGCTATGAGAGAAAAATCCCTGTTAGAAGTAGCAATCCATGCATTTATGTTTTAGCGGGTGAACCCTGAAATTAGAACTACTTCAACGATAAAAGTTGGTTTACTAGCTCCATGAGAGAGACATTTACATTAGTTGACAACTAAATAACTATAGTTGAAGTGGCAATGGGCGGGCCACATAGCTCGTAGAACCGATAACTGTTGGGAAAGAAAGGTTATCGAGTGGAGACCACGGACTGGAAGACGCAGCGTAGGCCGGCCCCCCACAAGGTGGACCGACGATCTAGTAAGAATCGCGGGGAGCCGTTGGGCGCAAACGGCTACCAACCGCTCGTTGTGGCGATCTAAGGGGGAGGCCTATGTTCAGCAGTGGACGTCTCCCGGCTGATGATGATGATGATGAAAATAACTATCTGACTTGGATAATAGTCATTTGCATTATACGGGTATAAAAATATTCATTTGCCTAATCTTCTGAAATAATCTCTACCTTACTATTTGGCAATAGACAGAATCCATGGGACAAAGCTCCTGTTTTAGACATACGAGTATCAATGTATTAAACTACATACAACAGAGATTATCTTATATTTTTGGAATTTTAATATAGCAATAGCTAAATTAGGGCAAAAGCGGGTATTCTCCTGTGAAGTTGGGAAGGTTCTGCGGGTTAACAAGGGGCCATCCACTGACATTTAATGTCAGAGTTTAGCTCCGTAGATAAGTAGAATAATACTATGAGAGATTGAATGAGCGAATAGTTTTAATATTAGTCTACCACAAGTATATTTGGTTGAAAGAAATGAATAACGAACTGACGCAGACTTAGGCTGGTTACAGAGTACTAGAACAAACCATACTGACAATTGTAGGTTTGGAAAAGAATATGCCCTCAGTTTGCTCTAAACTCCACCAGTCTGTGGGATAATAGCTGGGTTTAGAGAGTTCCTTGTTGACTTATCTACAGCGTACTGACATCAGACTGTTTTATGTTAAGTAAATGAACATCCCCGTAACGTGTAAGCGGTTGGCCAGCGCGGATCCAAGCTCTATTAAATGGAGGAGGTGAGTCCAGTCAGGACGTCGATCACCACTGCTAGAAGTGGGGTTGGTGTTTCAGCCTTTGCCATGCCTGTAGGATGTATATGTTAGGACATAGAACAGAAATAAATATTAAAAATTGAGTTAAGTACCTTCAAGTATGGTTGTAGTTAGGTTACATTTAACTTCCTTGTTGAATAGGCAGTTGGAGGGTCAATTAAGCCTTCGAGTTAGTTATTGCTTTGTCTTAAATCACCTAAAAGAAATGGGTTACTATTTTCACCATTAACTAAACGATCATTGGCCAAATCGATCATTAAATAAGCAGGAGCGTCTTAAGTGCGGACCTTATGGTTAGGGAGGGTCCTAAATACTAGGTTCACTTTTATCTAGTCATATTATATCTAGTAGTAGTAGTAAGGGTTAAACTAAAATAAAAAACATTATTTGTAGGGGTGGGGGAGGGGGAGGGGGTGGGGGGGTTAGTACAGATGTTGTGAGGATGGTTAGTATTGTAGTGCTAATATTGTATAATGGTTAATTACAAACTTATATTTATTTAATTCTATGATTCAGGTTTATCTTAATTATATGTAGTATATATTTTGTCTTTCATTTATGTATCTAGCACAAAAGTATGTTAACTAGTCGAGTAGGTATTTTTTTTATTAAGCATTGATCTAATATCATAACAAAAAAATTGAACCACAGTATGTACATGAACTTCCGTTACCTGTACTTTGAATGAAACTGTAGGTGAAGTAACGTGTTTATTTTTTCGTGGCACTATTTTGATAGCCTAAGATTACAAATAATATTTTTCTGTTTTAATCGGAGACTCGCGAGATGCTTCCAGTACCTTTATTTTTACTTTACTTGTAACAATACCTTATTATAATCCATTACCAAGAGTGTCTCGGCAGTACAATGAGCTAGCGAAGGTGAATATAAAGATTAACCTTTAACTCAAAGCTATATAAATTTGTCACAAAACTCAAAGACATCTTCCATTTTAACGGGGATTCAGACGTTCATAGTCGCGTTGTAGGCTACCAAGTCCGTTGATATTATATTTAGGTATTTTGTATACATTACGTGTTTGTTTTTTGTTTAAATTATTGTATATTATATACTAAATCATTGCACTAAATCTATTTGTAAGAATTATGTTCTTTATTTTACTTTGATGTACAATAAAGAGTTATCTTATCATCTGCTTCTCAGTTATGTATGTGTCTATTTATTTTAACTACTTATTAGTAGTTATGTCCTCGAACATGCTTTTCTTTTAGTTTCCTCCATGAGTATATTTTATTTTTTCTGTGCGCACATTAGTTACGTTTTAAGCCAGATCAAATTGTTATATAAGATACGTTTTATTTTTATTGCTTATACCTAATGTATAATGTGTGCCATATTAAAGAAATAAATAAATAACTACGGTATTGATGATGATGATTGAAATGGTTGTTTAGATGATACTTACATGATCGTAGAGTCCTGGTCAATGCATTATCATACTTCCGTGGAGTTTCTGTCCGCTGTCCGAGGAGCTTATGCGCTTGCGCAGGCACACCATCGTTTTCCTTCATTATTATTTGCGTATTCTATCACAGAAATTAAGAAGAAGAAGCTAAGTATATGTCGTATATGTATACTTCATTCTATGTCTAAATGACGATAATAATTTAAGAGAAATAACGAAAAGTGCTATGCTTTCCACTAGAAAAGAATTATTAAAATTGTGATACCCAAAGGTTTTATTTTGTAATTCACAATAAAATTAAAGTTAAACCGCAAAAAAACATAAACAAACTTAGTAATTACTAAAATTGTAAACATATGATATGGTAACCGTAATAAAAGAAGGAAATAATTAATGATTAAGGATATATTAACTAATTATTATGGGACCAGTTAAACATTAATATGTAGCTACTTATAAAATCAAAATGTCAATCATAAATGTTTTAGTTTGTGCTTATATATTTTGACTACCTCCGTAGGCGAATAGCCGGTCTCAGACGCAGGAGGTAGCGGGTCCAATCCCAGCCTTGGGACTTCGCATTAGTACGAACTTCATAATGTTAATGGGCAGTACGAATGTTCAAATAGGTAGCTTTAACTATTTTAGGCATCGGATTTAAATGAATATGTATTTATTTTTAAATTATTTTAATATCATATTTTTTATTTATAATATTTATAATTTACAGAAAAATAAAGTCTACAATAGAAATAGTCGAACTATGTAAAGGTCTTTGCAATCGATCTCATATTTATATCAGTTATACAGATAAAAGTGCCCTCAAACTAGATCTAGAGTTCAAATCAGAGGTCGCTTTATTATTATAATGTTATTGTTATTTTATACAGTAAAATACCTGAAACATTTCTGCAGAAAGTGAAATAAGTCTAACATTACAAAATGTAAATGAGCTCTGTAAAAATAAGAATTGTGCTGAAAATTACACACTGAATATATCCTTTTTAGGTTTAATGTATAATTATGATTTAATAAAAACATAAACTAGTACCATGCAATTTTCCAATAAAAACACAATTTTTTATTTACTAAATAATATTCACACCGCTAAACACACCGACCACATATCGCGGGACGTCCGCGTGTAGTGACAAGTTCGCGACCATATATTTGACACTATTACCAATAGTTTGCAATCTACAGAAACATGAAGATCAAACCGTGCTCGTGCGCCGGTATATGGCGAATATTGTTATCTTCCTAGTTTTTATGTTTAATATGTATATTATGCTAGAACTAGTTATCAGTGGAGTTAGTGACAGAATACGTGATGAAAATCAGACAGCGGAAATGGAACGCATAATCGCATAAGCCTGGACAATATTTGGTGCAAACAAACAGACACTAAGTATCAAATTGCCACTGCATCTAAAAGTGAGAGCCTTCGAGCAGTGTGTTATGCACGTGTTCATCTATAGTACAGAAACCATGACACTCGAAAAAAAATCTGCAAAAAAATTCAGAGTAGCGCAGAGAGGTACGGAGAGAGCATTGCTCGGAATCACATTGCGTGACCAAAAACGTAACGAGTAGATTCGAAGCAAAATAAAAGTTAGGGACGTGATGACCACCATTGTGGAGAAAGAGCGGACATGCGCAGGATACATCGATGGAATGGAAGTCACGTGATGGACTAGAAAAATCCTAGAATGGAGACCCAGAGCAGACACATGGGGACGAGGCCAACCGCCAAATCGCTGGGTAGATGACATTAGACGACACGCAGGACATGATTGGATGAGACGGGCATAAGATCGCCAGGAGTAAAGAAGAAGGAAAGAGGCCTATATCTAAGATTGGAGCACGAAATGGCCACCATAATGATGATTATGATATGCTAGAATATAATAAACTCTTTAATGGGACTGCACATTGAATTATTTAAGGTTTATTGCTACTGGCTAGCTACTAGCTAGCAGATAAACAAAGTTTTAAGTGCCCTGCACTTACTTACTGCTTGCAAATCAGACAACTTTTAAGGTTACTTAATATAAAAGGTAGAAATGAAATTTATTGACAGGCATCAGTGCCCATCGTCACTTTATATGTCATATAGGTACTGTAGAACAAACCACAAAATCTCTTTTCAATCCGAGGGGGTGATTTTCAGATACAATGACTATCCCATACTTTGCTTAGTATTTATGTAAAATTGTAAGTTTATTATCCCTAGAAATAATGTTTTGCCATACAAAGTTCAACACCCTTTCTCACCCACACGCAGGGAATGAATTATGAAAAATACAAAAATACTAATTCTCTTATTTTTGCTGAAGAATATGTTGGCAAAGTTTCAATTTTATAAACCCAAGAACCACGGTTTTTCATACACCCGTAAAAAAGCCTCTTTTGATCCCCTTATGGGAGGAATTTTAATAAATCCATTCGTGGTGTGCACTTTCACACCACAAAGAATATACCATCCAAATTTAAAGTCTCTAGCACTCAGTCAGTCAGGACCACAATTCTTATATAATAGATTAGATAATTACGTTTAGTGCTATACCAGTGAATAAACAAGTACAAAGCAAGTATTTGTATGATGTATTAAAAAAATGGGTTTCTCGTATTTATCTACGTACATTTGCATATTATTTTAGCACAAAAAATCTACGCAAGTAAGTATTTGATATGCTGAAATCTTTGAATAATGTCAACTCCAGTATATCCAAATATTGTAAACATAAATCACAAAACATATAACGTACCTAATAAGTACCGAAAATTATTCAAAATCTAATCGCTCATCAGCAATTAGACCGCCAATTATATCACATAGGTTTACGTTCTTCGTTTTAATTGTACCTATAAGGTATATAAGGTACCTATATAAGGTGTGCAATAAATAATTATCTATCAATCTATTTAAAAGTTTCTATGTATCTTTTGCGGTAATTTTGAAAAACCTACATCATGCACAAAGTCGAGGTGAAGGGAACGCGGGGCCGTAGCCCGTTGTTCGCCTTAGTCTCACCAGTTTCGTACCACGCTCGACTATAAATTAAAAAAAATATATTATAATGCTGTACATTTCACATAGCGCTATCTAGTTCTTAAATAAGCAAATGGAAGCTTGTATTATGGGAACCAGATAACTTACTTAAATGTTTTTTAACAATACTAATTAAACAAATATCTGTGAGTACTTTTGCTTTTATTTAACTTCGGCTCGTTCATGTCAGGCATTCTACTCTCTGAAGGTACTTCTTCGAAGGATTTGGCATCTTCTGGTTTGTTTCGTGGGTAAGTACCATAACAATTATTTAGTAGAAGGTTATTAACATTTATATTATTCTGTCAGCAGATAATAAAATTAATTGTATACAGTCTTCTAAAATAATAACATGTTTAAGAATTTAGTATTTTTAAGAAATAATAGTAGAAACGGTTTTCAGGTAGTTTTAACTTGAGGAATACAGGTACGCATCAAGCTGGATATACAATTATAAATATTATTTTATATTTATAATTTTTTTTTATTTGTTGCTTTTGTTAGGTACTTGCCTGTAATGACCGTTTCTAATTATGTTTTTTATATGTATTTCTGTATTTTATAGGTACCTACTATTTTCATTATTTTATTTTTAATGTTTTTTTCAATGTTTTATTTTATTTTATTACCATCTATTTTGTCTGTGCTGTACTGTTGTCCTAAGTAAATGTCTTTTACTTTACTTTTTTTAATGTTATAGTAACTCTTTATCGCGCAATATGGTTTTCTGCTTCACATGAATCATCTGAATGAGTTGGTTTGTTTCAAATAAACAAACTAATTAAATTTTTAATAGACATGGACAGCTCAAAAACATTTTAATAAATCCTCAGCCTGATACATCTTTGATGAACTTCGTGGCAAAGTGGGCAAAAAGCTGACTGAGCTGCAAGAGATTGCGAGTTCGATTCCCGCTGGGGAACATGTTTGCATAATTCACAGATATTTCAAGATTTTAAAATCATCTCAAAAATCTTGGAATTTTCCATAAGTGTTCGGATAACACTATTAAAATAAAGTACTCACAGATATTTGTTCTGAGGCTGGGTGATCTCTAGCCCACACTGCTAATGAGCAAGCAAATTTGTTTGCAACTCAATTTGCAAAAGCTTCACCTCTTGACATCTCTGGCGAAACACTACGTAGCCTTCCTCGATGCGAAGTGTCTATGCACGCAGTTCGCATCCAGCAAAAAGAAGTGCTCAAAACGCTGCGTAGTCTTGACGTGAATAAAGTGATCCGGACGGAATATCAGCCATAGTGTAAAAAGTTGTTCCCCTGAGTTGTATGCAATACTGAGAAGTTTCTCCCGCCTGTCTCTGAAAACTGGTTTAGTTTCCAAGTCTTGGAAGCTAGTTAACGTGCAGCCTGTGCCCAAAAAAGTTAGTCGTGCTGACCTGTCAAACTATAGCCCTATTTCGGTCACATCCTTACTGTGTAAATGTATGGAACGTGTGCTGAATAGGAAACTCCTCGCATACCTTGAAGACAATGACCTCCTTAGAGACCGACAATATGGGTTTCGCCAGAAACGGTCTACTGGGGATCTTTTTGCGTATGCTACACACATCTGAAGTGAAGCCATCTAGAAGTATGGTGAAGCACTGGCCGTTTCACTAGATATCTCGAAGGCTTTTGACAGGGTTTGACATGCCAGCCTTATTGACAAGCTTCCTTCATATGGACTGCCAGCACTGTTCTGCTCTTGGCTTGCAGATTTTCTGAGGAATCGATCTATTCGGGTAGTCATTGATGGCCGCTCGTTTGATCAATTGGCTATTAACTCCGGGGTACCTCAGGGGTCAGTACTCTCTACCACGCTGTTTCTGCTGCATATCAAAGATCTGCTTATGCCTGGTATCATTGGGTACGCAGACGACAGTACAGTTGTAGAGAGGTATACTTCTAATGCTCGAGCCAGCAGAGCTAAAATTCGGAAACAGAGTAGTGCTGACGTGGAAATTTTTTTTATCAAGAAGCAAAATATGAACATTTTGTATCTTGAAAACTACAAGCTATGTGCTAGAAGGTCTTAGAAAAACCAAAAAACCACATAGATAAAAGTAGTTGCGTGCTGGTTGCGCGAGGATATGGTGGTGGTTTCCAAGAAAGGACAAAAATGTAGGAAGGCTGACCACACAAAAGAGAACAAGGGAGACGTAAAAAAGGGTCAGAAAAAGAGATAATACCTACATTTCTGGTCATAAACAATATCTACTCATTAACTTTGGGAATCCGATGAGCTAAGAATCTATGTTCTTTTCCAGAGTGTATTTTGCTACAGCATACCAAACTCCCATCCGTTCATCTCGAAGAAGGAGCTGAGTTATCTGAACAAGAACGTCACGACAGTCGACAATAAGAGTAAAAAGGACCCTGTGCCATGGAAGGCAATATTGAAATCAGCACCAGTTTTGACGTTTGTATGGGCTGCGGTAAGATAAAAAAAACAACTGGTATGTATATGATTAACTGATTAACAATCAACGCATAGTCCAATTTACTTAGAAAACTTTCGTGTGTTATGCCAATCATAGATATAATCACGATATTTATCACGTACCATTTTATCGGTCTTTCGACCGACAATGTTTCGGTTCAATTTGTGAACCTTCATCAGGGTGAGTGCGATCCGCTCCGAACTGCGTCTCGCCACTTACTACGCACCGCAGCTCTCTACATGCGAGAAAAGGGCGCGATGGTGGGGATTGCGTCAACGGTGACCCATCTTATTGATAGGCTGCACCATTATCATTGTCAACACTGCTGTTCTCGGTAGTTCTCGGTACAGGCAAACACACAACACTAACTAGTCCAATTTGTTTACAGATCATTTCTGTAAATTTAATAAATATATATTATTAGATTTTACTTTAAGGTTCCATCGGATATGATAATTCATGTTTACAAAGATATCTTTGACAATTTTTTACTTGGTCCGCATACAATTGACCTACTTTTGTACTTTTTTATATTTATGAGAAAGGGTATTTTTAGCATACAAAACATGCATATTTTAGCGCCATTAGTAACATTGAAACCTGAGCAATAAAGGTACAGATAACTGCTTTTAGCTCTAATTATTAGAATTAATATTTACGTAAACACATCAATTTATCACATTACAAATATAAATATATAGCTATTATAAGATGCTATATTTCACTGCAAAACTTTACGCTTCACTTATAGGGAATCATGTTTATTGGTACTTATTGCATTACGTAATATTCAAAGGCATAGATACTTCATATCATGATTGGGTTTCACGAACGTAAGAACATAATTCTCGATTATCCTAAAATGTAAATTGCCAAGATCAAACCGTACAAATGGTGGTAAAAGACTTTGCCGTATGTAAGATAGTTTGCACTATTAAATGAGATAAAACAGAAAATACTTACAAATACACAGGTACATTTATTTACCAAAAGTTTCAAATAATGTATAAGTGAAGACTTAAGTTGCTAATGGAAAACTTTCGTAAAAAGATTGAATTAACGTCCAGTTTGGTAGGCCCAACAAATAAAATATAACATTAACTCATCTTTTTTATTAATCAGATATAATTTCATTTACTTATATTGTAATAATATAATATAATATAATAAAGAATATAATTAAGGTTTAAAAATTTTAGAGTTTTCCGTAAGTGTTCGGATAAAACTATAACAATAAAATACTATTTGAATATAATTTATATTGATTAAGAACAAATATATCACAATAATTAAATATAAATAGAGAACGAGCACCTACAAACTAAAAAAGTAGGCTTTTATGTAAAGAATAGTAACAAAAGTGTAGATTGCGGGAGAACAACGTGATATGCAAAACCACAAACTGTATCAGGTCAGGTGTGAATAGGGTTGTCAGGTCTTAAAACCGAAAAGTAAGACTGAACAGCCATATTGGTAAAAAAGCCGGACACCCTTAACTTTTCGGCAGGCGTGGGCGCGGCGTCCGCCGATGACCATTGCGTGCGGAATTAAAAAAGCTTATTAAAAGGCGGACACCGTCTGATTTCGCCGGACACTGTAACGCCCCCCCTCCCTCTTACAAACACTCTACTGCTACCTCCTGCCCCACTTCCTATCTACTACCACTTCCTATTATTTACTGCTATGTACTTAGTCCTATGTAGTCCTAGATGTAGATATAAGTTTAGATATGATACTAGTTAAATTATAAGTTGAGATTTAACTCAGTCTTTAGATTTATAACTTCCTAACCTTAAATTTCGCACTTAAGACGCTCTTGTCAATTAATGATCGATTTGGTCAGTGATCGTTTAGTTATGGTAGGTCCCCTGTTGTGAAAGTAGTAACCCATTTCTTTTAGGTAAATTTAACCCTTTGCCTGCCTAGTCAACTTGGATAAGTATAAATGTAACCTAACCTCAATCGTAGGTCCTCAGATGTAAAATTAATTCAAATTGAAGATTAAGACAAACGATAGCCTACTACAAAAAATAATTTAACCCTATATCTGCCTAGTCAACTTGAAAAGGTATAAATGTAACCTAACCCCAATCGTGGATTTCTAACATGTAAAATTTTCTCAAATTTGAATAGTAAATCCTATCTTAGCCCTTAACTTATAAAGCCTACTGGTACGGTATAATTTATTTGTCAACTCACTTTTTGAGGTCGTTATATTTTTGGATTAAAACACGGAGTTTATTAGAAGATAAATTAAGAGCTGGTTGAGTTTTGTTCAAACTACACAAAGGCACTGAAGTAGTTTCAGCGTCTGAGAACATACTTTAAGACCCCCCCGTACCAATAGACCTCAGAAACTCTCTGATGACACCCTTAACCTCATAGCTGAACGACTTTCTTTGCGACTGCAGTTTTCCAATGATGCTCAGTCACATAGGCAGCTCAATAGAAAAAATTGGAAATCCTTGCAGCACGATATTCGTACCTTTAATACATCTCGTATTAAAGATACGATAGAGCGGAATAAAGGCTCCAAAGTGTTCGCAAGAGATAATTCTATTGAGCAGAGCCGCATGACGAAGCTGAAGAGGGAAGATGGCAGCATAACGTCAAGTAAAGTGTTAAGGAAAGTCCGAAAGGTCTATGGAGGTCGAAGTCGAAAGATTCTATGGACGGCTCTACGATTCGGTCACTAAACCTGTTTGCAGTGCGGCCAACAACCCAAGATCCAAACTGACCCGACATTATACCGAAGATATTCCGGACATCAGCCTGTATGAGATCAGGATGGCCTTGAAGCAGCTTAAGAACGACAATGCGCCGGGTGTGGACGGAATCACTTCAGAACTTCTGAAAGCGGGTGGATCACTGGTACTTGAAGTCCTTCAGAAGCTCTTTAATTCCGCATTGCTTAAAGGTACAACGCCAAAAGCATGGAACGAGGGCGTCGTGGTTCTGTTCTTCAAGAAAGGTGAACGTATTTCATTAACGTAATTCAAATTTTTAATCGCTCCATTAACACCAGCACGTACCCTACAATATAGACACAATCTCGAGTAACACCAATCCATAAGGCAGGTGACAAGACGCTTGTTGAAACTACCGTCCCATAGAGATACTATCAGCGTTTGTTTAACTCTTTGAAAGCATTTTGCACATTAATATTTACAAACAAATAACGCCATATCTAAGTGATTCACAGCATGCTTACAGAAAAGGTCGATCAGTTAAAACAAATTTGCTCACTTTGGTTAATTAGGTACATCTTAAAAGGACTGGATAACAATACCCAGGTAGATGTTATTTATTTGGATTTTAAAAAGTCGTTTAATTAAGTCAATAACGACGTTTTACTCAAAAAGCTGAGCTATTACGGGCTGGCTCCGAAACTTTTACGGCTGTTTGCCAGCTATCTGGATGACATAAAACAGTTTGTGCGACTCGGATGTTATGACTCCCCTTCTTACCACACCCGTGTGGCGTGAGTCAAGGTTCGTTGCTAGGTCCATTACTGTTCACTACCATGTTTGATGACCTGGCTAAGGTATAACTAAAGCGAATTGCCTAACTTACGCAGATGGTGTCAAGGTCTTCACTAGTATTAAAACGCCAAAAGACTGTGATGATCTGCAGAGTGAAATAAATGTAATTCAAGTATGGGGCGACGCAAATCGACTCCATCTTATGATGTCCAAATGCGAAGTAGTAACTTTTACTCAGTCATCACAGTATACGGTTGCAAAGTACGAGCTTAGCGGTGAAACGATCAAACGGTGCTATTCGGTTAAGGATCTTGGCGTAGTATTCGACACTGAACTAAATTTTCACGACTATATCCGTACACTTACTGTCACTTGTTTTAAAAAACTAGGTTTCGTATCCCGTAATTGTAAAAACTTTACCAATGCTAATGCCAGTAAACTTCTCTACACTTATTTAATCCGATCCAAATCCGATCCAAAGTTGAATCTAGTGCAAGCGTTTGGAACCCGTATGAAATCACATACTCACTTATGTTAGAAAAGTTTCAAAAAAGATTTTTGTGTTTTTTATAAAAAAAGCTTTACATATTCTATCCGTTTATTGTAGGGTACCTACAAGGTTATGGCAAGGTACCATGGGATATAACTCCCTAGAAACAAGGCAGTTCTATGTCCAAATCATAACTCTGTGTAGTTTGTTGAAAGGTGTTACTGATTGTCCCACTCTTCTCACTGAAACCAGCCGGCTTTGCGTGCCCGAACAACGTGCCAGATTTCGATTAGGCCGAGTGCGTTTGTTAAAACCACTGCGAGCACGTACGTTGCACTGCCAACAGTCACCCATCTCCCGTGCGCAGCGCAGCCTTAATGAGCTCATAAAAATCCATCCTCATTTTGACGTGTTTGCGGATGACTGGAAGACGATCGAGCGAGTGTGTCTCAGTTATTGTGAGAGTATTTAATTAGTTAAGTATACCGATGTTAATTTAGTTATGTTTAGTCCCTATTGTATTTGTATATCTGTTGTGTTTTTGTGTACCTTTTTAATCCAAAATTTGTAAGTTTGAAAATGAATGTACTTAGATTATAATTTGTATTTTTTCTTGTAGTAGTTTTAGATATAGCGTATTAGATTAATTCTGTAACGTAATATTTAAGTGTAAATAAACGAATTTAAACAAATTTGAAACTTGGGAAGGCCTAAACCCAGCTGTGGGGTAAGTGAGGCTGTGAATAATGATGATGATGGATACTATAATTTGTCATAATAATGCTATCTTATGCTTACCAACAAATATTTTACCTTATATCTTAGCTATGCAAAAAGTCCGATAAACTTTAAAATACATACTTATGATTTCGACAAAATTACCGTCTGCTAGGCGTTTGTGCTATACGATCTATCAGTTTATTGATAAATTCCCTAAGTTATACTTGCATAAATTAATTATGCATATATCATTGACACGATAGAAGAAGAAGAAGTTATACTTGAACAGCAGAATCATCACCTTGCAAAATGGAATTAACATACAATTAAATAAGTTTAGTGTTTCAAATATAATGATCAATTTATCAAGATAATAACATACTTCGTAATATAAATTGAAATAAATCACCATAATGACATAAATAT
Source organism: Philereme vetulata (assembly GCA_918857605.2). NCBI lineage: Eukaryota > Metazoa > Arthropoda > Insecta > Lepidoptera > Geometridae > Philereme > Philereme vetulata. The sequence goes on along the minus strand of OU975438.1, from coordinate 1,767,837 downwards.
TTTGTTATTGAGTTTGAGTTGGAACCCGTTGTATTTGCATGCACCTGCGTGCCGCTCTTACTTGATTCGTCGTTTTCTCTATTTGATCTTCTAGATATTTCTTCTGTTGACGAAGTTTTACAACCTTTGGAAAACAAAAACTGGTTACTTTTGTAAAAATTGTTTAAAATATATTAGTTTCCTCCGGCAGCTACGCACGTTTGGTTTGCAAATAAATAGTAAGTAGCCTTTGTTTCAATTCAGGTCATAATCTGCATATGTACCAAAATCAATCGAAATCGACTCAGCCGTTTAGGAGTGAAAACGTAAATAGGAAGCTGTAAATAGATGGATCATAAATAAGTACAAAAATGCCTAAAGTCAAAAATTACAAATAACAAAAATACAGGAATATCCCGAGCAACTTCCATCATAAAGTTAACAAAAATATATCACTATAATATGTATAAACCTACATTATTTTCGTTAATCGATAACGACTCGTCAAGACAAACTAAATGTGAGCCCAAACTCGAAAAGTTATAATAAACCTCTCGAGTGAACCTCTCGAGCTCCACTATGATCAGCTTGATGGTACCAATTTATAGTTTTGCTAGATTGCTACCTGTTAAATACATTTGCAAAAGTAAATAGATACACAATAAAATTTAATCTCTACTACTTATATTTATTTAAATACTAACAAAATAAACCTAAATATAAAAGCCCTAAGGTACCTAATCTAAAAGTATCGAATCAATACAAGGCTGTCATGTCGCTGAAACTATATATTCCAGACATCTTTTAGATTCACAGAATTCCACGAGATTTCATAGGATTTTACGAGGATAGTAGTGTCAATAAAAGATTCAAATGAAGAATACACCTGTTATGGGGAAAGAAATATTTTAGTACTGTGATGCTGATAGTTTGGTAACCAAATTATTGGACGCTGAGTTCAAATATAACTTTTAAAAGCGTTCGAATTTGTGTTACTTCCTATGCTGTTACTTCTTTCTGTATTACTTCTTTCTTCTAACAATCCAGTGTAAAGGAACTAATGGGGTACCCGCATAATATCCGAATTTACTTAACAAAAAGAGCTCATAAATGACAGACACATGAGATAAGATTGTAATAGATACATTACTAATGAAGGATATTTAATCTAATAATTAGATGTATTTATCTATTTAGGATTACGAACACTTAATAAAGCGCGTCACTCGCAATAAAAATGCTATATTTTTTTAGGTTATGATAAAATATCGCTCTACATGCAATCCAATGGACCATCACACATGGTGAAGATAGAAATATATATTTTTATCATACATTAGACTGTATGGTCAGCGATATTCATATTAAAATTAAAATATTATATACGTGACGCGCTTTAAGGTAATTTTATTTATAAATAAAGAATTCAGCATATAAATAATTAGCATTCATTACAGACACATATTATGAATTTAACTAACACAGGTCTTTATACCTAGCTCTAGCTTTTTATTGTAATCATCTGTTTACACGTACGTAAATTTAGTTTAGAGCTTGTCCAGAAAGGGCGAATTTGCCGCGATTCTCTCGTGCGTATTACGCGCGACCGTTGCGTCCAGAAGGAGCGTACCTACCAACGCGCGAGTATTTGGGGAAGTTGGGCGCTCCATTTCTCTTGATACGTGCACTCGCTTTGAAGTTCACGCGTAATCTGGACGCAACAAGGCGTCTGATCTTGACTCGCGCGCAACACGCGCGTATAACGCACGAGTCGAGAGTCTGGCGAAGTGCACGTGATTTACGCGCGTATTTTAAATTCGCGCGATGCTTGTGGACGCAGTGTATTGGCGTCAAGTATCTCGCCAACGCGTCTATCGATTCGCGACAAATTCACCCCTTCTGGACAAGGTGATTATATTTTATCAGTTTTGGAAATCTAAATAGTTTAACAAAAATCAGTTTCCATCAGTTCAATCAATATCCATACTTATATTAAGAATTCTTAATATCAATCTGTCTGTCTGTTTGTTACGTTATCACGAGTACCCTGCTAGACTGATTTCTATGAAATTTGGTATACAGATAGATTATGACCGGCCTTGGGACGTTAGGCTACTTTTTACCAAACTGCGCAGAAGGAAAATAATGTTTTTATTGACAAACCACGAGTGCCACGGGCACCACGGGAAACAGCTAGTACCTTGTCAGTCCCGTCTTGAAAGTCTCGCAACAAGTCTTTTCTTGTAAGCAGTCCAGCCTTCAGCCTCTCATCTTCCAACGACCATCTCAAATTGTCTCGACGACTCTATCCAAACAATAAAGTTTAATTTAATTAAATCATAAGAATAACAATAACCAATGTATAGAATCTGATTGGGGTATGAACTAGACGATTCGTTGTGTTATTTGTATTTTCTGAAACTTAAACCCGTCAATAATCACGCTGGTAAATTTTTGTATGATTGTGAGGCCAGAGCGATGAAGTATGTGGCTTAAACCTGGGTTTGTAGGAAGTTCATTCATCTGAGCTGTGATAAGGGAAACTATAATTTTAGGTAGAGTTTTTTGTATCTTTTCGTACAGAGATTGTTTAGTGCTACAAATCTTACAGTTAAAACATTTTCTTGATTGGCAATAATAATATTTTCCATTATGGTGTACAATTGAGTTAAGCCAGTAAAGAAACTCCATAAAATTACAAAAATCATACAGAGATAGGTACGCATATAAGAACCGGGAATCAAACCTGGTTCCTTTCTGCCCAATATGAATAAGAAAAGTGTTGGTAATTTGGTTCTTACTTTAACTTGCCCAAGTTGCTCTCTCACTTGCAGATAGTTAAGCTCAGCATCTCCGAGATCGCACTCAGCAATGTCAGTGACCTCATCAGTGTGATGCATCTTTTCTCTAATGTGCGCTAGGATCTGATTGTGTTCGGTGCATTTAGCTCGGTTTTTAATTAGTTCGTCTTCACGCTCTGTGTAACAAGAAGATTATTGAGATTGCTATTTGTTGGGTTCAAAGTATAGACAGATAAAAACTTAGGTATTTTGATTATTAATCGTGCCAGTTAGTGGTCGTTCTGCGTAGCCCAGCGACCAGATAGAGTCACCACATCAACCCCTTATTATGTATTAAAAAAACCCAAAAATACGCTTTATAAACCACCAAGGTCACCAAGTAGGCATTTTTCATGAGAAAGACAAATGAAATCAGTGTATTTCGTCTTAGTAAATAATCTTGAATACCTATTTATTCCAAATGTCGTTATACATTGCTTGAAATTTTTTTGTAGGAGCTTCTAACCCGTACCAACGCGCAATGCTATGCAAGTATTAAAAGCGCCTATGTTCTTCTGCAGGCACCCATTGTGTGCCTGCAGATAGGTGTCGAAGCCGGGGCAGGCCGAAGAAGCGTTGGCGTCATGACCTCGATGCATTCCAAGATGGCTGGTGGGTCGTGGCGAGTGATCGTGAGATGTGGAGGAACAGGGGGGAGACCTTTGCCCAGCAGTGGAAAAATATAGGTTAAATAATAATATTTGTTCTTTCTAGTTCGTAAGTATTGAAGGTACACTGCGGCTTGCTTTGGCAACTTATCGTGCTTTTTGTAAGCTATGTCTTTTAATTTTTGTCACTTAATGTTGTAGTAATCTGCCTGTCCTAACCTTCGGTGCCTAGTCTTGGTCACTGACTGAATCTCAAAAGTCCAGGCTCGGGGTTTGCCAAAGAGCGATGGAGTGCAGCATTTTGGGTGTTAAGAGAATATACAGGATTCGGAACACCTCGCTGCGCTCAAGGACCGGCATCGCTGACGTCGGTATCAAAGCTGCCAAGTTGAAGTGGGATTGGGCGGGTCATGTCTCCTGCATGCAACCAAAGAGGTGGGCTAAGGTCGTAACTGGATGGATCCCTGTGGACGGAAAGCGATACCGTGGAAGGCCTAAAAAGCGGTGGCGCGATGATTTGGACGCTTTTTATAAAGACTGGCGGGATTTAGTACAAGATCAAGAAAAGTGGAGAGATGAGGGGGAGGCCTTTGACCAGCAGTGGGACAGCATAGGCTAGATAAAAAAATCTGTAGATGAATAGTTTTTTAAACAATTATATGTAAAATTTAAAGAATCCTCTGTGCAGTATTTTTGGCAGACAAAGGCGGGGTTTTACCGCATCTTATGTGAGTTCATTTTAGTATTTAAAGGAGTCAAACGACCCACAATTTAATAAAAAATCACGCGTACTCGACGTGGCATTGGCTACTAGTATAGTGAAAAATCTAAACCACGGACGTCAGGTTTAATTTTGTTATGCTTAAGTACTACTTTGTTTCAATTATAGCGATATAGTTATAAAATGCTTACTTTTGTTTGTTGATAAAGAAGAATTACGATTTTTGGGTTTGATTTACTTTTAGCGAGAGGATATTATATTATAACCATAACTTACCTTCAATTTTGGTCTTAAAGTTCTGATTGTCGATGTGAAGCTGCTCAAACTGCGCTACATAGAGTCCCGGGCCGAGCATCTCCAGTTTTCTGACAATCGCATCCAGTTCAGCCACCGCGTTCCTGGCTCTGATATAGCGGAGACAGAGTGCGGATGATTGCTCTTGTTTGCGCCTTTGGAGTGTCAAAAATCTTTGAACTGTCTGTAAGTAATAATGATATAAATAAGTAATCTAAATAAGAAATCGAGTCGGGCACATTAGGTACCTACGTAAAGATTGAGTTTCAGGTTTTCCGGTCGAACAATCGGTAAACAATCAGGTTAACAATCTTATGACTGTCTCTGTTGGGAAACCTATTTTAATTAGTATTAAATAGTATTTTAACCTAGGTAAAATTGTAGATGATTTAAAAGGATAAATAGAAAGGGAAGACTTCCACGAACGCATTTTAACCAAATTGGAGAGATCTTAGAGAAAACACAAGTCACGAGTATCCTAAACCAACATACATTCACGATGTATTATGAAGAAAAAGGTAGATAAGTCTGGGTCGTAGCAAGTGGAGCATGTTTGCTGGTGTTATTATTTATGATTTTTTTTAAATTATACACTAGCTGATCAATCCGCAGTTTCGCACGCATAGTTTTTTAATAAAAATGTTACCATCTTTCTTCCAGTCCATCCAAAGGTTGTCTGGAAGAGATCGCTTTTAGCGATAAGAACGCCACTTGTTTTTCTGCGTGTACTGTTATTTGATTTTTTTTTATTTTAAGTGTGATTTACAATAAAGCGTTTTCTATCTATCTATCTTCTCCGCAGTTGGGTAAAAAGTAGCCCTTGTCACCCGGAGATAGTGTAGCTTCCCAACAGTGAAATATTTTTTTTTAAATTGGTCCAGTTGTTTCGGAGCCTATTCAATACAAACAAACAAACAAATATTTCCTCTTTATAATATTACGAAGTTTTTTGTAGGTTCTTTAATATTGTAGAACATATTTTTGTTCTATCATCAATAGTTTCCGCAGCGCATGCGACGAAAGACGTTTTAGGGCACTTTTTTACACCTTGGGTTACGTTACTTAAGTTTTAGCATCCCTAATCTTTTCTAGCAATAAATATAGCCTATATCACTCAGGGTGAATGTAGCCAATGGTCCAATGGTGAAAGAATTTTTGAAATCGGCACAGTAGTTTTTGAGTTTATTTATTACAAACATACACACAAAAATACAAATCTATCCTCATTATAATAATAAAGTATATGTAGAAGTATAAATTTAGACACACAAGCTGACGCGCCTCCTGATGCTAAGTGGTCACCGTCGCGTCGCCTATAAACTCCTGCAGGACTCGAGGTACTGCAGTCGCGTTGCCTAAAACGTAATGCCTTATTTAAACCTCTCTTGAAGTCAAAATATAAAAGTATAGCGTAATGTTACTTTGTCCGCAATAGGCTTTCCCTTGGCTGAATAAATCAAGCCTGTGCCAGTATTTTTCTCCAAGCTCTGAAGTCCGTCAAACTTTTGATCTGCATGAGATAGCCGATCAGCGTATTCTTCTTCTACTGCTTTGACTTTTGCATTAATCTGAAATAAATAAAATAATAATTGATCGAGCGAAGCGAAATCTCCAAATCAACTTGCGCAAATCGGCGTTGTATGTATGAGTTTATGTACGTTTGTTTGTCCGAGGATAACTTTCGAAGCGTTGATCCGATCATCGTGAAATTTGGTACATAGGTAGGTATTAATTTGTGTCCAACTTAAAACAACCCTCTTATAAGTCAAAGTTAAAAAATAAAATTATTACATTGCTTTTTGACATAGCTTATCGATTTTTAATGATCGAGCGAAGCAGGATCTCTAAATCAACTAGGGCAAATCGGCGTTGTATGTATGTATGTACTTATGTTTGTCCGAGGATGATTTTCGAAGCGTTGATCCCATCATCGTGAAAATTAATACATAGGTGGGTAGTGATGACATAATTTGGGTGTGTTGAGATATTGGGGTTCAAGAGGGGTAAAAAAATAAAATGAGTCTAACTGGTCAAATTGGATGTCACATGAAACGTATTTAATAGTAAATTTAGGCTTCGTTTTTATTTTTTGTAAATTCTTTATAGTTTTTGAGTTATAAGTCTTATTAAAAACTAAACTGTGACTAAATTCCCAGGGTACACCAGTGACCCCACAGTGCTGTAATTTACTATGCGTGTAGCATAAATGACAAAAATATAGGCAAAAGTCTGAAATCCAGAATAACTGCAGTTTTTACCCCAAAAATATTTATCCACAGTACATGAACTCCCGGTACCTGTAATTTGAATGAAACTGTAGGTCAAGTTATTTGGTTATTTATTTCGTGACACTGTTTTGATAGTCAAAGATTACAAATAATATTTTTTTGTTTTAATCAGAGTCTAGCGAGATCTCAGTTCGGGGCGAACCACTAGTATAATTAATGGAAGGCATCTTACCACGCCCTGCCCTCTCAAGCATTGAAGCGCTCAACCCATCAAAATAGTACTGACTGCACTGGTCCAGTGATACCGCATTTACACATTTGCGTGAACGACGAAGTGAGTAGGCGAACCAAATAACGAGTGTGAATTTGTGAACGCAGTTTATACATACAGTAGTAGAGTTCTTGTGAAAGGGCTCGCCCGGGTTAGTACAGTCACTATACTTTTATATGCCGCCAAGCAGCATAACTGTGTTTCCATTGGAAGAGTACGGTTGCCGGTGAAATTACAAGCTCATGGTGTATGTTACACTTGTATGCCTCTAGCTGATGGAAGCAAGGCAGTGCATCGTAGGACACGTTTCTAAGATGCGTTACTTACTAGGAAATACTTTGTTATAGGCGATGGGTACCACTAAACATCAGGTGGGCCATATGCTTGTTCCATCTCCAGGTGGCATTAAGAAATATAATTAAAAATAAAAGTCACTGGCATCATGTCTTCTGCGCGTGGTATCCATCTGCCTAGTCAGCCCACATCCACCCACTGCTGGGACTAGTCTTCCTCATGTGCATGCCATTTTTCACGCCTATCAAATCCAGTTAAATACCACCATTTTCACGATATCATCTGACCAACCAACGGGCTGAGATCTGCCTGGTAGTATAAAATCTTCGCACCGCCACCACTCGGTTGTCAATTGTCCTACCCATTTCCACTTTAGCTGATCTAACTGTCAACCCACGTTTACTACTTTTGCTCTGAGTCGGTATTCAAGGCGTTTTAAGTATCGTTTAGCGACTTAAAACTAAAGCACGTGCTGTTTTGCAAGCGGCCATGTTTCGAATTACAAGCAGTACCGTCTTTACCATAAGGGCACACGGGGCCTGTGCTCTCGTGACGACGGGCCAGGGCCCCCGAGAGCCCCTAAAGGCCGATATATTCGCTTACACTATATATTATTTCTTATTTTAGGTAGATATAACGCGACAAAATGTAAAAGACAATCTCATAAAAGTTCATAGAGTAAATATGGGCGTTATTAGCGACTTTCTGGCAACCCTAATAGCAACAAGCCTCTGTCGACTCTGTCTGTTTTTTTAGGTAGCTTAGCGAATTATAATCGGAAACCAGGACAGTTTTTTAAATTGTTTTCTGAATATGTGAACGTCTTAATAATTATAAATAATATCTAAAAAGTTTGCGGTCAGCGACACAAGCCACTTCAAATTTATGATCATAGCTAAAAAAAATTTTTTTTTCAAATTCATTACTTTCCAACAAGGCCCCAAATTCTTAAGTGTCTAAGGGCCCCGGCATAGCCTAAGACGGCGTTAAATACAAAGTAAGACATGCTCACATCAGAAATCTCATGCTCCCTCATCTCCTTCAGCTCTTCATATGCGAATAGCTTCCCTTGATACTTCTCATCCAGATCCGTTGACTTTTCCAGTGGTTTCAAAACATGATCTAATTTACGTTTCCTGCAAATTAAGACTTCAGGTTTGATCGTCCGATGGAAATAAAAGTGGCAGTAAAGAGTTTTATTGTTAAACGTAAAACGGAGCACTTAGATACAGAACAATAAACAGTTAAATTATACTTCAGGGAACTTACAACCGCTTCCGCTAATCGAAGTTGTAATATAATTGATTAATAAAACCAGAACTTAGAAGGTCATTAGGTTTTAAGAATAGTCAATGCAGCATTCAGTTTCATCATCATCATCATATCAGCCGTAGGACGTCCACTGCTGGACAAAGGCCTCCCTCCTTGATCTCCAGGAACTGCGGTTGGAAGCGGCCTGCATCCAACGCCGACCTGCGGTTCTTACAAAGTCGTCTGCCCATCTTGTAGGTGGACGTCCTACGCTGCGCTTGCCGGTCCGTGGCCTCCATTCGAGAACTTTCCGGCCCCATCAGCCATCTGTTCTGCGCGCTATATGGCCTGCCCATTCGCACTTCAACGTGTTAATCCGTCGGGCTATGTCGGTGGCTTGAGTTTTCCTACGTATCTCCTCATTTCTGATTCGATCCCGTAGAGAAACCCCGAGCATAGCCCTCTCCATAGCTCGTTGAGCGACTCTGAGCTTATTCATAAGGCCAATAGTGAAGAACCACGTCTAGGTTCCATATGTCTTCACTGGTAACACACACTGATTGAAGACTTTTGTCTTAAGGCACTGAGGTATGTTGGACGAAAAGACGCATTCAGCATTCAGTTTACTTTTGTTTAAAAAATTGGTTGTCTGTAAAGTCGATTTACGCACGATAAATTTTACGTGATAACGGGAGAGATAGATGCGTCATGAATATGATTTGTCTGCCTGTTTTATACAGGCTGTTTCATAGATATTTTAGGATTTGATATTATGGTTGCTTGGATTTTTTTTTTGAAGTGGAAACTTCTTTAGACGCGTTGGGCATTTTTTGAGATGAGGAAAAAACCATTGAACTCCCGACACTGTTACCGTTACCGACACCTATGTATATAAGTATCTCGTAATTGTTCAAGTTGTCACCCCTATCGGCACTCGCGGAGTGCTATTTTTTTATTTTTAGGGGAATAAATAAAAAAAAAAACAACCTATTTTACAACAATACTAGCCATTACCCCCTACCCGTGTTTTCATTTAATGCCTTACATAACAAAACACGTACGTAATATATATTTAGGTATAGTCCACGGTTCTGTCACAGGCACGAATATAGCAGCCATGTACGCGGCTGGCAACCCCAAATATAGTTTTAAATACTTTGTCACATGATACACAGTGCAATTGACCAAAGGAGTTTTAAATGTACGGGAAATCCCTTTCGGAAGTTTCGATATTTATTTATTTATTTAAACACCAAACATAGTATACATTAACACATCAGAATAAATCAATTAATATTTTTACCAGCTAAATGTTACTACAATTACAGGTGAAGACCACATTGACTAATTTATTGAGCGAGTAACAATAAAAAATATAATACAAATAACTAAAAAAAAAAACACGAAATACACTGAAATAAATAAAAGACATAAAAACTATTTACATAGTCACAATCCTTAAAAATTAAAATAACAATTGGAATCAATTAAATTTAAAATTTATATTAAAAGACAACTCAATTCCTCAAAATTTAAAGTATCTATAATATATTACATTTACGAGTAAAATGGGCTTTCAGCTTTCTCACATTGCAAGCGAATACGTCCAACTGGTCAGACTTAGATAATATGTTATACTGCCTAACGATTCTAGTCAGTTGTGCATGGTGTCCCAAGTTTGACTTTGATCCCCCCAATTTAAACAAGTCAAACCTTGACGCTCTGGGCAGTTTGCAAAGAACAGAAAAGTATATGGACGCCAACAAACCAGGTGCATCAAGCATGCCATTCACTAACTTAAACAGAAACATGGCGTCTTCAGTCCGCAAGTGTGGAGATCCCAAAATGTTTCAACCTATCCTCGTAGCTCAAAAGTACTTTTCCTAAATGACAGGAATATGTGAGATGCCACAGGAAGTGTTTCTGTATGCTTTACAAATGGTTTTTGTGAATTTCATAGAAAGAGCTCCACGCCACGCTTCCGTACTCCAAACCACTATGCACGATATTCAGCTACCTTGGAAGTATCGTTAGTAACAACAACCACTTTGTCATTTGCATCAATTGGAACTATGCAAACGAGTATAAATCTATAAATTTAAAAATGGATCAAAATATGAATTTATTTGTTTTTTTGAGATTGATAAAAAATTACACTGATCACCACGAAAGTTGGCATATTGTGACTCTGACGTGTTTTTCATGGAGGTTTTTTTTTTGTAAAAAAATGTTACAAGCTACGCGTATGAAGCCGCAGGTGGAAGCTATTATTATTACTATAGATCACCAACAAAGATACTGTTGCTATACACACTTTTTAGGGTTCCGTGCCCAAAGGGTAAAACGGCACCCTATTACTGAGGCTCCGCTGTCTGTCCGTCTGTCACCAGGCTGTATCTCATGAACCGTGACAGTTAGACAGTTGAAATTTTCACAGATGATGTACTTATGTTGCCGCTATAATAACAATTACTAAAAAACGGAACAAAATAAATATTTAAGGGGGGCTCCCATATAAAACAAATGATTTTTTTGCTCATTTTAGCTCAATATTGATAACGGCAACAGGAAGATGCTTGAAATATTCACAGAATATTTAGTTATAAATTCGCTTTAAAAGTAAATAAATAAATTAAAATAAAAAAAAATTACGGGAGCTCCCATACAAAAAACCTGATTTTTTTGCCTTTTTAATATATAATGGTACGGAACCCTTCGTGCGCGAGTCCGATTCGCACTAGGCCGGTTTTATAGCTAATAAATAGCTGAGTGTAGAAAAGAGATTTTTTTTTATTGATGATAGCCAAGCGCTTGACCACTACCTCACCTGATGGTAAGTGAAGGCTTAAAGTAGTATTGTCTGTTGATTACTTTAAAATAAAATTCTCACCGAATACCATATTTTACTTTCCCAATTGACTACCTCACTGGGGCAGTGGGCGAATAGCCGTCTGAGACGCATTAGGTAGCGGGTTCGATTCCTGCCGCAGATCAAATGTTTGCATGATCTACAAATATTTGTTCCGGGTCTGGTTGTTTCCCTATACATTATAAGTATGTATTTACAAAATAATGTATATAAGTATTCTATCAGCTATCTAGTTCTCATAATAGAAGCTCTGCTTAGTTTGGGGCTAGATAGCGCTGTGTGAAATGTCCAGTAATATTTATTTATTATTATTATTAGTTTACAACAGATAAACATGTTTACAAAACTATTAAACCGCTCTCGTTAAATTTTGCACATTGTATGCCGTTAATTTTTTTAATCCGGAGTTCGTAAATTTTGTCACAATACATTATATATGTTTGAATAAATACATATTTTTTTCAACATTGTAATCGATTAGTCTTCGTACAGCAAATTATTCATGCCTAGAAATACTTGTTGCTGGTATATTATTGCGTCGTAAATTTAACCACACCATGAAATATTTATGTAGATGTTGCCAAGATAACGTAAGGATAAAGTGAAATAACGTTTTTTTTTTTTTTTTCGATGCGCGGGATCACTCGATGTGTTTTCTTTCAATACAAAACGAGACTGCTGTGTCCACTCCGCATGTAGTCACAGTATTCGCACATAAACAAGATCTACCGTCATTCCCACGCTCTTATTTTAGTTGTTACTCGGACTTCATTGAGTTTGTTTGTAGAAATTATAAAATAATTCGGTCGCATTATATCAACGTGGACCTGCTTCTGCCTAATAGAAAATATTTAAAGGATTTTGTACTCAGTAAAAAACTTATGGATTCCCGTTATGGGGATTAATAAAGTGATGAAGCCTTTTTACTGTACGATCTAAGATTATCCGCCATTCTGTATATTTTACAAGGGCTACTACTGATTAGTCTTACTCTAAAACAAAAGAACAAGATCGAGCGAAGCGAAATCAACTCGGGCAAATCGGCATTATGTATGTATGTTTGTTTGCCCACGAATAACTTTCGAAGCGATATCCGATCGTTAAATTTGTTAGATATGTAGGTAGGTAGTGATGGCACAATTTTCGTGTGACTAAGAGCTAAAAATGTTAGGGAGTTGTTGAGATATAAGGGTTCAAGAAGGGTAAAAAAAACATGAGACTATTTAGTCAATTGGGACGTTAATTAAAAGGCCTTCATTAGTGAATTTAGACTCCGTTTTTGTTTTTAGTAAACTCTTTATAGTTTTTGAGTTTTTAGTCATAGTAAATATAGAACTTTGATTAAATTCACAAGGAACACCAGTGGCCCCACAGTGCTGTAATTTAGTATGTATATAGCACAAGTGAAACAAATATAGGCAAAACTCTGAGAATAACTGCAATTTGTACCCCCAAAAAAGAGTAACCAAATCACATGAACTCCCGTTACCTGTCATTTTGTGGCACTATTTTATTGGTCAAAGATTAAGACCGGTTTGCACAACGACTCTATACGTATTTAGCGACTAAACATGTTTAAGTTTTACGTATTTTTTTGATTTGACAACTCCTTAAATCATATTTAACCACTAAATAGGTTGAGGCATCGTTGCGCGAGCCGCGCTAAGAATATTTTCTCTTGTGTTTTGGGAGACTCGCGAGATCTCAGTTCGGGGCGAACCACTAACCTATGTATCAAATTTCACGATGATCGGATAACGCTTCGAAAGTTATCCTCGGACAAACAAACATACATACATACATACTTACATACATACATACAATGTCGATTTGCCCAAGATGATTTTGAGATCTCGCTTCGCTCTATCAATTATACCTAGTCAGGTCATAAATTCTGTCACATGTTTAATATAAAATAATTGAAACAAGTTTATTCATTATGTAACCATTTATATACCAAAATGAATTTAACAAAACATAGATTCTTATGACACTAAAGTTTATTCAAAATGACCTTCGTGATTTTGAATACAGCCTTCAATCTGCGCGGCCAGTCGTCTATCGCAGCACGAACGAGGTCCATGTCAATATCGGCGGCTGCCTTAATCAAGGATGTCTTGAGTGACTCCAAATTGGGATGAGGCTTTGAGCACGCCTTTTCCTCCAAGTGTTGCCATATCTTGTAATCTAACGGATTCAAATCTGGACTGGAGGAGGGCCAGTCTTCGTGCCGGATGAAGTCGATTTCACGCACCGCTAGCCAGTCTTGTGTGCTCCTCGCTCTATGAGCTGGCGCCGAATCTTGTTGGAATACCCAGTGCCTGTTATTGAACATGGTATGAGAAACAGGTTCCACAAGGTTCGTCAGGACTGTATTTTGATACACAACTGAATTCGTTTTTACACCTTTCTCACAAAAATGTACCTCTGTTAAGCCCCAATAAGAAACTCCCAACCATACCATGAGCGAGGATGGAAAATGACCTCGTTGGACACGCGGAATACGGTTGCTCGCTTCTTCACTACTGTGTGCGTACACCTTATCATTTTGTTTGTTGTAGCTCTCTTCCACGGTAAAAATTTTATCATTCGAAAAAAGAATTTTCCGATATTTTTTTCCCGCGTACCGCTTCAACAAAGCGCGGCATCTCTTCAGTCTCAGGTCCATTAGACGAGCATTCAAACGATGTCCTGTTTTTCTTCGATATGCCCGAAGCCCTAAGTCTTCATTTAACACCCTATTTACCGTGGTTCTGTTTAACCCCATCTGAAGGGCCAACAGTTTCTGCTTACGTTTGGGATTTCTTTGAATTCGCGCCTTCACAGTTTTTATTACTGCTGGAGTCCTAATAGACCGAGGGCGACCATTTCTTGACCTGTCATCTACACTAAAGTCTTCATTGTATTGTTTGATGGTGCGATAAACGAATCTTTTGGTTATATTCAAATTTTTCAGTTTGTCAAAAATTTTAATTGGCGCGTAACCGCAACGATGCAATGCAATATCTGCAACACGGTCTTCTTTAAGCGTCCACTGCATATTTAAAAATGAGTAAAATTCTAAATAGTATACATTTTTATTTTTATGAACAATTTAAAATTCGAATTCTATAAACTTTTTTGTGGCCAGCATTCTAAAAGAAAAGTTTTTACTGTGTGACAATACTTATGACCTGACTAGGTATATGATTACTTGTAATACTCAGCTAATCTCCTATGTAGTATGTTGTTCTTCATTTGTAAATTATTGCGTTCATAAGTTAGATCCTTGTGCGCTTGCAGGTACACGTCGCGATCCACTGTGATTGCTGCTTTTCCCACGCCATAACCTATCTGCTCTCCGGAACGTTCCTGTTCATCTTGATCGCTTACTGTTGAAAGTTGATCACTTTAGAATCTCTCTTTAAAATATCAGATTATACCTAGTGTCACAACATTTAGCTAGAAAATAATTATTTCTATTATAGTAATCTGTATTACGTTACTTCTGATATAAGTATTCTCTGATATTAATGATAGTTTCTAAATATAACATTTTAAAGAAAATTATGCAGTTTGGCTTATTAATATGTGCTTGTTGTTTTATTTGTAAAAAATAATAACAGCATAGTGTGTAACAGTTTTCGGCTTAGTATTCCAAAATGTACTAACCACTTGATCCACTAGAGCTTCCCTCGGCGGTATCACTCGGAGGTTTTCCTCCATTCTTTCCTTTTTTAGTAGATTTTGTCTAAAAAGAGTAAAATGTATAACCATAAGTTATTCACAAAAGATCTTTCACCTAAAGTTAAATACTTCCACATCGCCATGTCCCGAGCAGTCAAAAAATTCCTCAACAGGTAATTATTTCAAAGGAAATTACAGTACAATAGATCCTTATAGTACAATATTAAATCTCATGAGTAGATAAGGGTTCTTCCAAGGAAAATCGATAAAACCACATTAGCTAATCTACGCATTTTAAACTCAACAACAGCAAAAGAACGATGTGCATTAACGTTTCCATCCGTTAACATACCGCAGACATTCCTTGTTATTCCTTCCTAAAGGGTTCAGGTAAGCAAAGGCTGACGTTACCATCGCATGTCAAGTTAACCACATTAATTAAAGTGAAAGGGACAGAGCCTTACCTTAGATTCAGCCATATCGCGTGCTCCCCTAGAATCACCCAGTTTATTGATCTGTTTAAGGTTACAGCCAAAATTATATTTATTCCATTATCCCAATGACAACGACATGCAAGACCAAGGAAGGTTGCTATAGCGACGCGTAAACTGATATCGAGCGGTGCGCTGTTACAAATGATACCTACTTAGTTTGCATTTTTGAATGAGGCTTTACGTATTCTGATTTGTAGATAATAAAGCGGGTTTCTCTTTCAAATTGTACACTAATTATTGAAATTATATTTAGCAACGAGTTTGTACTAAAGCTTGGAATAACAAAAAAAATACCTACATACAACCAAATACATGTAAAAAAGTCTGGTGCTATTATTACCATCTTAAACTAAAAAACTACCTCCATCCAAAAAAACTGTGTTGATACTTACCTATTTCTTTACTCGATTATTGATAGAGTCAGCAGTTTATTTTTAATCCATTGTCCTTTATGGAAGGCCTTCAACAGTGGACGATTCAAATCAAATTTCCGTAATTTTCATTAACATTTCATCGCTATCATCATTATCTATTTTGTTTACAGCGTCACCTCATACAAAATCATCTTGTTGACATTAATGGTCGTCAATTAATCACCACCATTTATTACTTTGATATGAGAAATGAAGATTGTCAAGTGCTGCAAGCATTTTTTTATTTTAGAATTCTATGGTTCCGTTAAACACCCTCTCATCAAAGTAATTCGAGAAGGAAACCGAACTCGAAGCATAGTGGATCTTTGAAGGTGGTCCGTAGTTTACAAGTACTAATGGCTTTTTCCTTCAACAGTTTTTTTAGGACACTAACCTCTGTTGACGTTGGCAGTGTCACAGTCCGTGGGCTGGGCTTTTGCCAGACTTTTAACAATGCTCTGCTCAAAATAGAACCCCCGAAAAATACACGTTATTTTTTCTCTTTTAAAATGCCAAATGCGCTACATTGGAATATTAGTTCCGGCGTCTTTCATTCCCAGAAAATGATTCTATCTGTGTCTGTTTTTATTATACTCAATCATAACGATGTCACTTCCGGCTCCGATCGTAATAACCGAACATTTGTAAACAAAGTTGATAAATTTTTACTGATATTTTATTAATATTGAAACGTTTATGATTTTTGAGTTTTGAAACCGGCTTACTTTGAAATGTTTTCATAACATATGTCCAACTGAGACTTAATGTGAAAATTAACATGATAAATTTGAAGAATATGACGAGAGAAGAAAAACGAATGTGTAGTTCAAAGAGTTTATTCAATAAAAAAGAATTATAAATAGAGAGAACAGTACATAACATCAAATACACATGATAATGCAAATATTATGGAAAAATCAAAACTCAGATACATTCCGTAAGATCTAGCTGTCTTTGAAATTCAAACTCTTAATCCATAACAATTAAGTTCTATAGATCATCTCAAACATCAATGTGAACAGTACACACTATTATCATTGAAGATATTGTTTGATAGTAAAACACATTCTAAAGTCAGCTTGGTCCCATCTACGTTTTTACGAGAACAAATGTAGTTTTTTTAACTTTCTAAACTTTTGGGACGACATTATCATGAACGCTTCAGTATATCCATCAAGAGTCCTTTTTTATATTTAACTTCCAGTCGGAAGTATTTCTCACACATTTGCTCAATTCAAGTTCAAGTTTAACAATAATATAATAATGACTAGAATAAATCGAACGCAAGTCTCATGGCAGCTTAGAGTATAATACAGTAATAAGTAGATAAGAATAGCAAACGTGAGAATATACAGACACCAATGAAACCATTTTGATAATTAACTTGATATTTGAGGCAACATATTTAATACCTAAGCATAAAACATTGCAAGCTGGTAATAAAAAATGTCGCAATAAAGATATTTAGGATTCACAATTTAAACTAAAACGTAAAAGAAGACATTGACTTGCAGCAAGCGCATAACAGTAATATTTTAACTGTTTTTTAACTTTATCGCTCTAAAATAGTTCCAGCAGCTAGCCTAGACCAAAAAAAAGACGACAGCGTTAAAATCAAACCAACAGAATATACTAATTTTGATGAAATTACAATGTAGGCATAGATACAAATAGATATAGATATAACATTTACTTTCAGATTTCTAATCGAAAACCTATTGTGGTACCGTGATTGATGTGATATTTTGTAAATATTGCATTGATAGAAATGATTTCAAACAATGCGTCCTTTCTACATATCACGGATATTATTGTTTACTCTTACGACCACATCGGACGCTTGCCTTTAGTCAATCACTAACTTTACGTAAATCGTTCACGAAAAAATGGTATCAGTCAGGTGTCACCTAAAGTCGAGACAAATAGAGCAATCACGTCACCGTCGCATGGAAGACATGGCTATTGGGCATTTGAGCACTGTTCAGTAAATAATTAAGAAAGCGATCCAACAACGATGGTTGCTCGGAAGCATATAGGTTGAGACGTCATCGGCCGATGATTGTTGGCTCGTCGGCCATTGCGAGTTCGTCTGTCGCAGCTTTATCGCCTTTCCTCTTGCGGGAGTACCAGAGGAAGGAGGCTGATGCATAAAGGTTCACAAGGACCACAAACCAAGCCATGAAGAAACTGATGTGGTAGCTGTAGGAAAAGAAATATTGTAAGCATACACATTCACGATAGGAACAATTAATAGATGATCCTCTAACTAACACTAAATAACTAGTAGTTTGCCCCGAACTGAGATCTCGCGAATCTCCCGAAATAAATATTATTCTTAGGGCGAGTTGCACAACGATGCCTAAACGTATTTAGTGGCTAAATATGATTTAAGGAGTTGTACATGTTTAGTCACTAAAAAAGTTTAGTGATCTTAGTGCAAGCCGGTATTAATCTTTGACTAATAAATTAGTGCAACGAAATGCA
Source organism: Philereme vetulata (assembly GCA_918857605.2). Taxonomy (NCBI): domain Eukaryota; kingdom Metazoa; phylum Arthropoda; class Insecta; order Lepidoptera; family Geometridae; genus Philereme; species Philereme vetulata. The sequence continues at coordinate 1,749,425 of OU975438.1, read as the reverse complement.
TAACCTTTTATTTGACCTCCAGTTTCATTTAAATTAGAGGGAACGGGGGTTCTTGGAAATTTGTTTTTATTTTTTGGGGTACAAATTGCAGTTATTCTAGATTTCAGAGTTTTGCCTATATATGTTTCACTAAAACTACACGAATACCAAATTTCAGCATTGTGAGGTCACTGGTGTACCCTGTGAATTTGTTCAAAGTTTTGTTTTTATTATGTCTAATAAGTATAACTACAAGGAATAAACTAAAAATAAGAACGGGGTTCAAATTCACTAAGGAAGACCTTTTATATGACATCCAACTTGACGTAATAGTCTCATTTTTAACTTTTTTTACCCCTCTTGAACCCCAATATCTCAACAACCCCCCAACATTTTTAGCTCATTTAGTCACATCAAAATCGGATCAACGCTTCATAAGTTATTCTTGGACAAACAAACATACATACATACATACAACGCCGATTTGCCCAAGATGATTTGGAGATCTCGCTTCGCTCGATCAATTAATAATGTACAACATTTCAGCTTATAACAATCACGAATTTTGCTATGGAAATTAGAACTCTATTGCTACGTAATATAGATGTTACTGCAGCTATTACTGAAGCGGAGAAGACGAGTGTGTAAAGGGGTATCAGTGTAGAGCACCTGCCAATCTGATACGGCTCATTATTCTCAACAATATTACCGACTTAATTAGTATGTACCACTGTCTAGTGTATAAACTAGCTAGGAGCTCGTGCCAAATCGTTTAATGTGAATGTCACATGTTGTATCGCTAAATAGGATTTCATACTTACATGTGTATTAATAAGAATGAAAAAAAAACCGGCCAAGTGCAAGTCGGACTCGAAGGGTTCCGTACCATTATTTATAAAAACGGCAAATAAAATCATCTCTGTCTAGCCTGTGTCTGTGGGAGGCCCACTTAAATATTTATTTTAGTCAATAGCACAATTTAATTTTGTACCTTATTTAAGGTTAATGCCGATTAAGCTAGTCCTCTAAATTGTATGAGCGCCCATACAAATCAGAGGACTATCTTAATTGGCGTCAACTATGTATGTATGGGGACACCCTTTAATTTTCAACTTTTTTTATTTTTTTTGGATTTTCTCATTTACTCGTGCCGTAAGACCTTGCTTTTTGCCAAATTTCGTGATTCTAGGTCAACGGGAACTACCATATACCATGTGATCCAAAACCTATAGGGTACTTCCGGTTGACCTAGAATTGACCATTTTGGATAAAAGTAAGGTCTTACAGCAGAAGTAAGGGTAAGCACAACAAATTCCGAAAGTTTTCGCGAAAATCTAAATTTGCCCATATATTTTTATCGTGTTGATTTAGGACCTTGATTTTTATACACCTAATACGGACTATACACCTCAGTATCTGGTATAAATGATGTAGAATGAGCTACCATCTGAGGTTTTCCCATTAGGCTACGATATGGTATGCTTCAAGAGAAAAGGTTTCTACAGTGTAGGGAACGCATCGACAATACCCCGGGTGTTGCCGGTGTCAATAGGCGACGGTGACCGCTTACCATCAACTAGGCCGTAAGCCTGTTTCCTCTCAAATAACATTAAAAAAAATAAAAAATATAACTTACTAGGTCCACCTGTTCCTGAGAAAATCGGTGGTGACACACGGACAGACGGACAGACGGACAAGAGATTGATCTTATAAGGGTTTCTTTTTTTCTTTTGAGGTAAGGAACCCTAAAAAAAGAACCACTAACGGTCATGGTACACAGGCAACGTCTGCATTGGTTGCGTTGTCATTACCGTGCGAAAGTTGCACGGTGTAAGGAAGCATTTACGACCCAGAATTTAAGTTCAAAACTTTGGTTCATTCAAAACGGCTAGAAGTTTTTACCAGCACAGTAGAATAATAGGAATGATACTTATGTATTTATTAACACCATGGATTTTTTTATTTATCCCCGTGTTTGTTTCAGTATAATAGTGGCCAACCGCGCCTGTTCAAGTTACTAGTACCAATGTAGAAATATATACTGATACTGTTCACTCGAACAGATCAGTTAATTATTTTGTAATAGGTAAAACATGATTGAACTTACTAATAGGAGGCTCCATCCGGATAAATATATTTTACATTCTTCTTTATGTGGTCCACAGTAGACATCATAACTTGCACCACAACAAAGGTACAAGAAGCTGAAAATAAAATTTAGTTAAGAGCGTGCTGGGTCAGGACAATTCAATCTGTTCAAATTCAATTAGTTTAGAATACTCCAGTACGCTATATCTAATACAAGGATTTAAAATATTAATATGAAAAAATAAAAATACAGCATCTGACTTCCTTACATACTAATTAAATACTAATAAAAAGAAGATGATCTACGCAGCCGAAACGTGGACACTTACGGTGGGACTGGTCCACAAACTGAAAGTTGCTGAGCGAGCTATGGAAAGGGCTATGCTCGGAATTTCTCTGAAGGATAAAATTCGAAACGAGGTTATCCGACAGTGAACTAAGGTCATCGAGACAGCTTAGAGGATCAGCAAGCTGAAGTGGCAGTAGGCCGGTCATATCTGCCGCAGAACCGATAACCGTTGGAGTACCACGTCTAGGCAAGCGAAGTGTAGGACGCCCTCCGGCTAGATGGAGTGACGATTTGCGCGCTGTGACTGGCAAGGATTGGATGACAAGAGCTGAGGATCGGGCTAAATGGCGCATCCTGGGAAAGGCCTACGTCCAGCAGTGGACTGTTATAGGTTGATGATGATGACAAAGAAGAAAAAACAAACATCAACTGAATTTATAGACTGCATGCATTAATATTTTATGCCAAGCGAGTAAATCAATTGTATTTTATTCATAGACTAAGATGGCATGCTCTAACTTCTTGCAAACAATACATTTTATTATTTAACAACTACAAAAAGTTTAAAAAAAATCAAATAAGTTAATTCATTCCTATTTACAAATTTAAAACACAATAAAATCATATATGTACCTATTAACTACTTAACTATGTACGTTATTAAAAAAATATTTAAAATTAGAATAAAATTAATAATATCATATTAATTTATTTAAAAAATATTTATAGGGATACAGGTCAGTACAAGAACGATTCACAGATTAACCTGGGACGAGCTGTTTTTAAACATTCTTACAGTTCCAACAAACATGTCCGCCCTCTTGCCATCATGTCTGCCAAAACTGCGGTCCGTGGCTGTCGCTCTCGTATAGGCCTTCGCAGTCATTTACGAAGACAACCATACTGACGTAATCATCACAATTATACAATAAATGCGAAAGTTTGGATGTTTGTTTGATTGTTACTCAAACACGTCATTAGGTACGGCTGAACCATTTTCGATGAAATGTTGGTTGTCGATAGGTTACGACCTGGATTGGCACATAGTCTACTTTTGATTGACAAACCACGCATGCAAAGCCGCGGGCGGAAGCTAGTTTTTCATAGATGTAATTAGTGGTTCGCCCCGAACTAAGATCTCGCGAGTGTCACATGAAAACGAAAAAATATTATTTGTAATCTTTGTCTAATAGTGCCACGAAATGCACAACCTGTTAACTTGACCTACAGTTTCATTTAAATCACAAATAACGGGAGTTTGCGTTAAATGGTTATTTTTTATGGCGTAGTAAATGCAGTTATTTGGATTCAGACTCTTCAGGATTTGGAGAGATTTTTAGCTTATTTAGCCACACCAGGATTGTGCTACCTCTACCTAACTAGATACCAAATTTTACAATGATCGGATCTACGATTTGAAATTTATCCTCGGACAAACAAACATACAACGCCGATTTGCCCAAGTTGATTTGGAGATCTGGCTTTGCTCGATCACTAATGCCATTAAGATGATGATGAATCATAGGGTATAGTGGACACTTACTGCTTATAAAGTGTATGCCAGCAGCGAGTCGTTTGAACATATATCGCGGATTACGGAAGGTGTAAATGGAAAACCCGCATCCCATCGCCATCACGAATAGACTTATTATACCGAAAGAGATCATGGTGCGAACGTAATCTGGAACAAAATCACATTTGAATCTTTTGCGAAAAAAATAAAATCCAAATCTTTTTACTCATTAAAATCACAAGGATCACTTTAAAACGTCAGTTTTACTGCTTTTTCCTTTGCGACCAAGCCAGGAAAGAAAGGCACGAAACAAGGCTGGTTGTTATTTTTAATGATCTTTTAATATCCTCTTAGAATAGATACAATACAGAAAATAAATTACGTCTAAATTGTAACATTTTTGAACAAGTTGGAGCAATTTCAACCCCCAGCTTTTGTATCATTTAAATAATCCGATATTTTATAGTAGGCTTATTTAAAATATTTTATTTAATTAAGTTTATAAATGTGTTGATCGTCAATTTTTGTACGTCACTTGGGAGTTTGTTATAAAAGCGTACACACCTTTAAACGATTTACTAACATTATGGAGTCTACAAGTGGCAACAGCGAGTTTATCTATATTTGTAGTATTAAAATTATGATTATCGCTGTTTTTCTTAAACCAATTAATATATTGTGAACATATATCAGATTTTCATAGATGTATTGACAAGGGAATATCATAATATTTATTTCTTTAAACTTATGGCGTAATTATTCTCTGGGCCCCATCATATTAATTGCGCAAACAGCTGTCTTATGCCTCTCGAAGCATCTGCAAGACGCTCTAAATCATTGCCGCAATTGTCTGTGCAATTATTTTTGGCCACCAAATTTTGTAGGTTATTGACACTGTCGCTGCAACCTCAACATTTGCAAATTGGGGATTATTGCTAAAAATAATTTAGGACTTATTGTCACCTAGATGGTTCTTAGCTATAGTTGGCTTTTTAACAAGCTTTTAGTTAGCTTTCATTATTTGTTTGTCAAAAAAAAACAACACCCTATTACCTTACCTTAACCTACAGAGTTGAAATTTGAGATGTTGGTTTAGTTCCAAAAACAATGGCTTTTATGGTAAGCATGACTTGATTCTTTACGCTGGATTGGCTCCAGACTAAGAAACTCCTTAACGGTCAACAGCAGAGACACGAAATTTTGTGCAAACATTTAATTAGGATAGCCCGTTCTAAGATCCATCATGGTTGCTGCACTCAGGGTTGGCTTCAAAAAAGGTAACTCCTCAATGGTTAACAGCACAGATACTAAATTTTTGTATACGCATAGAGCAGTTTTTAATAAAGATGTTTTTACTATTAATTTATGTAACTTAATTACTTACTTGCTACATTGACATCATAGGCTGGGTCAACTGGCTTTCCATTCTCCATGAGAGGCTGCTCTAAATAGTTTGTACGTTCTGGAACAAGCAAAATACTTAAGTAAGTAAGACCCAATAACACATTACTACATGCACTCGTGACCTAAGTTTTCTGTACATTAATGTACAAGAAAATATGGGAACTATACCATTGTATCAAGCAGCTGTGCAGTGCTAATTAAACCCGTTACCTTTTACGTCTCAGTCTGCTATTAACCGCGCCACAAACATTACAAAAAATACATATACTAACAGAAATAATAAATAAATAATGTTGGACATTTCACACAGCGCTATCTAGCCCCAAACAAAGCCGTACACACGGCTACACATCAAGCTATACATTTCCAGTATAAGCTGACCTCGCATTAGGTAGCATAAAACTGACCTCCATGTAGGCTTTTCGTAGAATGAGAGGTCAGCTTATACTGGAAATTTATAGCTTGATGTGTAGACGTGTGTACAATATAAATGATTAAAATTAAATTATGAACAATAAAATTATATATAACTAGCTGACAAATCCGCAGCCTTGCACGCGTAGTTTATCAATAAAAACATTACCCTCCTTCTTATTTTCGTTGGGTAAAAAGTAGCCTATGTCACCCGAGTATAGTGTAGCTTCCCAACAGTGAAAGAGTTGTTTAAATCGGTCCAGTAGTTTCAGAGCCTATTCAATACAAACAAACAAACAAATCTTTCCTCTTATTATTATTAGCTTAGATATAATATAGGAATTGTATCAATTAACTGGTTCCCATAATACAAGCTTGACTTAATTTGGGGCTAGATAGCGCTGTGTGACATATCCAGCATTATTTATTTACTTATTTCTTGGAGAAAGCGTTGGCGAGACGATCTTGTTGCCTTCGAGCAGGAGTGGTGGAGTGTCGCACAGGACAGAGATAGATGGAAAGACTTGGGGGAGACAATGTAGGTTGACAAAAAAAAAATATTGCCTCGCTGAATTGCAATGCCCCAGCTCTCGGACCACACGTCGCTGGACAGTATTCGGTATAATTTGGTATTTAAATAGATTTAGATCTAGATTTAGACAGAGGTTACTTTAAACTCGAAAGCGTAGCAGGGTAATCTTTTAGTATTTGTCAAAATTTCGCAATCACTGTACATAATAACTGATTAAAACGGGTATTTATAGCGTGTGAACCTTTTTTATCAGTTAAAAAATCTATGGGGAGCCTCCCCATAAATGTTCAGTGCTATGTTCGGCAGTGGACGTACCGTGGCTAATATTATGATGATGATTTTATTGTACAGCGGCTGGTTGGAAGTCACTTACAAAGTTTCATTAAAGCTTGCACTCCGCAATAACAAAAGAAACTCTCTCTATTATAGAAAGACCATTCGAGAACAAGGCAAGTTTCTAGAACAATTATCTATTAAAGTATACGAGGTCGTGTTAAGCACTACTGCTTATACACGAGTAATAAAGTACTATTGTTCCGCACACGATAAGCCTGCATAATTGTTATAATAGTAATGATTTTTTTATCTAATTTTCGCACTATACGACGTGTTATGTTTTGTACGACATGAAATTAAAAGACTGTTAGGATCAACTTTTGACTCCAGATGCACATAACTACAGTACTATTTTTATATAAATAACTAGCTGTTGACAGTAGCTTCGCTTCGCGCTTCGCGTTGTTCTGCGGTGCAAAAATACATATAGAAACTTTGACATCCCAGTTTTAACCCATGCGAACTAATTTAAGGGATAAAAAGTAACATATGTAATAAATACAAATTATAATCTACGTACGTACCAAATTTCGTCGAAATCAGTTAAGCCGTTTCAACGTGATTGAGTAACAAACAAACAAATAAAGAAACAAACATCCAAACTTTTGCATTTATAATATTAGTGTGATGATTTTATTTCAGGCAACAGGCCTAAAAATAAATATAGACTGATATAGTTATTTAGCTATGCACAAAATATACTTAAAATATGTTTGTAAAACTAACATTTATATGATAAATTTTTATGGGTTTTCACGTGGCCTAAAACTCCTTTCCCAAATCAGCTCTCCGGTTAACAATGGTCACTTTAAACCTACAGTGGTCATTTTAGGTTAATCATCATTATGTTTTAAAAACAGTTTATAAGTTTTTAAAACGTTATATTCATTAGAAAACAGATCAATATTATATTCCTATAATATGGTTGTGAACTGCTGGTTATTTGTTTTTGTTACGCTATGGTAAGTGTATTTCAGTATTAAGTGTAATATTATTTCATTGGCAATTTAAAAGTTCAAGTGGTTAATCTGGTTTTTATTACTTACTACAATGGTTTTTGTTTTAAATTTTTGTTGGAAGGAATTGGGTGAGGCCTAGCAGTAGAAAAATGTAGGCTAGCAAAAAAAAAAGATTTTTAATCTACCGTTCTATTGTTTTGCAGACTTAACGTAAGAAGGCTATTAGTCATAAGACTGGTTGATATTTCTCCGCCAATGGCGACGTCCGTCCTGAACTTAACATAAGCTGTGTACTTTTGCATAGACATAGCTAGGAACGCTGAGTCAGAAGCTCTTTACCAATAGGTATATTATGCAGAGTGACTAAACAATGTCGTACTGGGATCGTAAAATATATAGAATAGTATATTATTAAACGAGGGGATAAAGCAATGTCTTGCATCACGGGCGCTAGATAGAGTCCTGAGTGAAGAGAGGGATATTAGGACGTCCAAGATGCAGAGAGCTTTCATCACACATCACAGACAGATCAACGAGGAGAATACTTTACTTTTAACACTTTCTGAGAGACAATAAAAACCAAATCTAACCTACATTTGGTTTTTATTGTCTCGTTGTATTCTGCGCAGTAGTTAGTTCAATTTATGAATAAGTTCTTATTGTGCTGGTTCGCTTTGGTTCAAATTTTAATAAAGATGAGGTTCCAAATTCAAAACAGATTGTCCGCGAGGGCATAATGAAATTCAGTACAACTTTACTACCGGCTCAGCCGTAGGGATTTAATCACTTGCTTTGGGTGAGGTTTACATGACATATAATTTGGCATTGTCGAGCAGGTAGTGTGAAAAGTAATTTTAAATCTATATAAGTTAAAAATATCTACTAAGATGACATAACACATTGAATGGTACTATGGCAGCTAAAATTATTTGTAAGTCGAGTATTATAGCGTGCTTGTTGTAAGGAGTAATATTCAATCAGAGCTTTTAAGTTTACTAAATTCTAACTTTACTAACTTTTTGTCTTTCAAAGACAAATAGATAGACAGACAGACAAAGTCGCTGGAACCCTACGAAGCGGTCAAAGCTTTCACAGTCTTTTAATAATGAAAAAATTCAAGATCTTTCTCACTAAGCTTCGCGGCCAGATGGTAAACCTATTCTAAAAGCGAGCTGGTATCCCGTACAATTCACCCTATTTTACTATATAGCTCGCGTTCCTTTTGTAACATCCGGGGCTTATCGTAACATGCCTTTGTTACCAATCCGGCTCCGGCTTTGTTGGATACGTATACTCTTACGCGAAGCTTAAACACGAATTAATAAACTAGCTGTTGCCCACGACTTCGTATGCGTTACACTATTAAATGTGTAGGTAACCTAGAAATAAAGCTAAACTCGTTGTTGCAACTTGACTTGACACTCTATTTTTATCCATGGGAATTGATTTATGGGATAACTAGTAGCATATGTGGTGATCTAGGTTACAATATACGTATTTACCTAATTTCATCGAAATCGGTTCAGCCGTTACGGTCTGATTGAGTAACAATAAAACAAACATCCAAACTTTTGCATTTACAATATTAGTGTGATGCGAAAGTTTGCATGTTTGTTTGTTTGTTAATCAATCACGCCGTAACTGCTTAACCGATTTCGGTGAAATTTGGTATAAACGTAGATTGTAAGCTGAATTAATAATTAACTAATATTATCTCTACACAGGCTACCACTTATCCCATAAATCAGTTTGCATGGGATAAAAATGGGATGACAAAGTTTATATATGTATTTTGCACCCCAGAACAACGCGGACGAAGCCACTGCCAACAACTAGTAATATATAAGCTAATGCTTACCAGTTAAAGCATTAATTAAGCTATACATGTTGAAGCTGTCCATAGGTATAGGTTTTGTTTTTATGGCCAGTTCCTTTAAACAAGGTAAACGTATACGGCACGTCTTTCTTTGAAACAGTGTTAAAAGTTGCGACACTTTTTCAACAAGAAATGTGTGGTGTTTGATTAATCTGGCAAATAGCTGAAGAAAGCATCCTGCGTCACAGTTAACCCACTGCGCCATGAAGTCACGTTTACTACATGTATATATAACATGTAATATAATACTTTAGAATATATTATATGTTAAACATAATAAATTCTAAATCTCACTGACATTCCAAGAAAATCAATAAATTTTTCTTTAAAATAATACAAAGTTGGCACAGAAACACGGTCTCTCACTATGGGCCCCATCAGAAGGCTCAAGGCTTTCTGCTTTGAGATATAGAGGGCTTGCTTTGCGTTGCTCTATGAGATTGATTCAAAGATGAGGAGATCCGTATACAAACCAAGGTCGAAGACATAGCCAAGAGGAGGGCTGAAGTGGCAGTGGGCGGGGCACATAGCTTGAAGAACTGACGGCCGTTGGGGCTGAAAGGTTTTTGGAGACCACGCACTGGAAATCACAGCGTATGTTGACCCCCACTAGATGGAAAGACGACCTGACAAAGTTAGCTGGAAACCAATGGATGCAGGCCACTTAAGATCGGTCGGAAATATATGGGGGAGGCCTATGTTGAGCAGTGGATGTTTTATGCTGATTTAATACATATAATAAGAAAAAAAAGAAGTTTATAACAAATAATATTTGTGCGAAGACCATGACCTTTGTTATCGATTGAATGCTGCTAAGAGAAACGCCTAAACATCCTGACTAATATTAAAAATTTTAAAGTAACTGTCTTTCTCTGAAAGTAATCTGTTTGTCACGATTTCACGGCTGGACCGGTTTCGATGAAATTTGGTAAGGTTATGACCTGAATCGGGACATGGGCTAGTCTTTATTGATTACCAACACGTGCAAAGCCACCGGCAGAAGTTTGTACATATACATATACATATAGATAGTAGATACCCTCGATGGACTTCAGCAGTCAGGTAAAAACAAAGCCATGTCATTTCACTATATAAGATTTTTGATAAAAAAAAATTCCCTAACCTATCTCGTCCCACTGCTGGGAAAAGGTCTCCCCCAAGTCCTAAGTTTGTTAATATACGCACAAAAATGAAAGGAGTTATTTTGATGAGCATAATTAATAAATTTCTGAAATGTTTACCCTAGAAATGTGAAATTTATTTGGGCATGTAAAAACAAACACTTTATTAAACTTGTGTTGTGCTATTGCGTAATGCCTGCCATCTAAACACATATGTATTGGTGACTTCTCGAGATGTCTCTTGTTGTCCCTTTCTAACATAAAACCCGCAGCCATTTCCGAAAGAGATATTAAATCCGCCTTTATTTTTGGACGTCGATTGCAAGAGTAGGCAGTAAGTTTTATATCGAATTAATCACCTAAATTTAGTCCATTTTCTTTAAAAGTTGATAATATAACAAGTAGTATTTTTATGTTTTGAGAAACCGTCACTTGAATATCGTCAGTATATTACCAAACATCCTGTATAATAGCGTAAAAAGTGTTTCTCGGTGAAATAGCTATTCATAAAGTTATATCGGGCTATCAAACGGAGAATAGAAGCCTTACTAAACCTTATCGTTGGCTTTAAAAAACCCGATGTAAAACACAACAATCTAAATTTTTATACCTACATATAACATTTTAAGCATATGTTATTTTTCTGCTACTAAACTGTAACATTATTTAATCTATGTCCTCGCCGCTAGTAGCTAAGCATCTCCGTACACGAGCCACGTGTCATAGCCACAATGCGGTCCCACCGAGCTGCGGACTGCATATTACCTACATTTAATATAAACCCTCCACACACGGTTGTGGCACTGAAGTGGAAGTGGACTGATCATATATGCAGGAGAACCGACAATCGTTGGGGTAACGAGTTCTGGAGTGGAGACCGCGTCCGTGAAGCGATGACATAAGAAAGGTGGCGGACAGAAATTGGATGAGAAGAGCCGTAGACCGGGCTCAGTGGGCAGTAGAGACCTATGTCCAGCAGTGGACTAATGTGGGCTGATGATGATGACACACGGTTGACGGTAGTCGCTACATGCCACGAGGCGCCGTTCCTCGCTTTGTGTGTACGTGTGGCCGCCACCGACCATGAAGTAAAGAAGTATAACATTGGCTGTCGCGCGCTTTTGCTGCTCAGCAGCTGCTTCCAGCTTCAAGTGGCGGTGCTTTAGATTAGATTTGAAAATTCTTTATTGCAATAATAAAATAATTAATAGGCGAACTTAATGCTAATTAGCATTTTCTTCCAGCTAACCTTTGTGTAGTGTGGAGAAAGTGGTAGTGCCAGAAAATGGAAATTTAAACAAACTTTAACTTAGAAATAAACTTACAAAAATTAAAAATAATAATAATACACATACATAAACAAAATACACAAATATATCTACATAAAGTGCTCAATTTTGTTGGGTATCTTGAAGAGAGATGAAGTGTTTAAAGAGTTTGGGTTTGAAGATTCCCATAGAGGCGGCCTTGCGGATTTCTACTGGAAGAGAGTTCCACAAGCAGATAGCAGTCACAGTGGAAGAGTGAGTGAAGAAAGAAGTTTTATGCTTAGGCATTTTGAATAAAAGATGTCGAGAAGAACGGAAACGACGATCAGGTGGAAAAAGAGGAGAAAAACGTTCTTTAAGATAGCAAGGAGACAGAGGATTTTGAAGAATGTTATAAAGAATACAGAGTATATGAGTATCCCGACGAAACCGGATTTTAAGCCACTTTAACTGTGAGCGGTACTGTGAGATCTGTGATCTGTGAGACTGTGCTTTGTGAGGTAAGAGTCTGCGCAAACGAGCCACCGGCCACAGCCACGGTGGCTGTCACGCCACCAGTTTTCGGCTTTAGCGAGTGGCCGCCAACAGATAAGTGTGCGGCGAAACAAAACAAAATCCACAAAAAGCGTGTGAACTGCTTGTTGCTGGCCACCGGTAGCTGTGACCAGTGGCTCACTAATGACTGGTGAGACCTTAGCCACTGGTGGCGGAATCACATATTAAATATTGTTACCGTTAATAGCCGGAAAATAGTAAAAAAGTTAGGAATCAAGACATTGTTTTCTTTTACATCGGATTTTCTGGCATTTACAGGCGATCTATCATTGGCTTCTTCAGCAGACAATAACGCCGAGCACAAGCGTAGACGAGAAGTCATGTTCTCTGAAAGCTTTCTTCTAAAATAATCTCGGTCTCGCGAGACTTTAGTTAAGAATAAAATCCAAACGGTATACGACACAAAACCGGCGTGGTATTTTTATCAGTCAGTATAAATAATTTTGTGTGGGCAGACTATATGTTTATTTATTGTTAGATAAACTAATTGTTCAACAAAAAAATTAACCGACGTCAAAAAACAGAAACGGATCTTTAAAATAAAAAGTTTTCCAGCGACAACACACATACTGGGATGCAGACAATTTTTTAATCATCCCTGTGTTACCTAGCCTATATGAAACTTAATCGCTCTGCTAAAACAAAGGCAATTGCGATTGGCGGGGGGCATGTGCACCGCAAGGACCCATCTCGTTTGCCTCGGCAAACTCTTCTGACGGCCAGTGCTGCGATTTAAAGATGGCCTAAAATGTGACATGGAAACCTTTCAAATAGATCATACTAGATGGGAGAGCGAGGCAGAAGACCGTGACTCTTGGAGAAAATCCGTCGCCAGCGGAGAAGTCGTTCATGACAATGCCTGGCTCGACTATCTAGCGCATAAGCGGGTGCTAAGGCATGAACTTGCCGCAAACTTTGGACCATCTACATCTCTAAGGTGCGGTCGTGGCTGCCGCTCCAAAATAGGCCGGTTTAGTCATGAAAGAAAGTGCCTAAACTATCCAACCTGACACTTACTTACATGATCTGCTACAAATGTGGTTTAGGTGATTTTTTGTAATTTTAAATTTATAATTGGCCTAAAAAGCGCTGGAGGGACGACTTGGACGTCTTCCAAAGGGACTGGCAGGATCTGGCTCTGGACCATGATAAGTGTAAGGAAGGGGGGGGGGGGGAGGGCTTTGTCCAGCAGTGGTCCAGTACGGGCTAGTAAAAAAATAAAATTGTTACAATTCAATAATAATGTTGGAAATTAACCTTCTCATGCATTTCGGCACGGTGTTTTCACACAATATTGTTTGTACAAGCCGTGGATTTTTAACTTTGTTAGTTAGAAAGATTATTGTAAATTTATCATGGCCCCATCGTTCCTCATTTACAGAATGTCTAAAATAACAGTAAGTTTTTTTAATTCATAATTTCATCAACATTTTACCACTCTATTTATATTAAGTGGTAATAGCTAACACCTGGTAATGATTTAATGGACCAACATACTGTTAGCATCTCTATTATAGGAACAGATATGTACGGTGCGCAAAAAAGAGGCAACAGAAGTCGGAAGTAGAATTTCCAATTTAATACTACAATGAACACGTTTTTGCAATCGCACGAAATGGTAAACTCAAATTTGTTTTTTTAAACAGAGTATACTTTATTCTTGGTCTTTAGAACACATGCAGTTTTTGCAGCATGTTTGTGTCTTCCTTTACTTTAAACTTCAGGTTTAACTTCAGTTGAGGTATTTATTTATCCGATGAAAAACAACGGATTCCAATATGTCGAATATATAGTTTAATATTTTTATATAATCCTTGTCCTTTCTCAAATAAAACGGCAAACGCATGAAAGTACTACCTACTTCTCTTTATTCTAAGACTTTATAATGCATATGTGGTAAACAGTGTTTTTGTAAGTAGCTGTGCTCATAAATAGTTTTATTCTATTTTAAATTTTTTTATTAATCCATAAAACAGATAACAGTCCACTTCGTACTAATTAAACCAACCATATAATTTTAGATCTAGACTAAAATCAAATATGTGAATACGATAAAAAAGTGTAGCATCCATTAAAACTAAATCACCCTAAAACTAGAAACCGCAAATTTAGATATAATTAATTTAACAAAAGCATCCAGATAATTAAATCAACAATTGCCACTTTTACTTAGAAATCTTTCGTGATTTTTTTCAATCATTATTATGAAATACGGGATTTATCACGTACCGTTCAATCGGTGCTACGACCGACAATAATTCATCCCTACGTGCATTAAACGGTACGTGATAAATCGTGTATTTATAATAATGATTGTGCCATTATTTGATTACCCAAATAAATAAAATATGTCTTAATCACGGAATCCCTTTTTTGCATTTTTGTTTCTACCATTACATAAATTCCTTCACCCAAAGTGTCGCTACTCCCTACAGTGAAACACGCTGCGTGGTCGCCAACGCGTCGGTCGTGAATATTACCACAAAATTATTTCAGGGCCTTGGCACCGGCTGGACGCAGCCAGAAAACCCATTATCTATATTTGTTTGACAAGGCGTTATAGCACCCAATCGATTTTAGAAATTATTTTCATGAGAGGCTATTAGTGCAATACATTAGTCTGCCTTTGTAGTAGAGCTTTTTGTGAAGGAATTCGTCCGGGGAAGTTCTATCAGTAGCAAGTATTTCTGCTGCCAAGCAGTAATGCTCATATTGCTGTGATCCGGTTGGAGCTTCGCCACCGGTGTTCCGATCCTGTGACAGGCACATGAGACTTTCCACATGTATGTCTCAGGGTGACGGACTCATCGTGGGCCAAGACTAATACTCCTCTCCATTTAGAGGTGCCCAAAAAAGGTAGCCGTGCCGACCCGTCAAACTACCGCCCTATCTCGGTCACCTCCTTACAGTGTTAATGTATGGAGCGTGTGCTGAATAGGAAACTCCTCGCATACTTTGAAGACAATGACTTCCTTAGTGACCGTCAATATGTGTTCCGCCAGAAACGGTCTACTGGGGATCTTCTTACGTATGCTACACATTTGGAGTGAAGCCATCGAGAAGTATGATGAAGCACTGACTGTTTCACTAGATATCTCGAAGGCTTTTGACAGGGTTTGGCACGCCAGCCTTATTGGCAAGCTTCCTTCATACGTACTTTCAGCTCAACTCTGGTCTTGGCTTGCATACGTTCTGAGGGAACGATCCATTTGGGTAGTCATTGATGGCCGCTCGTCTGATCAATGGGCTATTAACACCGAAGTACCACAGGGGTCAGTACTCTCTGTCACACTGTTTTGGTTATACATCAATGATCTGCTCATCCCCGGTATCATTGGGTACGCAGACGACAGTGCAGTTGTTGAGATGCACTTCTTCTAATGCTCGAGCCAGCAGAACTGAAATCCTTTTCCCACTGATGGGCAAAGGCCTCCCCCAACTCCTTCCACCTATCGCGATCCCTGGCAGATTCCCACCATTCCTTCTCGAATCCGCTGATGTCGTCGCGCCAACGCTTTCGCGGCCGACCCCGACGTCGCTGTCCATCCTCCGGTACCCAAGGTGTTACGATGTTGGCCCATTTCTCCGAAAGCATTCGACTTACGTGCCCGGCTCAATCCCACTTGAACTTTGCGGTTTTGTCTCGTACATCGGCAATGCCAGTTAAAGAACGAAGCGTGGTATTCCTCACCCGATCGGTTCTCCGGAATTCTAGGACGCTGCGTTCCATTGCCCTTTGGCAAATCTTGAGCTTGGACTTCTGCAGCTCGGTCAATGACCATGTTTGTGCACCGTAGGTTAGAAGGCGGCAGGATATACATGTCGATGAGTTTGCGCTTCAGACTCAGAGGAAGGTCACCTTTCATGTGCGCCTTCATGGACCAGTAGCTCTTCCAGGCATTTTCGATGCGGCGATCGATTTCCTTGTCATGCCTGTTTTCGTTGTTACAATATCTACCTACTGAAGTTGAACGGAAGTCACAATACCATCATCATCGTCATCATATCAGCCGTAGGACGTCCACTGCTGGACAAAGGCCTCCCTCATTGATCTCCAGGAACTGCGGTTGGAAGCGGCCTGCATCCAACGCCGACCTGCGGTTCTTACCAAGTCGTCTGCCCATCTTGTGGGTGGACGTCCTACGCTGCGCTTGCCGGTCCGTGGCCTCCACTCGAGAACCTTTCGGCCCCATCGGCCATGTTCTGCGCGCTATATGGTCTGCCCATTGCCACTTCAACGTGCTAATCCGTCGGGCTATGTCGGTGACTTGAGTTCTCCTACGTATCTCCTCATTTCTGATTCGATCCCGTAGAGAAACCCCGAGCAGAGCCCTCTTCATAGCTCGTTGAGCGACTCTGAGCTTATTCATAAGTCACAATATAATTGCGAGGAAGTTATGAATGGTTACGTTATGACTAATTCATACTAAAACCTTTTCAAATTAAAAATTAAAAATAAACATATAATTTAGGATTTAAGGTAAGATAACTGTATATATATATATTTATACATATTATAATTGTTATGTTAGGCATTTTTTATTATTTTCTCATTGAGTTATTTAGTATGTATTTATTGTTTCTGTATATTTGTATTTTTCTTTTTTTTTGTAGCTTTGAAATATCTTTTTGTGTCACGCCTTACCTTCTTTTAGCGCGACCA
Organism: Philereme vetulata; assembly: GCA_918857605.2. Classification (NCBI taxonomy): domain Eukaryota; kingdom Metazoa; phylum Arthropoda; class Insecta; order Lepidoptera; family Geometridae; genus Philereme; species Philereme vetulata. The sequence continues at coordinate 1,732,428 of OU975438.1, read as the reverse complement.
GGATGACTGGTAGATAATGCTATTAGCATTAAGTCCTCCTAAAACTATTCTGTTTTGTGTGAAAGTATTAAATAAATAAATAATATGAAGCCACATTGTCTAAGTAGAGCACGTGATAACGAGTTTTTTTTCTTATAGATAAGTATGTAGGGTAGAGTGTGTAAAGAACATATTGCCTAATAAATTAAGTCAGAAGAGATGACACGCCATCATACTCGCAAGAGGGTCAGACGTGTCCTGGTTTAGGGATCCGATATACCTACGATAAAATACGTGCGACGAATATTGTTTGTACAGTTAAAACGAGGAGTACTCTAGTCTCTAGGGAAATACTTAAGGATTCAACCACCAAAGTAAACGTTTAGTAACTTTTCTGACTGCTTATTTCGCGACATGAAATTCTACTTTTAAAAATGCCCAGAAATAACATTTAAAATTTTTTGCTTTGCCAATTTTTACCAGCTTTCAAACGTTCTGTCCATAGTCACTATTTATATTCTAATTCCACTTGAAATTTCCGTATAATTAACGTTATTTATTATTCGATTTATTTATATAAAATTATTTAAATAAAAATCATATTAATTTATGTTAACAATTTAAATAAATAAAAATAAATAAATATTGCTGGACATTTCACACAACGCTATCTATCCCCAAACTAAGCAGAGCTTGTACTATGGGAACCAAATAACTGATACAATACTTATATTTTTTTTTTTGTAAATACATACTTATAATATAATTATAGAGAAACAACCAGACCCGGAACAAATATTTGTATATCATGAAAACATTTGTTCCGCGGCGGCAATCGAACCCGCTACCTCCTGCGTCTCAGCCGGCTATTCGCCCACTGCACCACGGCGGTCGTCAATTATGTGTTATATATATCACGAATATTTTTATATTTATATTGTTTTTAGAAGTATATATTTATGTAGGCAATTAGGTAGTTAGTAGTTTTTTATTTCTATTGTATGTTGTGCATTAAATGATTAAAACAAACAAACAAAACTGTTTGACTACCTCCGTGGTGCAGTGGGTGAATACCCGGCTGAGACGCAGGAGTTAGCGGGTTCGAACCGCGGAACAAATGTTTTCATGATATACAAATATTTGTTCAGAGTCTGGATTTTTTATATTTATGATAAGTATGTATTTACAAAAAATAGTAAAAAGTATTTAAGTAGGTATTCTATCAGTTATCTGGTTCCCATAGTACAAGCTCTGCTTAGTTTGGGACTAGATAGCACTGTGTGACATGTCCAGCAATATTTATTTATTTATTTAAACAATTTTATATGCAATCCATACTAATATTATAAATGCAAAAGTAATTATTATTTTACTTAGAAAACTTTCGTGATTGATTTCAATCATTATTATAAATACAGCGGCGCGCAGTGCGAGGCGAGACGTTATTCGGAGCGGATCGCACTCACCCTGATGAAGGTTCACGAATTGAACCGAAACATTGTCGGTCGAAACACCGATAAGACGGTACGTGATAAATCCCGTATTTATAATAATAAATATTATTTGTTTTTTAGTTTGTTTGTTACCTCTTCACGACTAAACGGCCGAACGGATCCTAATGAAATTTGGCAAGGAGATATAATATATCCTGGGGAAGGACGTAGTCTATCTTTTATCTCAAAAAATAATCTTGAAAGGGATGAAATACGGGTTGAAAGTTTGTATGGCCAATCCGTAATTCCTCAAGTTCGGTATCTGAAAATTCGTATGTAGGCTTTTGGTAAGAAATAAAGATATAATGTTTAGTTTTTTTTGCAAAATTATCCATAAAGGGGGGAAAGTAAGGGGTTAAAATTATGAGGTAGGTGTTCTTTAGATGCACTCCCTATGTACAGTCTATGACCCTTACAAAAATATATTATACTATTATCAAGGTAATTTTATGTAGTTAATATTTGCTCTTTACATTAGGATGCACAGTTTTTGAGATAATCAAAAATTAATGAAACGCTTGCGCGTTTATTAAACTGGCCAAATACGAGGATGCTGCTTTCACCACTAGGCGTCGCGTGGAGTCCTGCGGGCACGATATAAATTCTAAAGTAGGTAACTCTGTCACTGTGTGTTTGTACGTTTTCGGCTGGACTGATTTCGATAAAATTTGCTATACAGATAGATTGTGACCGAGATTGGGACATAGGCTACTTTTATATGTTTTTACCACACGTGCGTTTTACCGCACGTTTTACCGCGGGCGGGTCTGGTAGTAGAAATATAAAGAATAGGATCGCTATGTTTAGATATCTACTGACAATTATAGCTCTTTTATGGACTAAACACTGACTGGACTGACAAAATTACAAGTAATAAATAATTGGTACATATATGTTCTCGAATGGAGAACGTGCAATGGAAAACAGAGCATAGGATGACCCTCCGCTAGAAGGTAAGACTTAAATAATGATGTTGGATATAGGCTGCGCAAGTTCGGTAGCTCTACAAAGTTGCAAGCCTATCGATCTGTGTGCCCAGGAACTATACGATATAATCCCACCAATTCCCATCCATCATAGGACAAGCAGGCGTACGGCTCAGTACCATCCGTACCTAGTTGATATACCACCCATTCACACACACCGTTTTGGTTCTACGTTCTTGATGCGTACTGCTAAGGTATGGAACACTTTGCCGTCATCTGTTTTTCCTAAAGAATACGACCCGGGAATTTAAAGTAAGAGTAAATAGGTTTCTTCCAGATCTTCGTGCTTCATCTTAGACCACATCATCGCTTACCATCAGGTGAGATTGTGGTCAAACGAAGATCTATCCAGTTAAAAAAAAAGCTCTGGAAATCAATGGGGTGGCCCATTTTCAGAAATGATAAAAGATTTTCTTTTTGACACAGAATGTTAGAAACAACGTTCATCACACCAATTCTTTGAAATATGCGGAAAATTAGTATCATTTCACTGGCTTGCACCCAATGCCGAGCGCTATAGTTGTGTGTAGGTATGGAAATAGTTACAGACTTGTTTGTTTTAATAATAGTTAGGTATATAAATATTTCCTCAATACAGCGTAGACAGTTTGCGTGTTGACTATTATTGAAATTTTGCGCATATCCTACGACATGCCACCAGACAATTACGGTTATTACTTGAGTGTTTCGAATGATACTTACGGTGAAGCATTTAACGAATATGTATGTTTTGTAACATCATACAAATTAAATGATTAGTAGCGTCAATATGTAAGTGTATCATCATTTAAGACTCATTTAATTAATGCTAACTGACCCGGCACGGCTTCCCACATATTTCAAAATTAAATATTATGCCTATTATAGTATTGAGTTCTAACAATAATACGTAAATAATAAAAGAAAATAAATCTTTCGATTTTCCTCAATTTTATAAAACTCCGGGTAACTTTTCTAATGTTTTCCCTAAGAACATTATTCGGATAAATACGAACATTACAAAACGAATTTCAAATTTGTCCAGCTGTTAGTTTTTCCAGTTGATACGCTAACCAAAGAACACAAGTTTTGACACAAGTAACAAACACTCAGTAACTAACAGTGGATAATTAAATACATACAGATGATTAAAACACGTTAACATAAACATTAAAATAAAAGTTAAACTAAAGATATGTACCCGGTCACTATGAGCCCTGTACCGAAAAAGAAGAATAGCTCAGCATTATGCTGAACAATAAACTTATTGCTCAACGCTGGTTTTCAGCCATCAAACCTGCATTGACGTCACAGACGTCAGTTAAAATGATTTCATTTTTATTTATATATATGCATAAATATATACTCCCAAGTGAACGCGTCGGAGTTGGGAGTGGATCCCAAAAGACAGAAAACGACCGCGCGGCAAACCGCGAGTCCGATGGAAAGACGAACTCGACTCTTATATGGAAGACTGGACCACACACGCGCATGATAGAGTGTAGTGGAAGGAAGTAAGGGAGGCCTTTGCCCTGCAGTGGGACAGTACAGGCTCCAAATAATAATAATATGTATAAAGCCATAGTTTGCTTGTAACTAAGTAGGTCATTAACCTCGGTTCAAAGGCATTTCCTTTACAACGCACGGTTATGTTTGACGCTAACGTTGTTCGGACACATACAGTACAAGACAAAGTGTGTTACAACGGCGGATTATAAATAGGTTACATGCAGAGACTTTGTCTAACGCGTTCCATACGTAAATAGCGTAGAATGGAAATTGGGTGTTGTATTTTTTTTAAACGTAGTTTAGCGGTACAATCCAGATTTTTTAAGCTGACGAAGTAGAAATATGACGATTGGTCAGAGCTTTATTTGAGCATAACTTTAATACCTACAGATTTTGTTTCCCATTTATTAAAGCAATTATGTAACACAATCATCATCATCATCATCAGCCGGCGACGTCCACTGCTGAACATAGGCCTCCCCCTAAGATCGCCACGAGCGGTTGGTAGCCGTTTGCGCCCAACGGCTCTCCGCGATTCTTACTAGATCGTCGGTCTACCTTGTGAGGGCCGGCCTACGCTGCGTCTTCCAGTCCGTGGTCTCCAATCAAGAACCTTTCTTCCCCAATGGTTATCGGTTCTACGAGCGATGTGGCCTGCCCATTGCCACTTCAACTTGCTAATTTTGAGAGCTATTTCGGCAACTTTAGTTCTTCTGCGGATTTCCTCATTGCGGAGTTAATTTTGTTGCGGACCACGTTTCAGCGCCATATAAGTCACACATTGAGTTATTGTATTATTGAACACTGTCTGTGGGAGCAAATAAATGTGTTTTCTTTCTTTCTTTCTTTCTTACATGTAACACAACGTAAATCATTAATTAGGCTGTATATATTTACCCAACCCAATTAAATTGTAGACATAAGATAATACGAACAAATCTGAATATTACACTGGTAGACATAACAGGTAAATCACTGTCTTAAAAGAAAAAAAAACACAAAACACTTGTGGATTTAGTTTCGTTTATACAGAGGCCGGTAATTAATTTCAATTCTGTTTTATTCTGTACCTGGATTAAAGTCGCAGCTGCTGTAATGCCCTAGGCATAACAGCAGCTGCGATTTTCACTAGGATGCAATAGGTTTGCCCTGTATCTACTATTTTTTGATTATTTTTGTATAATTTAGCCAATTTTAATTATTTTTTTTAGCTACTAACACTTCTACCGATGTACATGGTAACAATCACCCTATAACAAGTCACGCACCTTAGAAACGTGCCCTACTACGCACTGTCCTGCGTTCAGTTATAGTTGTTTATGTGTGCTTGTATTTTGAATTATTGTTCGTTACGTGTAGAAAGATAAACGCCAGATGGTGTTACGTTTTGAACGATGATTTTTTGTTCACCAAGTCCTCGCTAGTCATTTTTTACTTAGTTATAATGACTTTTTCAACACTATGTAATTAGTAGGGATCGGCATAGGTAGTGCTATTTTGGGCCAATGAACCTGAATGATAAGTTAATAATGATATGCCCCAGGATTTATTCCCCGATTCCCGTTAATATTTTTCTGAATGTCGATGTAAATGAAGTTAAACTGTTTATGATACCATGAGTACGCACGATGACATATCAGATTACTCATTTCAGGTTAAGACTAGGCCCGCACAGTGCTGTTTGCCATAATACTTACTGGTCCATAGGCGGGATCTGATTTTACTCGAAACGGGTGGTTTGATGTGTCGTCATGTGTACAACTACAATGACTTTGTAAAATAAAAATATATTTCCCAGGATTTAGAAGGCATATCCATGTTAAGCTAACGGTCACTAATTCCCGTGAATAGCACTACCTACGCCGATCACTAGTAATTAGCGATTATCAATTAGGACTTAGCAACCGAAAGTTATAGCTAATAATGTCCAGACTCCCGTCCCTTTACTGGTTTGAGTACGTGTAAACGCGTCCTGTTACGGAAACTCGAACCTACAGGTAATGAATGTAATGTTTAGCTTACACTGCGAAACGAAAATATCTAGATGGTATAAACTGAGTGAGTAAAAACAGAAGGTGGTTTAAATAATAAATTGATGAAACGGCACTGTTTACGTGATTTTTGAACTGTTCACAGTTTACTTTGGGATGTCGATCTTAAAACGTTAATTTCTTTCGTTGGAGTATCCAAGGCCGCCTCTTGTACGAATTATTCCGATTCAAATTGCCTCTGGTTTGTAAGACGGTAATTTGATTACACAAACATCGTTTACGTCACAGTCGTGTTAGCTTCTTACGTCACTCATTTCATACATTAAACTTCAATCAGCAAATCGGTGATTAGTCAACAAAATAGAAATAGAAGGATAATGCATCTAGTTTTGATCTAAGCTCGGTGCCTGTCAATGTAACGTTTGACGTAGCTGCTGCCTCATATTAAGGGGAGACCGGAGAGGGAATCGCCCATACAACACGTACTACCAAGATCATTTCTAATTGGAGCATATTTCTACCTTACTAAGGTATTATTTTAATGTAAATAGTACTTATCTAGGTTCCCAACCATATATTAGATCAAAATACTTACCTAAACTGAAATAGAAGCGTATCGCATTCTGCATGTTTTTACGTCATAAAAGACCTGTTTTCAACCTAATTGTCTCATATTAAAAACAACAAAGTCTTACGTATCCTAGTCATGGGAACATAGATTATATCGTCTAGTTACAGAATAACAACACAATGAGAAAAATACAACAAGTTTTCAGTCATCATTTTTTGTATTACGGAACACGGTCAAAATCTAAACAAATTTAGAATCGTTCTATTGCGGTCACTGTCGCTCTGTGTGGCTAAACTTCGTCACTAAACAGGGATAGCGATATTCAAGCCGAAGTTTTTGACGCGGCCGAATAGAATTTGCGCTCGGGGTTCGCCGGCTTCTTAATGGAAATGAGGATAGGAAACGTAACCTTATTACGTAAGCCAGTTACTGTCACGTCGCTATCGCTAGTCAAACCACCCCTCACACGTGAGATACACGTAAAGGATTATTCGCTCACAATGATGTCGTACAGATGCCTTTCTAAATTGAACAGTTTGATCTACCTACATGAACTACATCATCAAATCTTGACCGAAATGATGCTCCTGAGGTATTCCTTTTCTAACAAAAATTATCAATGAAATCAGACAACACGGTTAGTAATTATCGCTACAAAAGAAAACGTCAAATTGTGAATCTCCTCGTTTTTTTAAATTGGTTATAAATTGTGTTTGTTGTCAGCCGTATTCAGCGACATGAGAGTCAAGTCATCTACAAATCGACAGCAGCACGTCACACGCTGTGTAAAGAAAAGAGCTATCATCATCATTACAGACCGTCTGCACCCACTGTTGCGTATATGCCTCCTTTTTATTACGCCATTCCTTCCAGTTCCTTGCGAGTTTTATCCATTGACACCCAGCTACATTTACAACGTAAAAACAGAAAAACAACGAACAACGTACAAAGAAAAGCGCTGTACTAAATTGAACCTTTTACATTGGTGGCGATTCTGTTGTTCACACTGACTAACTAAAATTGTGTAAAATACGAACGGTCTTATTTTGTTTACGCTAAAGATCAAATTAGAATGATATTTGAAGTGACATTTCTAAAATTAAGTATTTTTTACTAAGATGGCGTGTTTATGGACTAGTTTTAGTCAGCAGTCATATTGGTGCTGATTAAAACTTGCCCGCAAACACGCCATCTTAGTAAAAATTAGTTAATTTTAGAAACCTCACATTAAATGTCATTCTAATTTGATCTTTAGCGTAAACAAAATAAGACAGTTGGTATTTTATACAATTTTAGTTGGTCAGCGTAAACAACAGAATCGCCACCATTGTTTGTTAGAGTCCGCGTTTTGAAACGACCACCAGCCCAACGTCACAGTAGATTCAGTTCGTAGTTCCGCCGGTGGTTGAGATCAATGGCAACAGATTCAATTCCGTACCGGCTCTCCTACGCAAAATTGCGGAGCTGATTAATTTTAAATTTGTGAGAACTCTTATATTGCAAAGCTATGTATTCTGTTAATATTTCTTTTTTCTAACCTATCTCGTCCCAATGCTTGGCAAAGGTCTCCCCCAAGTTCCTCCAGGCATCCCTATCTGCCGTTATCTCCCACCATCCTCTTTGGAAGGTATCGAAATCGTCACGGCAACGATTTCTCGGCCGACCCCGACGTCGCCTTCCGTCTTTAGGCGTCCGTGTTTTTTTTTTATATACTACTTATATGGCAAACGAGCATGCAGTCCACCAGATGTTAAGTGGCTACTGCAGCCCATGGATATCCACATAGAATTCAAAACAAGGTATTATGTTGTTTTGATCTCTATGTGGATACGTTGCCATACTATAGGACTAAGCTGTTATGCCTATGTGCCAGTAATTACAGGAACATACCATTACCATCTAACGTGTTACACTATAGGCAATAATAGCTGTTAATACTGTTATTACAAATTTATATTCTTATTGCTCCTTTTACGCCATTTTTAATTAATTGTACGATGTCTACCTGCGTTAGCTGTGATTGCCTTCACAGAGTGAGCACAGGGAGAGCGTCTATTGTATTTTGTTTAAAGTTAAGTCTTCAAGAAATCCTTAAAGAAATGAATTGAGTCGAAAACTGGTGAAGCTATGCTACATCGCGCTTTCAAGAGTAAGCAGAGTGGATCTATTAGTGTATCATTCTAATGTCACGTCACGATTTTAAGAACCAATCTGTAGCTGATCCTCTATTAAACATAGAACTTACTTGTAAAATACTGTCCCTTCAGGCCAAGAATATCCTGATTCAGATTAGTTGCGTTCTTGTCCGTGACTGATGATGTCATATTCGGCTGAAACACGTACCGGTAGATTTCCCAGACGCCTGAGTCACTGTATATCAAGTACCGCCCCTTCAATGGTAGGTATGTACCTGGAACAAAATAAAACGTTTATAGGAAAATTCATATAAAATAAAATCGTGTCAAATTAAGATCGCATTATAGTCTGCCAATGACAGCGTTTGTAATAATCGATTAAATTTAAGTATGTCTCACCTAAGGAATTTGTATAGTACACACGGCTACACATCAAGTTATAGTTTCCAGTATAAGCTGACCTCGCATTGTGTAGGCTTTTCGTAGAATGAGACATCAGCTTATACTGGAAATTTATAGCTTGATGTGTAGCCGTGTGTACAACAGTTCTTGGTCTCACCAGCTTACTCCTATTATTCATGCAAGTTTTTTAATGCAATTTTTAATAGTTTACTAACATAAAAGTTGCAATTTAAAGGAGCTCTAAGTCAAGAACTTCGACTAAGTCTAGTAATTAGTCAAAATGTTTGACATTATTACCAATTTTGTAATTGATCGCTTTCAGCCTATTATTTACATCCAAGACATGTTGGCGTACGAGCGAGCGAATGTGAATCAGGATGATAAGAGTTTGAGGATGTTATTGATCGCACATCTGAGTTCATCACATAACTTTTCATCACAAATCCGAGGCAATATAAAATTACTTGATTTTTTTCGTCACTTGAAATCATGTTTTCATAACAGTTATCTAAAGGCAAACTAAAAAGCTCAGTTCCTAATAAATGCGTTAAAGTATTTTAATTTGTCTATTTTTTAAAGTTGTTTATTTTCATGTGAATAATTAATTTACAGCATTCTGTGCTGATCTCAAATAAAAATGTATGTATGCGTGCGACCAGACGTTAACCCAGTGGTGCCAGTTATGGTGGGGAATGATTATTTTTCATGTCCTTACAACACCACTTGGTTGGGCAAAAAACATTGAATTGGTCCTAACTACCACCAGTGGCGCCAGTTTTAGTAGTGGTTAGTAGATTAAAAAAATCTATTATATTTTTATCGTTCTTTTCTATCGCTTTAGTGAAGTTTTACAAAGAAAAAGGTAATAACGAAGCGTCATGTTCAGTATCTATTATATATCTATTATAAATTGCTTCTTCTTTTGATGAAGATTTGATGCAAGAGTGAAAAAATTAGGATCAGAACAAACATAGAATACTTTTTGATAAGTTAAATAAAAATCATGTCTATCCTGCCCATATTGAACTACGGACATCAGACTTGGTCTTTGATAGAAGAACAAGAGTCCCAACTCAAGATTTGTTAAAGAGCGATGGATAGAAGCATCCTTGGAGTGAAACGAACCGATAGAGTCAGAAATACCGACCTCTTATTTGCCAAAACTGGCATATCCGATCGCTCGCTTACAATGGGATTAGGCAAGCCACGTGATTCGAATGCATCCAGAACGATGGGCGCATCAAGCAACCCAGTGGATACCGAACGGACGACGGAGCCGTGGTAGGCTCAGAAAAAGATGGAGAGACGACCTGGATGCCTTCAAACTAGATTGGTCAGATTTGGCTGTGGACCGTGATGAATAGAGGGGAAATGGGAAGACCTTTGCCCAGCAGTGACAATATAGATTAGTACAAAAATAAAATCAATAAAAACAACCAGATTAGAGAGCGTACCACGCGAGCAAAGTCGCGGGCATTTAAATAGTGCTCAATAGTTATTTAAAGACCTTTCGTTCACTTTCATCAAAGTATAGATAAACAAAATGGGACCACGTGTTGCTCTCCAATTTCAGGTCACACCATACAGCACCGTCATATTTTGTTCTTTTTTGACACACACCTTATACTCAAAATTGATCGAGCGAAGCGAGATCTTCAAATCAACTTTGGCACATCGGCGTTGTATGTATGTATGTTTGTTTGTCCGAGGATAACTTTCGAAGCTATTATCTGATCATCGTAAAATGTGGTATATAGGTAGTAAGTGATGGCACAATTTTGGTGTGACTAGAGCTAAAAACGTGGGAAGAAAGGGTAGGGGGGGTTGCAAAGATATTGGGGTTCAAGAGGGGTAAAAAAACAAAATGGTACTATCTGGTCAAATGGCACGTTTCATAAAAGGTATTTGTGAGGGTCATTTTGACCCCGTTTTTATATTCAAACTTTGTAGTTTTTAAGTTATTAGCAGTGATCGGAGTAGGTAGAGCTATTTTGTGTACTTGCCATATGTAAGAATAATATGGATATTCCCAAAATCCCGGGATTTGCTTTTTAAGTAGAAAAATAATGAAAAGCTATTTACGCCTTAAGGAGTAATGAAAGAATACACTTACTCTCCGACGGGAAAGTATAAGGACGGGTTTAAGGATAGTATACTAAATAGATAGAAACTTGATTCATTAAACCAAATATATTATTTTATGTAACAATTTCTTATATTCATAAAAGACTCAACAATCATTTAACATTAATTTTGAAGTTGTACAAAAACATATTACCATACAAATTATTTATTCCTCAATAAATTAAAATATACAAACATAACAAGCTATATGTATTTACAATAAAATCTTGATTAAATTGATCAACACGTTAAACAATAATTTACATATTCAAACAAAAATGACATTCTTGGAGAATTTGAAGAAAAGCTGTCAAAAAATGAAGTAAATTATGAAATTTTGTCTACAAATTTGTTCCACTAACATCCACAGGTGTCAAACGCTCCTTTTTTTACATCTAACACCCATTTATATGTAGAAAAGGAGCGTTTGACATCTATGACTGAAGCTCAAGACGAACTAGAAGACTGAGTACCTAAGTGACCTAAGTTAAAATATATTAACATTATTTTTTCTAAATTTTCTAATTTTAGTCTATTTCTTTTTTTATCTAACACCCATTTATATGTAGAAAAGGAGCGTTCAACATCTGTGGATGTTAGTGTAACAAAGTTATATGACAAAATTTCATCATTTGTTTCATTTTATGTCAATTTTTCTTTAAATACTCTGAGGATATCAATGTCAGGATTCCTATCCAAAACTTTTTTAATTTTTATTTTTATTCGATCACAATCACACTCATTTAAAGCAGCTCTGACTTGATCAAAAGCCAAAAATGAGTCGCTTAATGTTAAATTTCATTTCTGCAACTCTTTTAATGAAAGTAAAATAATCGTATAATGATTTTCTATATACACTAATTGATTCCGTAGATTATCTTTTTCTAGAATATTTTTCTCATTTTGTATTGCCATTGATTTAAAGCTGTTTAATCGAGAAACAACATTCATTATTTCTTCATAATATTTTCTATGGTACGATGCAGCTTTAAGCCAAGTGCCCCATCTTGTTATCACTGGTTGTGGTAGAAGAGGTAAATTTGGATACATATCTTTCAATAATTTTATTCTGCGGGGGGCTTTTAGAATTTTTTTTTTTTAACATTTGATATTAACATATCTACATCATGGTACTCTAACCGTATCTGTTCTGATACGCGATGAAGAGCTTGTGCCAAACAGGTAACATGTTTTAATTGAGGTAAAACTATTTTCAAATTTCGCCCCGCAGACAAGATGTATGCTACACTATCAGTACATAATACTAAAACATTATCAACTTTACTTTCAAAGTTGTCTTGCCAAATGTTTTTTAAACATACGATTACAAAATCTGAAATGGTTTGGCCATTGACCACCTCGAGCATTTTACATGCGATTAAATAAGGTCGGTCAGAAAAGCTTTCACTTAATGGCTTTATCAAGAAATGCACAATATAGCGACCTAAAAAGTCAGTTGTCTCATCTATCAATATCCAAAGTTTCTCATCTTTAACGTTTTCATATATGGAGGCAGTTTTATTTTTTATAAAATTTGTCCAAATATTCTTTTCGTAATTGTGACTCGTCAGGCAGTTTTTTGTTATTGCAATTACAACAGCAAACACCACACATGTATTTTTGGAAAAAATCTTTGAAGGCATTATTTTTCATTTCCGACCAGAGGATGTTACAAAAACTTAAAAACTTAATAAGGTCAAAATAAAATTCTTCTTGAGGCCGTTTGTATGTTCCTCGATGTTGGGCACCTTCAATATGTCGATTGACATTAGATTTTTTTACTGATAAATGGCTTTCACACTTGGTGCAGTAAATAGTACAGCTAGCAGCGTCAAAAATCAGCTCAGGATAGTCGCGTATCCACTTTTCAACTGGTTTAGGCTTGACAGAACTTGACGCCATGTCGAAGTACTTCACCTGAATCAAAAGTCGTCAAATTAGAAATGCTGAGTAGTCACATCAACACTAAGTGGTAACAACATACTGATCTGTTCGAAAAACAAAACTAGTAAAAATATGTATTCTTAGTGCAAGTTCAAAAATGCAAAGGCAATTAAAACTTTTTCATTTACGCTAAGAGAGGGTACGGTTAACTGCACGCAAGTAGTACACTCACTTCAAAATTAGATCGTATATGTACGAACTGCAAATATCTCAGTGTAACTCCTGCGCTTTATCATATAGCTAATTAATACATCCTATTAATAAGTTTTTAAGTTAATATTAACACGTGTGTGACGTTTAGCTAACAAGAAAAGGCTTTGCATTTTGCACGAATAACACTGTATTTACTCTTTGTATTCAAAAAGTTATTTATCGGTTTGATTCAAGTCAAGCTTTTAACTAAGCCCAAACTTTTAACTTTTCTTTTATTTTCATACATTAGTTCATTAATACATTAGTTTTAGTCAATATTTTACTTTTTTACAAAAAAAAAAATTACCAAGTTAGTTTAGTAGGTATCCAATAAAATAACTCCAAACAACCAATCCAAAAAGGTCAAATCATAGTCCGTAAATGCTGGATGAAGTCGTAGTAGCAAGGAGGTTTTAAAATCCAGTAAACAAGCCAGGGTCAAAAGAAATTCACCTGACAACAAAACACAACAGGAAGCAAACAAGCGCACTCTAAGAACCGAAGTAATCGAGTGAGACATTTGACAACAAAGTTACTGTCGGTAAACCATTGAATAGTAGTGGTGCAGAAAGAGACAAAACAGGTGTGTCGCTCCGACAGAAACACCCCGCTATTGTTTTCGTTATCGGCGTATGCGGCTATATCACGAGTTTCAACAAAGCGGCAACGTGTTGCTGATGTAAAATTTACAACGTCGCTCGGACGCTTATTGGCTTACATAAACCATTTTTTATACTTATTGATTAAAATAATTATCCCGGATAAATCCGGAAAATTCCAGAGGATTAGTCGGAATCTAATGGAATATCCATATTAACATCAATGTTTGCGGTCAATGAAACTAAATAGCTCTACCTACTCCGATCACTGGTTATTAGCCATAATAAAAACTAAAATTTGACAAAACTCACAGGGTCCACCAGTGACCTCACAGTATTTAAATTTAGTATGCGCGTAACTTTAGTAACACACATATAAGGAAAAGTCTGAAATCCAGAATTACTACAATTTCTACCCCCGAAAAGTTTAACCAATTTACATGAACTCCCGTCACCTGTAATTTGAATGAAACTGTAGGTCGAGTGTTTTGTTTTCATTTCGTGTCTCTATTTTGATAGTCAAAGATTACAAATGATATTTTTTTGTTTTTATGGGATTTTCGCGTGATTTCATTTCAGGGCGAACCACTAGTAATATGTATTTATATGTTCTATACTTTTCTATTACCTGCCGGAACATTTAAATAAAGAATCATACGTAAAGAGAAAATATTGTATCCCTAGTTAGGATTATTGCGTGCAGTGTATATGAAGGAAAGGCGAATGAAATATTTAAACTAAACACCAGCCTGGTGAAATTTCCTTTAGGGAAGTTGTGCTAGGACTTTAGTTTTTTTTTCAATGTGTACATAAAAATACATAAAAAAATGATATATGATATACATAAAAAAGCCTACATGTGAAGTGGCAACTTGCGCAACCTTATAGTTTTTGAAAATCCGTGATCGATTCCGAAATTCGCTCGGAAATCAGTGGCCGACTTTTCAGTTTGCGTTCTATCGATTATTGCGACACTAAATTGACATGACAGTGACAGATTATACGGCTTTTTCATAGGTTTTACATTTTTATTGGCGGAAATTTCGAATTTGGCAATGACAGTGACATAAGTTTTACATTTTTATTGGCGGGAACTTCGACATTCTTCTACAAACTTTACATTAGATTCGTTCACTGTTGCATGGATATTTATAATAATGTTATTATTAATATTTATTTTATTAATAAGTTATCTTTTGAACTATGAAAAATGGTACACTGAATCGAAACGGGGCACCCCAACTTGAGTAGATTAGTATCACAGACATAATCGACACGGAGCACCCCGACCCCACGTGGTCTTATGCGTGACACCCCTAGAGTGTATATAAAGAGCGCGGGAGCCAGAAGCTTGAGGGAGGTCCTGAGTGACTTGCTTCATTCAGGGGCGACCTTAAGAGCTTCTGGCGGGAGCCCACCCAGAGTCCGGGGGATTGAAAGAAAAAGTGATCTATGAAAACGTGGGGAGCAACGTTTTCATAGCCCAAATTGTTTTTTTCATACTTAACCTCAAAATATTTTTTTTAATTTTCTCAAAAAATTATAGGTTTTCGTAAGTCCTCACACACTTGGGGAGAGGGGGTTTTCAAGTTCCCCTCCTCCCCACCCTCCATCCCTCTATCAAACCGTTTCTAAAGGAAAGCCCTTCCCACCAGCCAAGTGCGAGTCGGACTCGCGCACGAAGGGTTCCGTACCATTATCTATAAAAACGGCAAAAATATCATGTCTGTTAGCCCCCTTTAAATATAAATATATTTTTTTTTTTATTTTAATATTATGCCGTGGGGCGCCGGCAATAGAATGTTGCCCCTCCGCTCTTGCCCGTGGATGCAGTAGGAGTCTGCTAAGGGATACCTCCGAAAGATGGGCAGCAGCGTCTTTTCGTGTTTTCAAAACCTATACTGCGCTCGCCAACCCGCCTGCCAAGCGTGGCGAGTATGGCAACAACCCCTTAATGATAAATTTACAACATAAAACCAGGCCCCGAGTCCCCGGCGGCCCCGCTAATCCTGGCTATGGTAGCAGTCACGGTAACGGCGGGGCCAGGGGTGCTAAGAATCCCCGGGCGACGATCGGCTACCAAACCCTACGACGACCACTGGCCCTGGTAACACACAACATCCGCACTTTGAGGACAGACGAAAAGATTGTTGAGCTGGAAGAAGAAATTAGTAGATTACACTGGGACATTTTGGGGTTATCAGAAGTCTGTAGAGAGGGTGAGGACACGATATCCCTTAAGTCTGGTAACCTACTATACTACCGGGAGGGCGACCAACAGTCCCAAGGTGGTGTTGGGTTTCTCGTTCACAAGTCACTCATCAACAACATTATCACCATCGACAGTGTGTCGAGCAGGGTCGCGTACCTGACACTCAGAATATCTAAGCGATATTCGCTGAAGGTCGTTCAGGTATATGCGCCGACCTCTTCACACCCAGATGAAGAAGTAGAGTCTATGTATGAGGACATCAGTAGAGCCATACATACGAACAAAACTCACTTTTTTGTTGTTATGGGGGACTTCAATGCAAATATTAGTTTTATTTTAATTTAATTATTTATTTTTCAAGTGAATAACATAAATCAATATTCTGTGAATATTTCAAGCGTCTACCTGTTGCCGTTATCAATATCAAGCAAAAACGAGCAAATAAAATCACTTTTGTTGTATGGGAGCCATCCTTAAATATTTGTTTTATTTTAATTTTAATATTTATTTTTAAAGTGAATATATAGCTTAAAATTCTGTGAATATTTCAAGCGTCTACCTGTGGCCGTTATCAATATCGAGCAAAAATGAGCGATAAAAATCTCGGTTGTTGTACGGGAGCCCCCTTAAATACTATTTTTTTTTATGTTTTTAGTATTCGTTATTACAGCGGCAATAGGGCAACAGGCAGGGCAACAGGCAACATGAGATACAGCCTGGTGACAGACGGACAAACAGACCGACGGACAGACAGAC
The DNA here is from genome assembly GCA_918857605.2 of Philereme vetulata. Lineage (NCBI taxonomy): Eukaryota > Metazoa > Arthropoda > Insecta > Lepidoptera > Geometridae > Philereme > Philereme vetulata. The sequence goes on along the minus strand of OU975438.1, from coordinate 1,715,556 downwards.
AGCGGAGTCAGTAATAGGGTCCCGTTTTATTCTTTGGGTACGGAACCCTAAAAAGAAGTCTGCCGACTAGTAGGTATTAAAACCAGTAATAAAGCCTTTTCAGAAACCGGCTTGTTCGGCAGACTAGAAGTCATCAAACTTGCACTCACTATTAACAGTAGTAGAGATCCTTGTGAAAGAGCTACCATACCTATTTCTGCCACCAAGGAGCATTGCTGTGTTTGGGTTTCAAGGGTATGATTGCCCGTGAAATTACGGGCAAATGAGGCTTAACACCTGTATGCCTCAAGTTGATGGACGCAGGGCAGTGCATAGTAGGGCACGTTCCAAAGGTGCGTGATCTACGAGGCGATTGTTACAGGCGATGGTTACCACTTAACATCAGGTTGTCCATATGCTTGATCCATCATCAGATGGTATAAAAAAACTCCACTTATGAACATCAGAATCATTACGCAATAAGTTTAAAGAAATAAATATTATGACATTCCCTTGTCAATACATCTATGAAAATCTGATGTATGTTCACAAAAATATTAATTTGTTTAAGAAAAATAGCGATAATCATAATTTTAATACTAGAAATACAGATAAACTCGCTGTTGCCCCTTGTAGACTCCATAAAGTTAGTAAATCGTTTAAAAGGCAAGGTGTTCACTTTTATAACAAACTCCCAAGTGATGTTCAAAAATTGACAATTAACAAATTTAAAACCGCAATTAAACAACATCTTTATAAAAAAGCCTACTATAAAATATTGGATTATTTAGATGATAGAGAAGCTTGAGATTGAAATTGCTCCAACTCGTTCATAATGTTACAATTTAGACGTTATTTATTTTCTGTATTGTTATGTATTCTAAAAAGATCATTAAAAAAACAACCAGCCTTGTTTCTTGCCTTTCTTTCCTGGCTTGGTCGCGAAGGAAGTTTCAAAGTGATCCTTGTGATTTTAACGAATAAAAGATTTTGACTTTGACTTTCACTTTGAACATGACTCGGCAGCAGGCCCGCAGTTCTTCAATAAAGTTTGATAACCTTCCCAACAGTACAACCATGCTTCAGTTTCAGCGATTTCAACCTCAAGAATAACAGAACTAAAGAGGTCCTGAAGTTTTTAAAGTATCGTGATTTCACTCATTTTTAGGAGCTCTACTACCGGTGGCGCCTTGTTGTTTCTAAGCTGCTTCAAGGCCATCCTAGTCTTCTATTCAGAGTACGTACATCAACCATTAATTTAATTATTAACAACTGCAGAACATATTGTGACTCAGAACAATTAAGCACACATTCCATTTTGTCACGTTGTCAAAAATTCCTAGCGTGCCACAACTGTAATACCCGGCAACAATTAACAGTGTTAATGCCTCCGTTATGATTTTGTCATGTTGTCAAAATTCCTAGCGCGACAGGACTGTATTACCTGGCAGTGTTAATGACTCCATAATGCCCGTTCCTGGCTCAGTTCCAGGAAACTGTGAGTAATTAATAACTAAACGAAAACGGTGTTCCGGCGTAAACTCGAATCAGACCTTAAAATAGGCCTTCAATATAAAATGGTGTTATTGGTTTGTCTTTTGAGTTATGATTCGGAAAAAACCATGAACTTATTTCCAGCGCAATCTTAGTATAGTTTAGTTACCAAAATTTATAATAAACTGCATCGGTAGAATCATATCAAAGTTTTAATATTATATAAAACTGTTTCACTATTTCACCAAATTGTTAACGTTTTAGCTATATATTTCAAAATAACTTTTAAGTTTTTTTTTTACATATTATAGGCCTGTCGTTTGACCACGATATCGCCTGATGGTAAGCGATGATGCCGTCTACGATGGTACATGCTTGCCTAGAAGAAGCCTATTCACTCGCGACTTAAAGATACCCAGGTTGTAGCTATCAGGAAACACAGACTCTGGCAAGTCGTTCCACTCTTTGGCGGTGCGCATAACAATAAAATGGCATAGTTTCTAAGACTATAATGCAAGAGAAATAGTTGAATCAAGTAAATACCGTTGCAAACGATCTAAAAATAGCTCAACTGCTCCAAATCGCTACCAGGCGGAAGTGCCCCCAAGACAATGGCCGCATTGCCCCGCTGAATTGCAATGCTTATTCGTTGACCCACATAAGCGCCAGCTCACAGATCACACGTCGCTTTGACCAGACTCCCCGAAAGAATTTTGAAAACGCGATGTGCCCTGGTACCACATGAACCCAGGGTCTCGACCCCAAATAGCTCAAATACGTAAGCTCTGTCGAGACTTCCATATATGCACCGCTTGAGATCTTCGGCTAAATTTGCCGCCATACCGGCCCCAATTGCTGTAGCAGACAGATGAGATGGCGCAAGGCTATCGACGTACGTGGCGTCCCACATCACCAAAAGTCATAATTAACTGTATCGTTAGCATCATTTCATAATATACAAGTCTTAATATATACATCTGTATTATATTTGCACAGTGATAATCTACTCGTAAAACTAATATTGTTTATGTGGTAAAATCAGTATTCAAAAGTTACGTAATATTTGATAATAATTTTGGCGCACATCGTCATCAGACACAATATTAAACAGTTGCTATCAATCTAATAATATAAATACAAAAGTTTGGATGTCTGTTTTTGTTTGTTACTAAATCAAGTTTTAACAGCTAAACCAATTTCAGTTAAATTTGGTATGTCGACATGGAGATGGAGCGTAGGGCGTTAACAGTCAGAGCTAATATGCTGGCCCGTAGGTTTGCACGGTGCAGTACGCAGGTAAAAACGACACTGTTCAGAGCGTACTGCCAGTCGTTTTATACGTGCAGCTTATGGGTCAGTCGTGCTCGAGCCGTCGTACAGTGCGGACGTCTCTGGGGCGTCGTTACGCTGCCCGTTGAATATACGAAGATTCGATCGTCGTTAGTGGTCGAGGCAACATCGCCTATAAAAGGCTCCTCAGATCGCGCGGCACGCATTCGATCGTCGTTAGTGGTCGCCGCTATAGCATGCAGCGGCCACACCTTAGGAACCTAGGCTGGTAGAGGGGGGCTCGAGTGCCGAAACACTTTGTTGTAGCAACGGCGTGTTTCGGCCCTCGAGTCGGCACGGTCACTCCCCGTGCTAGTGCTCGTTGCTTCGGCGTCATCGCAATCCACCTCAAGTGGCGAGGCAACCAGGCAACTGTAGAAGGCCTGAAGGTAGCGATAGGAGTTTTTTATCGTTGCCAGATACTGCGTCCTGTTCCCTTCCAGTCGTAGCGGTTCTCCGTTCCACTGGGTCAAGGGGAGTAAGGAGGAGAGGGTGCATCTGTGTACGGCGCGCACACTTATGCAACTTAATATATCCTGCGCATCTGACTTGGCTTTGTCATTCCGAGTTTAAAAAAGTCCTGGGCTTGGTCTAATACCTGGACACGGGTGGCCTAAGGAGAGGAGAGTGGTCGCTCTAGCACTGCATCGGGGTGACAGTGTGGTTCGGCAGCACTCTTTGAGACAAAGCAGCTTTATTTAGAGAGGCACTGCTTTCCTCGCTCAGCCGGGGAGGGGGCTAGAAAAGGTGCCCCAAACAAACGCTCATTCCTCGCAATAAGAATAAATCTAAAAACATGCAGATGAATATGACTTTTGGTGCGTGGAATGTACGTACTCTTTTAGACCGACCCAACAACCTCTGCCCAGAACGTAAAACCGCCATTGTGGCTCGCGAGCTCAAACGCTATGACGTCGACATAGCCGCTCTCAGCGAAACACATCTAGCTGACGAAGGTGAGCTTGTTGAACGTGGTGGTGGGTACACTTTCTTCTGGAAAGGCACACCAGCTTCTGAGCCTAGACGGTCAGGAGTAGGCTTTGCTATTAAAACTACTTTAGCCTCTAAGTTGGAAGAACATCCAGTTGCTATCTCTGATCGTGTCATATCCTTACGTTTCCATCTTCGAAACAATAAATACTTAAATGTTATCAGCGTATATTCGCCAACACTCGACAAAAGTGATGACGTCAAGGACAAATTTTATGAGGAAGTGTCAGAAGTGCTGACTAAAATCCGGCGCTGTGAGAAAGTTTTGCTTCTTGGCGACTTTAATGCTCGCGTCGGACGTGATTTTGAAGCTTGGCCTCGGGTGATAGGGCGACATGGCATTGGTAACATGAACAGTAATGGGCAACTGTTACTAAGCCTCTGTTCCCAATTTCATCTGGGTATTACCAATACCATGTTTAGACTCCCAAATAAATACAAAACTACCTGGATGCACCCAAGGTCCAAGCATTGGCATCTTATTGATTATGCTATAGTCCGTCAACGGGATATAGCGGATGTCAAAGTAACGAGAGTAATGAGGGGCGCAAACTGTTGGTCGGATCACCGACTTGTTGTTACAAAACTATTTTTGCGTCTTAGCCCTTGCCGTAGACCTCGCAGGGCTAAGCCTAACTGTCTTCATCTGAAAAAGCTAGAGTCTGCTGAAATATTGGCAAATTACAGGGAAGCTGTCAATACCTTTACAGCAGGCATACACCCCGAAGATGAACAGTTAGACGAGGGCTGGAAACTGTTAACTACAAATACCATCAATGCGGCTACTGAGATCTTAGGCCAAAAACCTCGTGTCTGTGAAGACTGGTTTGACGAAAATGATAATACATTGACAGTCGCCCTAGAAAAACACCGCCAGCTCCTTCGAAAGGGAAATCAGACAACTGCTTCTGAAAAAATAAAGGAGAGTACGAGCCAAATAAGGAGACTAACTCGAAACGCAAAAGATGAGTGGTGGCTGAACAAGGTTCGCTATATTCAGTGGCTTGCTGATTCGAATAGACTCGGCGATTTCTTTAACGAGATTAAAAAGTTAGTAGGAAGTCCACATCGAGTAAACGTACCACTGAAATCACTTTCAGGTACCCTCCTGGTAAGCAAAGGAGAAGTTCTTACTCGCTGGGCAGAACACTATAACAGCTTACTCAATGTGGATCGTTCTGCTGACATAAACTATTTAGCATCACTTCCTGCCTTACCACAAGCCGTAGATCTGGATCAGCCTCCTTCTCTTGAGGAAGTTATCATCGCCATCAAAGCGCAGAAAAACAATAAGGCTGTCGGCATCGATAACATACCAGGAGAACTATTAAAATATGGCGGAGATGAGTTGCACTACAAGATTTGGCAATTTTTCCAGCGCATGTGGGAAATGGAGTTCGTTCCTCCTAGTTTTGGCGTATCACTAATTTGCTCTTTGTATAAAAATAAAGGTGATCGATCTGTTTGCAACTCTTATAGGGGTATATCACTTCTGTCTACTCCAGGAAAAACTTTTGCCAGAGTACTCTTAAATCGTCTTATGGAGCTCTCTGAAAGTATATTGCCTGAAACGCAATTTGGGTTTAGACCCAATCGCGGCACATGCGAGGCCATATTCTCTCTTAGACAACTGCAAGAGAAAAACAGGGAACAGTGTCAACCTCTGTTTCTCTGTTTTGTTGATCTGGAGAAAGCTTTTGACAGTGTACCTCGCGAAGCTTTGTGGATTGTGCTTTCGAAACTTGGTTGCACCGACAAATTTATACGCTTGATAAGACTTCTTCACGACAACATGACTTGTTGCGTAACCGTCAATGGTGAGCAGACAGAGCAATTCCCTGTCACTTGTGGTGTAAAACAAGGCTGTGTATTAGCACCCACTCTTTTTGCTCTGTACTTTTCCGTTGTCGTGAGGGAGACTTTACAAGCCAACACCGAAGGGATCCGCATACGTTTTCGCACAGATGGCAGTATCTTTAACCTGGCTAGGTTAAAAGCGCACACAAAGGTATCGTATGACCTCATTACCGAATTGATGTATGCTGATGACCTATGTTTCGTTGCGGAATCTTCTGAGGGACTCCAGGACTTGATGACTCGGCTTGACGCTGCGTGCTGTAGATTTGGCCTCAAAATTAATATTACAAAGACAGAGGTGATGGCCATGGACACTGTTAACCAAGCTCCACTGAATCTGCAAATCGATGGAAAGCCCATAAAACAGGTCGATACATTCAGATATCTGGGAAGCAGCATAACAACAAAATGCGACCTTGACTCGGAGATCAACAGCAGACTTGGCTCCGCTATGGCTGCTTTTGGTAAACTACGAGTCCAGGTATTTCGCTCCCATAACATCAAATTGAGTACCAAGATTAAGGTGTATATGGCTATTGTACTTCCTAACATCTTGTACTCGTCAGAGACATGGTGCCTGTATCGCAGACACATACGCACGTTAGACAGATTCCATCTGAAATGCCTCCGCGACATTCTTAACATCAAGTGGTCGGATCGGGTCCGTAATACCGATGTTCTACGACGGGCTAATGTCTGTGGCATAGAGGCATATTTGATGCGGCGTCAGCTGCGTTGGTGCGGGCACCTGTCTCGGATGTCTGATGAGCGAAGGGCGAAACGCATTTTCTTCTGTGAACTAGAACATGGTAAGCGGAAACGCGGAGGTCAGTTCCTACGTTTCAAAGACGTACAGAAGAGGCACATGAAGAGGTGTTGTATCGATCCGTCGCGCTGGGAGGCTCTCGCTGAAAAACGACCTGAATGGAGGCGTCATGTTCAGGACAAAGTGTACGAGTTTGAAGAAGAAAGGAGGCAAGAACTAGACTTAAAACGAGATCAGCTTAAAAGTCGACCGCCGGCTAATATCAATTACAACTACATTAATGGCGCCTTAACTTGTGTTCATTGTAACCGGACTTTTAGCGCAAAAATAGGGTACATCAGCCACATACAGGCTAAACACCTAGGCCAATAATCACAAAGTCAAGTCTCTGTAGCCGAAATCGGCTAGGAGGATTATTATTATTATTATGGGTCAAGCATACGCAGAGGGCTTTTAACGCCCTGCGCGTACAATACAATAATGCGGTCAGGGCATTGTTGGGGCTGCCGCGCTTCTGCAGCGCATCGGGAATGTTCGTGGAGGCGCGAGTAGACGGGTTCCCAGCAATACTGCGCAAGAGAATGGCATCCCTGATACGCAGGTTGCGCGGCAGCCCCCAAAGCTACCTGCAACTCATTGCAGGGAGACTGTACTTCGACTGTTCCTGCATGGAACACTGGACGAGAGCGCACACTGTGCACGTCTAGTGTCTCAGGAGTCGAATATTTTGTCTGTCTGTTATTTTATGTGTAGGTATCTATTTTATGTTTTTGTGTTATTTTTGTTATTTGTTTATTTCATCGTTTATTGTATATATTTTTGTACTAGCTGTTGACAGCGGCTTCGCATGCGTGGTTTGCCAATAAAAAGTAGACTAAGTGTTAATCCAGGTATCTACGTACATACCAAATTTCATCGCAATCGGTTCAGCCGTTCCGGCGTGAAAGAGTACCAAACATCCATACATCCATACATACAAACTTTAGCGTTTATAATATTAGTAGGATTGTATGTAATATGGACTTGTATATTAGTGCTAGTCTGAACTAAATTGAATTAGATTGATAGATTATGACCTAGATTAACGCATATGCTACTTTTCATTGTCAAATCACACGTGCGAAGCCGCGGGCGGAAGCTAGTAGTATATATAAATGTTTATGAATGAAATCAGCCTAAAAGCTTCGCTACATCGAACGAGTACCAGCTGCATAATAAAACCGAAAGACGTTACTCAAAACAATCCGTTTACCTCCCTAACTGCGTTTACATCACACTAATATTATAAATGTGTAAGTTTGGATGTTGTTATTATTTATTTATTTATTTGTTACTCAATAACGTCGTAACGGCAGAACCTATTTCAAAGAAATTTAGTATATACGTAGATTATAACCTAGACATATGTACGTAGATGTTAACCATAGGCTACCTTTTATCCCAGAAATCAGTTCCCATGGGATAAAAGTGGAGTGTCAAGTCAAGTTGCAACAGCGAGTTTAGCTCTATTTCTAGGTTACCCACGCATTTAGTAGTGTAACGTGTACGAAGTCGCGAGTAATAGCTAGTTTAGAATTAAAGCGGAAAATTTAGTTACTGGGTCTAGTTATTGGATTTTAATAACAACTCTATCAAAAGTTCTATCCTTCCTTTTACTTCAAAAGGCTATGGAGCATCATAAATCTTATTTTAATTGATTGGTCAATATAAAAAAGGCATGATGTTCTTAAACAAACTGTCTATTAGTCCATACTTAGCTCTTAAAAGAAACTAAAGGAATAAATACTATTGCCAAATGCGAAGAGAAAAGTTCAATACTAATGTAAGCATTTTTTCTTCAAATGGGTAAACGAGGAATGTGTTCCTCAATTTTCATAATTTTAACTCCAATCAATTTTCGTTGCATCAGCCAGCTTGTTGGACGTTTAGCTCACATCCAACCTGAACTTCGGCTCGCACAACGAATCTAGGGCCAAAATTGCTACTATGAAGCTGGGCATCCTAGCTAAGTTTCGGCGGTACTTCTCACCGGGACAGCTGCTCAGTCTCTACAAAGCACAAGTCTGCTCATGTATGGAGTACTGCTGCCATCTCTGGGATGGCTCGGCCAAATATAGCTTGAAACCCTTGATTCGATTGAGCGACATGCTGCTAGACTTATTGGTAATGACTCCCTAGTGGAAGCTAATTTACAAAGTCTAGAGCACAGACGCCGAGTAGCCAGACTTTCAGTTTTTACAAGATTAATTTTGGCGAATGAGCGCAAGTTCTTCATGACTTATCCCTGATTCCCCCTTCCCCCACCGCACAAGCAGACGTACCGAGAAGTACCACCCAGACCTGGTCGGCAAACCACCTTGCCGTACTAAACGATTTGCTTCAACTTTTCTTGTTAGCACAAGTAAGGAGTGGAACTCACTTCCGGCGTAAGTTTTTCAAAACCAGTATAATCTTAGAGCCTTGAAGTCCAGAGTGAAAAGGTTCTTTCTAGGCAAGCGTGCTCCATCTTCGATCACACCTTCACCTACCATCAGGTAGCGGTCAAGCGCTTGGCTACCATAAATAAAAATAAAAGAAATTAAACATTACTGTTAGTCACGTGAAGCATTGCGGTGAGAGGCATCGACATTGAAACTTATAGTTCGCCTTTAATATTAATACGGGAATTAGCGTTCTGATTATAATCACTATCTCTCATGTCTCGTGTCTCGCACGTTTTATCATGGTTATTAATAGTTACAACCGCATGGCATCCAGGTCGATGGCCGGTCGTCTATTTCTGTACTTCCTAAGCATAGCCATCTTTATACGGTAATGAGTATTCAGATACCAAAGCATTGATTTTTTTTGAAGACGGTAATAAAATTAGAACTCGATGTAAATATTGGTAAACTGTACGAAGGGATTTTAGTCATTACAAAACAAAATTTAACATAGAAAACAATACAGCCTGTATTTTTTACCTGAGCCTTATATGCGAGGATCCCCATGCCAAAAGAGAGGACTAGTTATCCCGTACGAGTTCCTTTTAAGGGTTCCGTACTCGAAGGGTAAAACGGGACCCTATTACTAAGACTCTGCTGTCTGTCTGTCTGTCCGTCTGTCACCATGCTGTATCACATGAACCGTGATAGTTAGATAGTGGAAATTTTTACAGATGATGTATTTCTGTTGCCGCTATAACAAGAAATACTAAAAACAGAGAAAAAATATTTAAGGAAGGCTCACATACAACAAACGTGATTATTTTGCTCGTTATTGCTCGACATTGATAACGGCAACAGGTAGACGCTTAAAATACTCACATAATATTAAATTATATATTCACATTAAAAATAAGTAAATAAATTAAATTATAATTAATATTTAAGGGGGGCTCCCATACAACAGACATTATTTTTTTGGCGTTTTTTATAGATAATGGTACGGAACCTTTCGTGTGCATGTCCGACTCGCACTTGGCCGACAATATATAAGGATACCCGTTTAGATTGTTTATCTAAATAATGTTCTAGCAATTTCACGAGTAATTTAAATTTAAAATTTCTGTCGGCATCTCCAGACAAACGATCTAGACGTGGCGTTGGCAGCGGCCAAGCACAGTACAATACGATATACATACATACCAAAGTGCGCAAATGTGTGAAACTGCGAGTATGTTTGGTAAGTAATTAATTTTCTTTTTTCTTTTCTTCACAGTCAAAAGTGTACAAGTGTGTTTTAAGTTTACTAATCTTGACATGTCAGGCGCATTGGTTCAGCCTTTAATCATTGTTGCATTTTTTTTTAAATTAGCATTTCAAAAAAAAAACATTTATTTAGAACTAATAGTACAAACATATTACTGGTAGCACGATGAAGCTGCAAAAATTATAAAAATTGTGGAGCAGCTTCAACGCCCACCTCCTCAGACAACAAAGCAAGATACATCGTTCATTCAACAATAAGAATAATTTAGGTTTAAAACTAAGATAAATAAATAAAAGTAAAGAAAAAATGAAAGTTATAGAAACAATTATATATATTTACAGATACAGATATAAAGGTAACTTATAATTTTGATGAATGGGTGAGTTTGTGTGTGTGAGTGTAGTGTGAGGGGGTGTGTGTGTTTGCGAGTGTGCGTGTGTGTGGGCGAGTGTGTTAAAAGTGTGCGTGTGTATGCGTGCGTGTGGGGGTGTGTAGCATGCGTTAGTTAGTATGAATTTCCGATTGTTTAGGGAGTTTCAGGGAGATAACAAAAAGTCTTCTGTTTCTTCGTAGGAGAGGGATAGGAGCCATTTCTTACATATAATTTTGCAGTGATAATGTGTTAGGGGGTAGATATCAAGAAGTCTGTTAACTTTATTATATAGCGAAGGACTTAAAATTGAAATTGCCGCTCGGCCACAGCAGTCCTACGAGTTTCAATTTTGCAAAATATGTCGGAGCGACGGTTTGTGGTTTTAAGATTAGAGTCAAAAATAAGCTGTGAGTGCTTTCGAAAAACACTCGACAACACAAACAATTGTCTAACAGTTAGAACCTCACAGAGGGAGTACAGCGAGCTGGTTGAGAAACGTCTAGGTTTGGATAACACAATCTTAAGAACAGCCCTCTGTGCACGCTCCACTCTCAACATCTGAGTCTTGATTTAGTTAAACTTCATATACGCAACTTTAACCTTAGCCAACTTTTGGTCCCAAATCTCCTCTAAAAAGGCAACATCACCTTTTGTTGCGGCCTTACAAATAATAATACTGAATTTATCAACTTTATCATTTCATCATCATCATCATCATATCAGCCGTAGGGCGTCCACTGCTGGACAAAGGCCTCCCTCATTGATCTCCAGGAACTGCGGTTGGAAGCGGCCTGCATCCAACGCCGACCTGCGGTTCTTACCAAGTCGTCTGCCCATCTTGTGGGTGGACGTCCTACGCTGCGCTTGCCGGTCCGTGGCCTCCACTCGAGAACCTTTCGGCCCCATCGGCCATCTGTTCTGCGCGCTATATGGCCTGCCCATTGCCACTTCAACGTGCTAATCCGTCGGGCTATGTCGGTGACTTGAGTTCTCCTACGTATCTCCTCATTTCTGATTCGATCCCGTAGAGAAACCCCGAGCATAGCCCTCTCCATAGCTCGTTGAGCGACTCTGAGCTTATTCATAAGGCCAATAGTGAAGGACCACGTCTCGGTTCCATTATTCCATATATTTATTTATCATTTAATAGCAACTAATGCTCAGACCTTTATTTACATGCTGGTTCAGTTAAGTTGAATGGACACGGAGCCATTTCCTTTGGGAAATGGGTCACGGAATACGACTTATAATTTTTTTTTACTGTTTTGTGACACATGTTTTATGAATTACGGGTACAATTCCAAAGAGCCTCGGTTTATAGAGAAAAACTTAGTAATAAAGTCAGATTTTTCCAATGGCGAGACCTTATAGAAGTTACTGTTGTCCGTGTCTTTCGTTTGAGAAGATACTCCTAAAACATCGTAGCATGAAAGTATCTATCAATGTTCTGTAATCACAGAACCAATATCGTTAGAAGAATATATAACAGTTATTCTACGTATACATAAGTTTTTTTTATACAACTTATACGGCAAACGAATATGCAGTCCACCAAATGTTAAGTGGCTACTGCAGCCCATGGATATCCACATAGAATTCAAAACAAGCTATTATGTTGTCTTGATCTCTATGTGGATACGTTGCCATACTATAGGACTTAGCTGTTATGCCTATATGTCAGTAATAACAGGAACATACCATTACCATCTAACCGGAACACAGCAGCACAAGTACTGCTATTTGGCGGCAGATAATGGTAAAGCGGTGGTGCCCACTTCCTCGAGCCCGTTCACAAAAGCTCTACCACCAGTTGAATTTGTTAAGTAATTTGTTAATTTCAATTCAATTCATTTATTTATTTCAGAATTGTCATCCATTTTGTTAGTAAACAATAATGCAATCTTAGAACTATGTTAGTAGGCAATTTCAATTAAATTACATATAAAACAAAATAGCTTAATAAAATCGGTACATACACAACAAACAAATAATAATACATTAAAATTCAGACAATAGCTTGGTCAAACAAATAAATAATAATACAATTTAATTATTGAGTTACAAGCGGGGCTACTGGCTGGTGTTTCAAATCCCAGCAGGCAATGATGCCGGAAATAAAATTAAAATTATCTGCCACGACGGCCAACATCCTGTTGGAGCTGCCTCGGACGCGGCTCATCAGGAACGCGGTTCTTTTGCATATGATCGCATAAAAGTCGTCAACTCGCGCGTCTGCGAACATACCTGATGCGCTGCAGTACCTCTGCAGCCCCAGTAGCACCCTGAATCCGTTGTTGTACTCGACTCGTAGAGCATTGCAGGATTTCTGCGTATGCCGGACCCACAGGCTAAACGTGTACAGGTTTTGGCAGTAAGCCCTGAACAAGGTCACTTTGACCGGGGCAGAACAACGAGCGAACCTGCGAGCCAACATATTGCATCGAACCGACAACGCTCTACGTTCCCTCTCTATGTCCGTATCATCACTCATGTCCTCAGTGACCCAGTGGCCCAAGTACTTAAACTTCTTAACCCATATGAGCGGAGTTCAATCGAGCAAGACTGGAGGAACAGCGTACGTCTTACTCCCTGACTTAAACAACATTACCTCACTCTTTTTTGAATTGTACTTGAGCCCATGAGCGACTGCATAGGACCTACAAATATCTAGCAGCTGCCTGAGAGCACTGATCGAGGGACTTAGCAGAACTATGTCATCAGCGTAACTTATATTATTAACAATAGTACCATTAATTGAGCATCCGACTTTGGTTCTGCTGAGTTCCTTAACCAGTCGATTGATATACAGATTGAAGAGCTTTGGGGATTTGATTTCCCCCTGCCTCACCCTGCACTCTAATGTGTATTCATCAGAAAACGAGCCTGCCCATCGTAATGGTGAATACTTTTAGCTTCTGACTCCCTAGACTTCTCACACGTTGTTTTAGAGAAAATACTTGAATCCCTTGTGACATAGCTTACTTGTTTGTAAAATATCTTGGTCAAGTAATGTTTCGCGTGGCCACCACTGGGATGGGTGACTGTTATGGGCATCTAAATCTTAGTGCTTCAACGTTCGAAGAACACGTTGGGCAGATTTCGGGTCGTCTATATAAAATACTTACTTGCGTAAAGGTATGTTTGTTCTAAATACTTTGATAACAGATTTGGTCATTAACTTGTACTAATATGTTTCATCATTATCATCTTACCTATACGATGTCTAATGCTAAACGTAGGTCGCCCCCTTAAATTTAAAAAATCTTTCACTGTTGGGAAGTTACACTATCCCCGGGTGACATAGGCTACTTTTTACCCAACTGCGCAGAAGAAGGGTAATGTTTTTATTGAAAAACCACGCATGCGAAGCTGCGGATTGGTCAGCTAGTTCACTAATAAAAAGCTTTCTTACCCATTCCTCCTTCTATATGCACCCATTTATTTGTGCAAACTGCAGCTAGCCATACGAAGCAGCATAGACCAACTAAGATAGTGCACGCGAAGAGAGTCCGTCTCTCAATGACCAGGGCTTGCATTAGCGGCCGTCGTTCTGCTGCCCCCACTGACGACGCTGTTGACATTTTGTCTGTCTCCATGGTTTCTGTGGAAAAGGAAGAGTGGTAAGTGATAACTAGACCCAAACTAAGCAGAGTATTGCAAACCAGATAACTGATAGAAAAATGTATTAATTTTTTATGGCTCCCAGCAACCCTTATCAGGTCTTCTTTCCAGCGAGTAGGGGGGGGGGGGGGTCATTCTACGCTATACTTTCCAGAGCGTGGTCTCCACTTGAGAACCTTTATGCCCCAACGGCCGTTAGTTCTTAGAGATAAGTTTATGCCCTGCCCACTGCCACTTCAGCTTGCTAATCCTTTGTGTTATGTGCTCTACGTTTGTTACCTCAGAACTCCGTCATTTATCAACCGATTTAAATTTTTTTTATTTGAAAGGATGTACATTCAGATTGGTCCCATAGAAATTTCACCATAATCGGTTCCGTAGTTTACATTTTTAATTAAAATAACTGGAACATATATAAACTTGCTGAATATTTTTTGGCAATAAAGTTACTTGTTGAAATCTAATATTCAAGTTAAAATTCCACTGTTCCATACAAACTGCACTATCCAATACAACGTATGAGAAGAAGAAAGATTACAACTATATTATTGGATCATTATTATAAATACAGAATTTATCATATCACGTACCGTCTTATCGGTGTTTCGACCGACAATGTTTCAGTTCAATTCGTCCGAATAAAGTCTCGCCTCGTTATTCGGAGCGGATCGCACTCACCCTGATGAAAGTTCAGGAATTGAACCGAAACATTGTCGTTCGAAACACCGATAAGACGGTACGTGATAAATCCCGTATTTATAATAATGATTGAAATCAGTCACGAAAGTTTTCTTTGTAAAATTTATTACTGTACAAAAACACAAATTATTGTTCTGGGTCATCAAAAGTCGCAATATTTACCTTGTATAAACTTACAGCACACCACTCTTATTTTAACAAGTTCTAACAGCTTTTTAAACGCAAGTTTTGCTATAAATCTCAAAAGCTCTAAAAATCGCTACTTCAGCATTTTCTTTCAAGAACTTAAAAATTGTGACCTAATTTTATTATCAACCATTTTATATATGGCTTTATTTGAGCTCAATTTCACTCCAACATTTTTCCGATAAATCCGTTAACATTACGTCTTGGTGAAAACGTGATCTATCTTTGATCGGGAGCTCTTTCCACTACAGCTTATTGCCGTATTAAGATATTGTAGCCTCTGCTTGTAAACTACTCTAGGTTACAAGCAGAGACCTATTAGCCGTTAAATAACATAAATTAGTCGATCGAATGTCGACCCACGTAAAGTATAGAGTTCCTTAGCCAGTACCGTTGCATCTTAGTCATATTATAAAACAATATTCATTTTGTAATTATTGATCGAGCGAAGCGAGATCCCTAAATCAACTTGGGAAAATCGGTGTTGTATGTAGGTATGTATGTTTGTTTGTCCGAGGATAACTTTCGAAGCGTTGAACCGATCATCGTGAAATTTAATACATAGGTAGGTAGTGATAACACAATTTTGGTGTGACTATTTTGATAGTCAAAGATTACAAAGACTAAGATGTAGCTGTTCTTAATGCTGAACCACCACTGTGTGTGGTTCTTCACTCGCTTGTCTTATATTTGTGAAGTCACTATACACTATGGGCTTCATAAGAAGGCTCAAGGTAGCTCAAGACGAGCTAAGTGCTTGGTGTTTCTCTACGCAATTGAACCTGAAATAAGGAGATCCGTAGACAAAGCCAAGGTCACAGACATAGCCATGAGGATTAGCAAGCTGAAGTGGCAGAGGACTGACTATTAACAGTAGGAACTATTAACTAAATATACCTAACATAAAATGTATTTGAACCCTTTGGCTGTTCATGAGTTGGTTAGCCAACTACACTAAAAACATCCACAATAGCAATATAAAACACACTAAAGTACGCTGAAAAAAATAAGATAACACTCGAGCTGATAAATACAAACTTTCATACCATCGTTTAAGTGCATTTAGGTCATTTGGTCATAAAGACAAGAATAATTTGACGCCACTTTGTTTACGAGCTAATAGGTACTCTGACATAGTTCTATTTTAATTTATTTGAGTGATGGCATGGCGCGGAAGTCACCACTAAATACCCTATTCCAATGGCAAGCCTATAACCAACCTGCGAGGTGCCACACAAGCGGGACGATGCAAATGTATTATTTTGTGACGCCGGCTTTTATTTCGGTAGACAGAAATGGTTGAGAATTTTCCGGGTGTATGCATTATCGGACTAATTGTTAATTTCATGCTTTGTGTCATATTTTTATTTGACGAATGATTCAGACCTAGGATGATATACAATGCGATTTTTCCGCGAATCTTGATAATTGGCAATAATTATATTTACTTCCAGCAACTATGTTTGATAGAAACTTTCATCAAAAATGCCATGGAAATTTTGTGAGACCTCGATCATTACAAAGTTATGATCACTTACCATATAAATAACGAACGATACAATTTGAATATGACGGCGTTATTACATTTCGTTTATTGCTTTACCGTCCTCAGAGACAGAATAATATTAAATACCGTGTTACTACGGAATTGTTTCATATGAACAGTGAAAAATATTATACGTTTCCCATAAAGGCAGTAGATGTAAGGTTGCGTGGAATTAATGATTGAATTAATGAAAATTCTCAATTATTGATCAAGCGAAGCGAGATCTTTATATCAACTTGACATAGTATGTATGTATGTTTGTCCGAGGATAACTGACGAAGCGTTGATCCGATCATCGTGAAATGTGATACATAGGTGATATAGGTACATAGGTACAAAAATGTGGAGGGGGGGGGGTTGTTGAGATATAAAAAAATTTAAGACTATTAAGTAAAATAGACCGTCAAATATAAAGTCTTTATTAGTAAATTTAGACGCAGTTTTTATTTTCAGTAAATTTTTTATAGTTTTTGAGTTATTAGCCTTAATAAAAACCGAACTTTGACAAAATTCACAGCGTATAACAGTGACTCGAAGTGCAGTAATTTGGTGTGCGTGTAGCTTAAGTGACACAAATATAGGCAAAAGTCTGAAATCTAGAACAACTGCAATTGGTATCCCCAAAAAAATCACATTACATGTATTCCCATTACCTGTAATTTGAATGAAACTGTAGGTCAAGTGATTTGGTTACGCATGTCGTGGTTACGTATTTTATTGGTCGTAATTAAGGCCGGCTTGCACAACGATTCCTAAACGTATATAGCTACTAAACATGTTTAAACTTTACGTATTTGTACGATATGACAACTCCTTAAATCATATTTAGCCACTAAATACGTTTAGACATCGTTGCGCGAGTTGCCCTAATAATATATTTTTTTATATTTTGGGAGACTCGCGAGATATCAGTTCGAGGCGAACCACTAGTATCTAATAAGCTATAATAAAATACGAAACAGGAAAAATTCTAATCGGCGCTCTTATCTCATAACTAGACTATTCCGTTTAAAATAATGTTTACTTCACACATATTTGAGATATATGTAAAAAACGAAAACTGGTTAATAATGAACATCGTTAATTGAAAACTCACTTTTTTTACTACTTAAATGGCAAACGAGCATGCAGTCCACAAGATGTTAAGGGGCTACTGCAGCCCATGGATATCCACATAGAATTCAAAGCAAGCTATTGTTGTCTTGATCTCTATGTGGATACGTTGCCATACTATAGGACTTAGCTGTTATGCCTATGTACCAGTAATTACAGGAACATACCATTACCATCTAACCGGAACACAGCAGCACAAGTACTGCTATTTGGCGGCAGATAGAGGTAAGGCGGTGGTGGCCACTTCCTCGAGCCCGTTCATAAAAGCTCTATTACTAGTAAAAAGCTCTACTACTAATAAAACTTACACTTAGTAGCACTTACAGGAAAGAAATTGAATGTATACTTTAATAAAACACACTCCAAACATAGTATGCTATAAGAGCGGCCTCAATATTGTCTGTAAACATCGTAGTCCTTATAATGACGGAGACGCCAGGCATCCTGACGCCTCAAGATCTCGATTACACGTCGCTAGTCCACGTTTTGTTTTGTGCCTTTTCGTAAATAGTCAGTGAAGTGCAGTGTATTTAAATTATAATTTGCTTTTCGTGACTGACTGAACCACATAACATAAAAAAAACAATAGAACTAGCATGATGACTTTTCACTATGAAAACCAGTGTAGCTAAACTCACACATGTAAAAACTAGCACACTTAGAAATAAAAGTTATAATTGGTAGAAAGAGAACGTTTAAATAGTCATAAAACCATAAAACTAATTTTACGGATATAAAACCTTAGCCACTAAGGGACCATGGTTTAAAATTCAATAAAATAAATAGTATTAAAAAATTAAAGTCTACTTACCAAAAGATGGCGCTTTAAAAAATATTTTTATATCAGTCTCTATTAATTAGAAATAAAACTGATAATGCAATGGCTGTTACTTGATTACTCACAAAACAAAGCTACTCAACAACAGATGGCGCTGTGGCTAACGAATTTTGTTATAGTTTCTAACAGCAAAGAATAAGATTGATAATACCATGGTTTATACTCGCTTATTCAAAATACTTTCCTACTGCTTTAGTGCTGTACCTATGAGGATACAAGACGAATGTATCGATATAGATTATCACCTACCTATTATGGATAACGAAATAGGTACGTCAGGTTATAATATAGGTGGTCGAACTAAACAGTTTTTCTTTTCTTTCTTTCATAACATAATCACAGGTTTCCAATTCATAAATACTTAAAAAAATAATAAAATACTGGGGTGTTAATACTGAATTATTATACGAGGGGCACACTAAAAGTTTCCGGAATCAATAATACAAAAATACTATTTATGGTCAAAAATGAATTTATTTTTTATTTCTCAAAATATTCTCCCTTTGCGTCAATGCACTTTTTCATACAATTGAACCAATTTTGAAAATATTTGTGCCATTCCTCCGGTGGTGACGTCAGATACATTTTTTTCATACTCTTTGATAGCCTCTTCTAGTGATGAAAACCGTTGATCGGGTAAATGGTTCTTGATTTTTGGGAACAGAAAAAAGTTACACGGTGCCAGGTCAGGACTCTGTATGCTAAATGACTCATAAGTTGTACGTTTTTTTATTAATTTTTATATCTGGCGCCTTGGTGAAACTGAAAACAGAAGTTATTATAATATTTCACACCATATAGGTCTAAAATGCATTCAAAAAATCATCAAAAAAAATAATAGAAGCAATTAACGCCTTAAAACTTATACACCTTTTAATAGGGGGTAACTAATTAAAGCTATCGATAACACATTCATCAGTATATTGGGGTCACATCCCTAATTGAGTTGCGTAAGTTGAGGTTTAAGAGAAACGCGACCTTAAAAAGACCTTATGATTCACATTCTATTTTGTTTGACGGTTTTGCATTTTAAACAGAACTAACAAACAACAATAAAATAATACTTACCGGTGATAGAATATGTCCCATTTGTTAAACTTTTGGTTTAGATATAATATTTACACTCCTAAACGGCACAATATGGCATTTTTTTTTTGAAGTACGTTTACCCCACAGTAATTGAAACACGACTGAAGTGAGCGAAGCTTGTAGTGCGCGGAACTCCGTGTACATGTACGCGGGCGTCGCCTACTTACGACTTCTATTGTTTTTTGTGTTCTGTGGACTGAACATTAACTAGATATATGTTCGTGTGGCATACGTATTTACATAGCATACAACATTGGCTGCATACGCGCATTCAAAATGATCTACAGCGCTTTTTTTAGCAAATTGGATTATCATCATCATCATATCAGGAACAGGCTGTCACCTGCTGAACCTCTTTAATGAGCTACGAATTGTTATTCAATTCCCCAAATATTATTTCATCAAACAAAATAATTATATGAGTCCGCAACCAAGCGATACAATAAATTGATTCATGACTTGGAGTCGTGGAAGCTAGCCAAATAAACGAAGAATGTGTGATACCTTGCGTAGTTTATACCGACTTCACATTTTATTAATGATCTGATAAGAGATATGTTAAATATTTGGTGAACATTGCTTTAAAAATCATCTGAAAAAAAATTTAAATTAAATGCATTTATTAATTCTGACAAATAGTATAACAAGTCCATTTGTGTTAGTAGGTAATACATAAATATCTACGTAACATTACATATATTACATAATAGTTCGTTAGAAGGTATTTTAACGAGTCCAAAAGTTTATATCTACTAGTAATATGTTATATGCTTGCAATCGATAATTGCAAACACAGTTGTTGCCCTACACACACAAAAATTGCACCACGAAAGACCAGCGCTATAGTGATATAAATGTGCTACTATAGCACAACGCTGAGTGGTGACCGATTATGCTCACAAAATTTGCTCTATAATTTATACTCATTTGTCTAACTAACCTGTAATGTACACTTATGATGCAAAATAAACGTTTTTCTATTCTATTCTATTCAATTTCACTCTATTTTATTCTATTTTACTCTATCTTACTCTATTCTACTCTATTCTACTCTTTTATACTCATTTTTCTAAGCTGTAATGTACACCTGTGATGCAAAATAAACGTTTTTCTATTTTATTCTATTTAATCCCACTCTATTTTACTCTATTATACTCTATCCTACTCTATTCTACTATATCCTACTATCTTACTCTATTCTACTCTTGTATACTCATTTGTCTAAACTGTAATGTACACTTGTGATGCAAAACAAACGTTTTTTTCTATTCTATTCTATTCAAAACCACTCTATTTTACTCTATTCTACTCTATTCTACTATCCTACTCTACTCTACTCTTTTATACTCATTTGTCTAAGCTGTAATGTACACTTGTGTTCTATTAAATTCCACTCTATTTTACTCTATTCTACTCTATCCTACTCTAATCTACTCTAATCTACTCTATTCTACTATATACTACCATATCCTATTCTATCTAACTCTATCCTACTCTATCCTACTCTATCTTACTATATCCTACTCTGTCCTACTCTATCCTACTCGATCATACTCTACATTACTCTATCCTACTCTATCTTGCTCTAACCTGCTCTATCCTACTCTATCCGGCTCTATCCGGCTCTATCCTGCACTATCCTGCTATATCCTGCTCTATCCTGCTCTATTCTGATCTATCCTGCTCTATCCTTCTCTATCCTGCTCTATTCTGATCTATCCTGCTTTATCCTTCTCTATCTTGCTCTATTCTACTCTATTATATTATATTCTATTCTATTCTATTCTACATAAATTTTTATTAACAAATTTCATTTGCATCCCGACCCAAATAGTCATAAGTCTATTTGATCAGGGTCCAAATAAAAGATTTAATCACAGGCAGGTCATATCTATCGGGTCCATTATTAGGTATTGTCGTTGGCCAATATTTTTATGGATCGTTATCAATACGTTTATTTCTTTCAAAACCAGACTGGTCAAGTACGAGTGGACCTCTCGCACTGTGGGTTCCATACTTTCCTGTTTAATGTTACAAATTCAAATTTAAGTTTTACAAATGCTTTATTACGTTTACTAAACCTTTTAGTTGAAAACTACAAATAAACTATGTGGTCACTTAGTCCACAAACACATAGTTTAGCAGCGCCATCTATGTGACTCAGTATACTAAGTAAACTTATAAGGCAGATTTCTGAAAGAAACTGTTTTAGAACGCGACTTATTTCACCTATTTTTACTTGCAATAGAATTGAGCAATAAATTATTTTATACCTTGATGGGTCTTTGGTGTGGAACGCCACGTGCGTCGATACCCTTGCGCTATCTCATCTGTGGGGTACAGCAGTTGCGGCCGGTGCGGCGGCAAATTCAGCCGAAGATCTCAAGCGACGCAAATATGGAAGTCTCGACAGAGCTTACTTATTTCAGCCAATTGGTCCATGGTGTACCGGGGCCCATCGCGTTTTTTAAATTATTTCTGGGCATCTGGTCGAAACGACGTGTGATCCGAGAGCTGGCGCTTACCTGGGTTAACACATAAGCATTGCAATTCAGCGGGGCAATGCAGCCAGTGTCTTGGGGACACTTCCGCCTGGTAGTGATCTGGAGCAGTTGAGCTATCTATAGATCGTTTGAAACCGTATTTAGATGATTCGACTGTTTCTTCTGTATGTAAATGTAAATAATTGTATTTTAATAAAAGATTTCATAACTATTCACATTTTGAAGTCGATAGCTTCAATAGTTAAATACATTCCCGCAAACTCTTTCTGCTCTAAATTCCCTCCTAGATGCAATCTCTGTATTTTTTTAATATATTATAGGCTTGCGTTTGACCACGATCTCGCCTGATGGTAAGCGATGATGCAGTCTACGATGGTACACGCTTGCCTAGAAGAAACCTATTCACTAATGTATGTGATGTGATGGAAGAGTTCCGATTTTTTTTTGTTTGATTGATATTATTATTTATTGGTTTCGTATAATTTATTTTAATTGTTTTAATTTTTTGACATTTATTTATTATTTGTGGCATTTAATTATGATTTTATTATGAATATGACTTACTTAATAACAACGTTATGATGTTTGATTCATGCGCCTAATAACAATTTGAACTGTATATCTGCCTTGACTTGATGTACCTAGTTTTACTCTATATATTATTAATAAGACATGTATTGTTAATATTGTAATTGGTATGATTGGCCATGGCCGTTCTAGTTACACAAATACACAAACAAACAAAAATAAAGTGGGACTTGAACCTCAACCTTTCCTTTGATACAGCAAAGGAAAGGTTGTGGGTTGGTGGTAGACGGACGGATAGACAAAGTTGCACCATACCGTTTAGTCGTGAAGTCGTGGGTTCCGTTCTTTGTATTCAAACCACTTTACCAGCATACTTTGGATGGTTCCCTTCTAAGCAAATTGTGCTCGGTCTATCTATTTAATTTTTGAGTAAATTTAAGAGTACAACAACATATCGCTTCTCAAATAAAGCAATCTACCGAGGGAGAACACATGTGGTCATTAATTAGATTAAATATACGGCGATTGTTGAGAGGTACTGCGTTGAACAATTGGCAGCCTATGAAATTACTTGGCAAACTACAACGACAACGTGTCCAAATAATTACAATTAAACTGGGTTATGCTTTGTTTGTTAATTGTTTAAAAGTTAGCTAATTGTTATTTTAAAGCCTTTCAATTTATAAATAAAGACAGTATTAGTTTGAAGCTAGATGTATGTATGTATATAAGTAATATAAAAAAATTCTATTCCCTCCTAATTTAGTAAATAAAAAAAATATTTTCCACCACCTGCTCGACAATGTCAAATTATATGCTATGTAAACGTCACGGAAAGCAGGTGATTAAATCTCTACTGATGAGCCGGGTGTAAAGTTGTACTGAATTTAATTATGCCCTTGCGGGCATAATATGATTTGAATTTGTATTAAAATCCTCATCTGTATTAAAATTTGAACCAAAGAGGCCCACACAATTAGAACTTATTCATAAATCGAACCTCTGCACAGAATACACCAACCTAGATTTGGTTTTTATTGTCTTGCAGAAAGTGTGAAAAGTAGAGAGATATTCTCCTCGTGGATAAAACTGTCGATATCTTGGGCGTGCTTATATCGATCTCTGCACTCAGGATTCTAGTAACTTTCTCGTTCCATTTGTGCGTTAACTCTAGAACCTTTGGTTACGTTCAAGATTCAATATATTGCCCGTGACGTAAGACACTGCTTTATCCCCTCGTTTAATAATCTACTACTATCTACCTACTTTGAAGATTCCTAGTTTTACGATATTTTTTACCCAGCTATTAAGTTTTATCATACAATACCTTTCCACACCCTTACAGGGTACATACATCTAGAATACTAATTTATGTAGGTAATCTATTGTGTGTACGAGTAGCATTGAAATAAATATCGAATATTAACTTGCAAAAGCAAAGCAAGGCCTTTCACGCTCTAGGTCTAACATCTCTTGGATGAACAACAGAGGAGCTGTTGTTCATCAATTATATCATCGGCGAGCTCAGCAGTACACATACGGGATGTTTTGTTGCTATAGTTTGCGTCAATAACATCAGTTACGCAGACGACATGGTACTGCTGGGTGAGTCTACCATCGGTGGGCTCAGTTCGAAACTGGTGTCGATCTGTGAGGCATATGCGGTGGAGCATGGGCTGAGGTATAACTCTAAAAAGAACGAAGTACTCATATTCAACAGTGGGAAAGTTAAACCAGACCATGTCCCGCCTATAATGCTCCATGGTGTGGCTCTACAGGTGGTTAGTTCATTTAAATACTGGGGGCATATTATGACCGAGAGCCTAAGAAATGATGCAGGCATTGAAAATGAGCGTAGGGCGCTGGCGGTACGGGGGAACATGATCGCTCGTAAGTTCACGCGCTGCTCGAGAGACGTTAAAATTACTCTTTTCAAGGCTTACTGTCAGACCTTTTACTCGAGCAGCCTCTGGATTAACCACACCCGCCGTACGGCCAGCGCTCTAAGGGTCCAATAAAATAACATCTTTAGGATGCTGCTGAGTCTACCTCGCTTTTGCAGCGTATCAGCTATATTTGCGGAGGCGCGCATGGACGAATTTCATGCGGTGAAGCGCAAGAAAAATGATTATACCTATCCCGCCTGGGTTGCCCAATCCAAGCAAAGTGGATGCAGATTTTGATGCGCTTCATATAATATTATTTAATTTAATCTTAATGTAATAATATATTAACCTATAAATAATAATATATATAATATTTGTGTAATCATTTCTTGTATTATTAAATTTTAGGTGTTAGATTTTAATAATGGATTTTAATGTGATATAAATGAGTTAATAATTAATAAAGTAAATAATAATTAATAAAAAATTAATAAAATAAAGAATGAGGTCATGTATATCTGTATATCTGTTCATTTGGCACATATCGTGTAGGCTAAACGGCTTGACAGATTTTGACAAATGAGGTATCACTGGAATCTTCTGAATCCTACGAGTGACATAGGTAGGCTATATAAACTTTAAATAAAACTTTATAAAAACATATCAAGTGAGGTAAGGTTTTTGGATGGTATTTGAAATATCATCCAAAAAACAGATAACACCTATTGGTGAAAAGTATCAGTTGGAGGTAAAAAAAAATCTTATAGATATTCCGACCGAACGACTCAACTTAAACAATTGGACTGTAAAACGAACTGACGACACAACACTTTAGTATAGTGTGACCATTAGTGCTGTGCACTCCCTGAGGTATGCGCGCGGCGAGAATCGGCTGCTGCGCTCTGTCAGTGTTATTCGTATCGGACTGTCTATCTCATGTGCGTCTGACATAGACAGTCCGATACAAATAACACTACCTGCCGCCACGAGCGTTGACGGCGAACTGACAGAGCGCAGCAGCCAATTCTCCCCCCCGTCTCGCCGCGCGCATACCTCGCATACCGCGTACATCTTATCTCTGGGGTGACAGTTTTGGGCATTTGGAACAATGATGTTAATTTTATCTCAATGACCAATCATTCCCAATATATTTCTCAAGGTATCATCCCAAGATGATACCTTGAGAAATATATTGGGAATATACCTAATCTCATACAAGATAAGTAGTTATACGTTATTAACTACTTAACCTAAATGAAATCAAGTTTTGGTATGAGCGTGCAGTAATATGTAGTACGTGCTCATTATTAGTACGAGTACACAAATACATTATTGATCAACCATACTCAACTAAAATCTTAATATATTTATTATATTATGGTTGCTTATTGACTGAGCGAGCGAAGCGTCTCAGTTACGAGACTCTCCAAAAATGTTGGCTTTCTTTTGTCCGGCTGTCTGTGTCTGTTCTCGCCTACAGGTCGCCACACAAGTTTCTTGATTAATATATTTTTTTAGAAGAACGTGATTTTTGATTGGGGGTAAAATAAGGGGGAAAGAGGGGAAGTGTGCTATAGCGTTATTTATCGACAGATTTTAATTTTTGGATTTTTTTGGAAAATGTATACCTACTTATACCAATCAGACTACGCAATCTTTTCCGCCTTCATGTGACGAATCCGTAGACAACAGATTATACCTTCTAGGACCAAAGGAACGCGAGAAGTCGCTAAAATGTATACCAATATTTTGATCTACATAGGTAAGTCTATTGGAAAATTCAAGCACCTGAAATTCGTTTTAAAATTGGACTATCTTTATTAAGTTTGTTGCGAAAATTACTTTTTAGACATACTCAAGGACGCGAGGTCTACTGTTCTCACAGAACCACTAGTTTGACGACCTCCGTGGTGCAGTGGGCGAATAGCCGGCTGAGACGCAGGAGGTAGCGGGTTCGATTCCCGCCTCGAAACAAATGTTTGCACGATCTACAGATATTTGTTCCGGGTCTGGTTGTTTCTCTTTATATTATAAGTATGTATTTACAAAAAAAAAATGTATATAAGTATTATATCAGTTATCTGGTTCCCATAGTACAAGCTCTGCTTAGTTTAGGGCTAGATAGCGCTGTGTGAAATGTCCAGCAATATTTATTATTTATTTATAGTTTCTAATAGAGACATACATATACTCTACATACACTTATTAGAAAGAAGACAGAAAGAAAGAAAGATTATTATTGTGTATCAAGATCATTTTCTTTCGTCCTACAGCTATATTACCAGTGTTATGTCAAGTGTTACCGTAAAATCACTTGTCACAGTATCTTTATGCATAGTATGATAGGATGTATCAATACGATAGCTCGTAATCTCGATATGAGTAATCCACTCAATATCGACGTGGATTCAAGCCGATTGATTGCATAAAGCACACCCTACCTAATATCGTTTGAGTGCTATTTGTGTTTACAATCAAACGGTATATGTCAGCGGACACTTGCATCATTAACAACCCCGAGATGATTTATGGGCTTTAATTGTGCAATAACTTAAAACAATATTAAATATAGCCTATTGTGATTTGAGAAAGATTTATACCTAGCCGAAGTAGAGATCCCTCGCGTCTACATCACACGTTTTAAATTTAGAGCGAGGAGTCAAAACTATGGAACTATGTCAAATCAAGGTCTTACGTAATATAAATCTCTTCATACGAATACACATAATATATATTATACTTGTAAAGTTACTATGTAAGACCTTACTGAGTACATACATATTTATTATTAAAATCCCCACTGATACATCCCCATCGGTTGTACAGGAATTGTAACTGGACATTGATGCTTTAACACGGGCAATTTGTTTTTAGTTAATTTAATAAGAAATTGCTCGTGTTACAGCATGTATGTTGGTAGTTTTATGTTTTAAAAGGTCTTTATTGAACATAAATGTTTACAGCGTATTACAACTTAAAACAGTTTAGCATAATAGTATCTTAAACTAGAATAACTCAGCAGGCTATAGCACCTTTATAAGTTTTTTGATAAAATTAGTATTTATGAGAGTTACACTTTGTAAATCAGTTTTATTTTTCAAATCTTTGTAATCAAAAATTTTGGCTACATAAGCCAAAATTTTTCCAGAAGTTCATAAAAAGTTCCTATGAGTACTTTGAAATTGCACATTTTTAAGGTCAAGAAATCAAGCTTAATCTACCTCTTTACAAGTAGTAGTCCTAAATGTTGTTGTTGTATGTTTGTAGTAATTGTCCTGTTACGAAGCCTCTACGAACCGAACCGCTACGTCCCCACGACGTAGCGGTGGGGATTTTGAGAATATAACAAAAAGCAGCGAGTTATTCAAGAGAGACAAGAAGAGTGTCCAACTTCTGAACAAATGCAAATCCCAAATTCTACTTTTACCCTATTCGTACCTACGATAACACTGCCTAAAAAAACAATGAACATTTATCAAAATTTATAATAACTTGGCCAGGCAGCTTCCACGATACAAAACCCCTTCGGCCGCGTACATAACCGATTAGAAACAATATTTATCTTCATATGATACTACTAGCTGACCAATCCGCAGTTTCGCACGCGTAGTTTTTTAATAAAAACATTACCCTCCTTCTGCGCAATTGGGTAAAAAGAAGCCTATGTCACCCGGGGAAAGTGTAGCTTCCCACCAGTGAAATATTTTTTAAATCAGTCCAGTAGTTTCGGAGCCTTTTCAATACAAATAAACAAACAAACAAATCTTTCCTACGAGTATTTATAATATTTTAAATATAATTTTATGATATTTTATAACATTTTTATGAAAATTTATTGTTAAAGAACGGTACATGAAGGTGCACTTTCATGATGGGTCTTTCATTCTATGTCCCGCCAATAGAAGACCAATTAGCACCCACTTAAAAGTACAACTAGGGTAAGAATAATATAGATTGCCTTGTTATGTACATTTACATTTGTA
Organism: Philereme vetulata; assembly: GCA_918857605.2. Taxonomy (NCBI): domain Eukaryota; kingdom Metazoa; phylum Arthropoda; class Insecta; order Lepidoptera; family Geometridae; genus Philereme; species Philereme vetulata. The sequence continues at coordinate 1,687,085 of OU975438.1, read as the reverse complement.
CACTTAGATTTAGACATAAACATATTATAGATAAATAACAGGCACATATGTGTAACTACAATCGTATTCCTCTAAGTTTAACATAGTTTACTTCACTACCACTTACCCTCCCTGGAAAGCTGTACAATGGCAGTAATATGGCGAGCTCAGTAACAAAAGCCAAAATCCCTTTCATAGGATCGGTTAGTCTCAAATGCAAACATTGGGCCTAAGCAAGCGGTTGGATGGCAACTTGAGCCCCTCCTTTTCACCAACTAAGTTCACAAGTATCACCCAAATAAGTTGGAACTAATGGTTGTGTTAATGCTGGACAAAATGTATAAATTAAATTAGTTTTTTTTTTTATGATTTATTCCGCTGATAAAATATTGACATCAGACCGTTGGGCCCAGCTCGCTCGGGATCTGGTTTCCATGTCAACTTATACCTAAGATTGTGTAGTTCCCGAAAACCATATTTCCTGAATTTGTAGTTCAAAAATTCTGAAATTAAGAACATTTATCTAGGTCATTGCAGCCAGAAATCCGCTTTGTATCCAAACAACTGCAAAACGCTGAGCTAATGACGGATTCTCAAAGGTCCAGATGCTGGGATAAAACCGGACGGTACAGCCTGGTGTCTTCTTCTTTTTAGCGTGTCAAGGGTTCTACGTTTTCATTTATACTATGTAGGACAGGTGTTCGACCACAACAATAGCATTAGGCGAGGCTGTTATTAGGTCCTCCATCGTGCAGGTGTTCGGACACAAAGGGCACATTAGCAAGTGCTGCATTGACTAAGCGGGATCACCGCAGTCGCACTGTGACTGTGACTTAACACGCGTTAAGTTAGAGTCCCTGAATCCCCATTTGCACATATTCAGTCTGCAGCGGCACACCCGCCTGGTGTTACTATGGTTCAACCCCATATAGGTATTTTTGAAATACGAGCCATAGCAAAAAAAGTAATTAACTACAAAAACTTTAGCTTTTGACTGATTCTCTCAGATCCTTAGTTTCTGAGATCCAGCCGGGCGGTACCGCCTGATTTCTGACTGTACGGACCTAGATAAATGCTCATAACTTCTGAACTGTTGAACTACAAATTCATAGAATATGGTTTTCGGGAACTACAAAACCTTAGATAAAAGTTGACATGGAAACGAATGATAAAATTGGGTCCCAATTTCACATGTGGAAGACTAACACCATATAGACTGTGGTAACACTGTAGACAGTGTTTTTATTTAGCTAGGACAGTATGGGAAAATCTGAAACAAGAGAATTTGTCTGAGGATACATTCTGTCTTTTTTATAGATAGGTATTTAATATTATTTTATTTAATAAAAAAATAGTTAATATTTCGGTTAAGCGTGAGTTTTTCATGACCATTGTTGATAAAAATATCATTTACAAGGGTAAACTGGTACTTACGTGATAGAAATAATTCTATTTTCATCGAGGATCAAGTTTGCATGAGAAAATCATTGAGTGGTTCATTCCCATCGACGCCCACTCCCGCCACTGGTGATGCTTACGACAGAAATTGTTTTTTGCCCAGCCTCGCATAGTTGGGTCTTAATTTTTTTATTATTCTGTCAGTATAGTTTTTAACAGTTAACCGCCAAAACCGGCAAAGCCAATGTAGACATTAAAACCGCCCATTTAGAATGGGATTAGGCAGGCCATATGGTTCGAATGCATCCAGAACGTTGGGCGAATCTAGCCACCCAGTGGATACCGAACGGCGACGAACGACGCAGCCGTGGTAGGCTCAGAAAAAGATGGAGAGATGACCTAGATGCCTTCAAACCAGATATTTCAAAGTTGGCTGTGAACAGTGATGGATGGAGGGAGATGGAGCTTTTGCCCAACAGTGGGACAATATAGAATGGTAAAAAAATGTACGGTCTGATGATTCAACTGTTTCTTCTGTATTTTACTCATGTAAATAATTGTATATCATATCTGTTATTAAAAGCCCATCACACTAATATTATAAAAGCGAACGTTTTGATGTTTGTTTGTTTGTTTATTACTCAATCACGTCGTAACAGCTTAACCGATTTCGATGAAATTTAGTATGTACGTAGAATATAACCTGGATTAACACATAGGCTATTTTTTATCCCACAAATCAGGTCCCATGGTATAAATGGGGTGTCAAGTCAAGTTGCAATAGCGAGTTCAGCTTTATTTCTAGGTTACCTACACATTTAGTGTTTAGTGTGTAGTCACGTACAAAGTTGCGGGCAACAGCTAGTCTATGCTAATATTATAAACAGGAAAGATTTGTATTTTTGTGTGTGTGTATGTTTGTAATGAATAAACTCAAAAACTGCTAGACCGATTTCAAAAATTTTTTCACATTCACCTTGAGTAACATAGGTTATATTTATTGCTAGAAAAGATTAGGGATCCTTACTAAAACTTAAGTAACGTAACCCAAAGTGTAAAAAAGTGCCCTAAAACGTCTTTCGTCGCATGCACTGCGGAAACTATTGATGATAGTACAAAATTATGTTCTAGAATATTAAAGAACATAATAATATCTACAAAAAACTTTGCAATACGATATGTCCAACTATTATCGTTATGTCACAATAACCACTTTTTACATTTTAAAAGTTGATAGAAATACCGACCAAAACTATAATATTTTTGTAACGAATAAACTCAAAAACTACTGGTTCGATTTAAAAAATTCTTTCATCATTAGAATGCTACATTATTTCTGTGTAACATAAGCTACTTTTTATCCGATTGCGAAGAAAGAGGGTAATGTTTTTATTGACAAACCATGCGTGCGAAGCTGCAGGCAGGTCAGCTTGTATCTAATAAACAAACAGCTCACTCGCAGTATTGGATGGGCCGATTCCGGCTTAATCGCACAGTCGTGTTGTCTAGTATGCTATACTTAGTAAATGATTTGTAAAAATATTTAAACAGTTCGAGTAATCTTGTTAAACACTACCAGATAAACTGGCTCCTACAACACAGGCTATTCCTAGTTAGAGGACCGCCAGTCAAATATAATGTGCAATTGGAAGCCGCTGCATACACAGTGATCGTAAGTAGTGCCGTTGTCAAAATACACGGAATTTTTAATGATTTTAATATTAATAAAATAATTGTTTCTAAGGCAAATATTTATTTTTGTATTGTGTATTTATAATATTCGTCCTTAGGTCTAGAGTATGTAAATACTAGCAGACCCGCCCCGGCTTCGCACGGATTTTTATTTTAACTAGAGCAGTGGTCGAATTCATGTTTTTTTTTTTAGCATATTTTTAGTATTGCCCCTTTCCATATAAACTTTAACTACGCCAAATATTATACTCCTACGTGCGCGCATTAACCTTTAAAAAGGATATAAATTTCCTCTGTACGTATATAACGTTTTTCGTTAAGTACGACATTAAATGAAAACACGGATAGGGCTAATGGCTAGTATTGTTGTCAAATAGGTTTTATCAAATTCATTACCAAAGAAAATTTTAATCTTTCAAACAACCTCTAAAATCAAGTCCTAAAATATCAATCATGTTACGTATCTGTTAAACTGTATATGCGGCATCGGCGCAAAGGCGGCGCCAATTTTCGTTAAATAAATAATAATAATAAATAAATATTGCTGGACACTTCACAAAGTGCTATCTAGCCCCAAACTAAGCAGAGCTTGTACGATGGGAACCAGATAACTGATAGAATACTTATATAAATAGATATACATTTTTTTTTGTAAATACATACTTATAATATACAGAAAAACATCCAGACCCGGAACAAATATCTGTATATCATGCAAACATTTGTTAAAAATTGTTTGATTGGAAATGTATCGATTACTTAAATATTCAAGCTACCGGTATGTGTGATGTGTGTTTTAAATTAATGTCGTACATAGCAGAACGGGTTGTATCAAATAGGTATAGATAAAATGTAAGTATTCAGAGATAGTGTAGCTTTTTATTAGTGAAATAGTTATCAGAATTGAATCAGTGTTCCGGAGCTCTTCGCGGAGTTTAACCTCTTATATAAAAAAACGGCCAAGTCGAGTCAGACTCACGCACGAAGGGTTCCGTACCATCATCTATAAAAACGGGTAAAAAATTACGTTTGCCCCCCCTTAAATAATTGTTATATTTTAATTTAATTATTTATTTTTAAAGTATAACTAAATACTCTGTGAACATTTCAAGTGTCTACCTGAAGCGGTTATCAATATCGATCAAAAACAAGCAAAAAAATCATATTTGTTGTATAGGAGCCCCCCTTAAATATTCATTTTATTCTGTTTTTAGTATTTGCTGTTATAGCGACAACAGAAATACATCATCTGTGAAAATTTCAACTGTCTAACTATCACGGTTCATGAGATACAGCCTGGTGACAGACGGACAGACAGACAGACCGACAGCGGAGCCTCAGTAATAAGGTGCCGTTTTACTCTTTACGGTAACTTGAAACCCTTCAAACACACAAATTTCATCTCGTTATAATATTAGTAAGTAAGTAAAGATATTTGAACCTGATGCCTCTTAGCTATTTACTCGTATGAAGATGTTAAGTATTATGTTGCAGTTCTAGCTAGGTGAAAAACGCCGCTATAGTGTCTGGAACGGTTTATAGATGAAGACGTTTTAAGCCAGCAACTATACCATCCTCTCAGCTTAATCAGCCTAATACTCTGGAATGATTTATTCAATTCATGTGGGTTCACGCCAACAATTATTACTGGAAGACGATAGAGTCTCCCAATAGATGGGTCTTAAAATGAACATGGATACAAATCTTAACGAATGTTCATTTGGCGCTTACCCCGTTATCAGTTGGGAACTTTAATCTCGATGTTGTTGACGAGTATGTTTACCTAGAAACAGTCCAATTAGGTAAGGAAAGCGCAGCTTAGGACGGCCGATACTAGACGGAAAGATGACCTCATGAAGGGTGCTTGGAGCTGTTTGTGCAGTCTGCACAAGATCGGTCGCTCTTGAAATCTATTGGGCAGCAGAGCTCTATGGTCAGCATTCAACGTCCTCTAGTTTAAAAGTATTTAAAACAATGAAAAAAAACCTAGTGTGTTTTAGACTGAAGTAGAATTTCTTTTTCAATATATTTATTTATAAAACTGTTCAATTACAAAATTGTCGACACGTCTGTAGGTCGATAGTCTATGTTCATTCTGGACAGACGAAACTCGCACTCGCACATTAACGTTTAAAAATACACGAAACGTAACTGTCTCTCTTTCTATTTTCACTAACGTATATCTCCCTCTCAACTTCCGTTCGCACTTTTCGTAACGCATTTACCAGCTTACTCCCCAAGTCAAGCGTGCGTAAAGAAGTTTTCTTCAAAAACTTTGTGCAGACTGATACCGTAGATTTAAACCACAAACTATGTTGAACTGTGATAATCCCTTTGTAATCTTGAGAAGGGATCGTACAGATTACTAGACCCTTTGATTTAAGTTTGCAAACTATTTTCCTTAGTTAGAACATTGCCTTGTACTTTGATCACAGACATTGGTTTAATCTTGGTCTGTTGTTATTAAGCATTTTTTAAATGAGCTAATAATACTTACCTATTAATCAATGTCACTGTCAAAATAATAAAATGTTTATACAACGAACTATAGCATCTATATCGATTCCCTAATGAGGTTCTCGATTCTTCTAAACTAATATTTTTACCTGAATGTGAACATTATCCTCTAAACGACCGTGTAGATTCCGGTAACTGAATCTTTAATTCTTAAATTGCATAGTGCATTGCATCCATTCTTTCAAATTATGGTTATCAAAATGAAGATCTTAGTGAGAAGATCCTTAACAGTAGTCGGTTTTTCATATTACTCGTCAGTTTTTTAATGGTGGTTATATCATAAATGTACTCTTTAAGATTGAGATAGGTGACCGTTTGTGGCATTTATAACTAAGCATTTCCGTAATTCCTATAGCACGTTATGCTTCTGGCTGATGCTATGCTGATTCTGGCTTTAATGACCGCTATATTAAATTAAAATACGAAGGCCTATGAACTCATACTTCAGATTACTAGCTAAGCGGGTCAAAAACAATCAGTAAAACATAAAAAGGATTTGGATTTTTTTATAATGTTGGACATTTCACACAGCGCTATCTAGCCCCAAACCAAGCAAAGCTTGTATCGGAACCAGATAACTGATAGAATACTTAAATACTTTTTCTTTTTGTAAATATATACTTATAATATATAGGGAAACAAGCAGACCCGAAACGAATATCTGTAGATCGTGCAAACATTTGTTCCGCGTCGGGAATCGAACCCGCTACCTCCTGCGTCCCAGCCGACTATTCGCCCACTGCGCCACGGAGGCCGTCAATTATAATGAACGAGTGTAATATGAATAAAATTCATTATTCACTATGCTGTTAATATTACATTTTTAAACCCTGGAAAAAAGGGGTCTTACACGATTGTAAGAACAGTCTTTTACTGTAAAATAAAAGAGCTTTCAAGAAATCTACAATGCATAATGTATAGATACATTTGTTATGAATCCAATAAAACATCAAAAGCGGAAACTCGCAATAGTAATCAACTAGTGAAAATACTGACCTGTTGACAAGCGCCAGATACCAAACACTGAACCATTAATTTTTAACACCGAGCATCTTTCACGCCGATTATGCTAAACATGATTGAAAACGGACCATTTTACATTTCTATAGCACAAACGATCGCAGTTTCGTGTCAAGTTGTTGGGAGCACATAAAATACGCACTCCTGGTGCGAGGTTCGAACTGAAACTGAACTCTGAAATTAGAAAGTGCCCGCGCGAGGCCGAGCGTAAGACTGGGCGGGCAACAGAGTGGCCGGGCTAGAAGTTTCACTCTACCAATAAAAGCACGCTGACGACGTCACACTGTATCTGTGAACTTCTGAAATAAATACTCGCTGCATAAACTTTTGTTAGGTCGTGAAGAGGTGTTATTTTGTTTGCATGACTAGCTTCTGGCGACGGTTTGATAGTACACACGGCTACACATCAAGCTATACAATACCAGTATAAGCTGACCTCGCATTGTGTAGGCTTTTCGTAGAATGAGAGGTTAACTTATACTGTAATTTATAGCTTGATGTATAGCACTGTGTACAACTGATAAAACATTGATGTACTATATGAATGTTTAATTACTAAAAGGGCACAAGTCCTCTATATTTATAAAATAAAAATTTTAGAGGAGACAGAAAAAACTTAATATTTATTTAATGGAATGGAAATATATATTGATTTAATTATTTTATGTTTTTTAATTAGGTAACAAAGTATTTCAACACAAAAACTTTTTATAATTATCAATATATTAGGAGAACTAACAAAAAAAACCATGGACATGTTCCCTTTTAGTACTTAATCATATTTCAACGAGACATATGCCTCTTTAGTACCTAATGTGAACAAGACTTAAAAAATAAATGAAAATAAATTGTATGTATTACTTTTATTTGTCACTTAAAATAATTAAATTTACTCCACAGGCCAACTTTAAATGGTTTCGTAGTAGTGATTATGCTCAGCAGGGATATATTCTTTCAACGTTTTTAAATCTGTCATTTTCTTCTTAGCTATAGGATATACAATATTATTGTATCTGTTCCAAAAAAGATTGACAAAACTGTCCCAAACCAATGTACACACGGCTACACATCAAGCTAAAAATTCCAGTATAAGCTGACCTCGCATTGTGTAGACTTTTCGTAGTACAAGAGGTCAGCTTATACTGGAAAAGTATAGCTTAATGGGTAGCCGTGTGTACCTAACCGTTCATCATAATGGTTATAATCCGTGGCATACTTGAACACGTTGGCATCTCGTGTTTTTTTACGCTTTTACGCAAATGTACGAATTTAAATAACAAAGTTGTCAGCCCTGAATGATTTTAATGTTTAGAGCAATACAATACAATACTTTATTAATAACTCCATAGTTACAAGTCATAAAAAATCACAATAAGTTATATAATTTAATTATAATAAAATTCCATTCACAACATTAATTTATATTAGTCCTGGTGCGATATTCTACAGTGTAGGTAGTTCATAAAACTCGTCTACACTATAGAATATCCCACTCAACAACCACTTTTTAAGCCTACTCTTAAATATAGGCACGGACGCTGCTGTCCTTATCGATTCTGGCAATCTATTGAAAACCGATGGGCCCATGATGTATACGGACCTCTCGGATTTGGTCAATTTGTGCGGCGGAGTTACAAGATGATGCTGGAATTTGTCACTGCGTAGGGCACGGGAATTGTTAACGCCCCGACGCTGAAACAAGTCCAAATTTATGAAGGTAAACAAGGCCACCTGATATATAAGCTCACAGGGCAGAGGTAGGATTTTTAATTCCTTAAAAATGTCCCTACATGAGACATCGTCATGGTAGCATTTTAACGTCTCATACTTGACAAAACCACGTTATGTCAAAATAAGATTAGGTACTTGTTTTTAGGGTTCCGTACCTCAAAAGGAACGCTTATAGGATCACTTCGTTGTCCATCTGTCTGTTTATTTATCTATATGTCTGTCCGTCTGTCGTTGAAACTAATATCCGTTGAAATTAATATCAAATACCTAGATTTACGGTCCCTTGAAGCTGCAAAAAAAAGCTTCTAAGTCAAATAATACGGCCAATTTTGGCTGCATATTTTACTCGCAAATAAATCAAAACCTGAAGGGTACTTCCCAGGGTTGTAAGCGTAAGTGCGATCCGCTCCGAACCACGTCTCGCCTCGCACTCACGGCACTCGTTGTTCGGAGCGGATATATCTCACCCTGATGAAGGTTCACCAATTAAACCGAAACATTGTCGGTCGATACACCTACGAGTATAAAACGGTACGTGATAAATCCCGTATTTATAATAATGTTTAAAATAAATCACGAAAGTTTTCTAAGTAAAAAGTTAAGTGGTAGATACTCTATCGTTAGCAGGAATTTGTCCGCTTTCCTCAACATGCCTAAACTTATATTCATTTTTAACATTTCATGCACATAATATTTAGTAAATATTAAGTGGGTGATAGACGATCGAACTTAAAGTACGCGGTTTTAAAGATCGCGAACTTACTCGCTTACTCGGCTCGATGTTAGTGACACACGTGAAGCTTACTCACTCTGTATTGCGATGTCGATTTTTATGTTCTTTACGGGACTCAGCCCTTAATGAATTTTTTTTTCTTGACGTTCTCAATCGTAGCATCTTTTTGCACCTTACGTATAATTTCTAATAAATTATTGTATGGTTGAAGCTTCGTATTTTTGTCTTTGTAATCGTTGCTTGTAATTTTCCTAAGACATGGGTTATTTCGGAAAGCTTCTATAAATTCGGTTAGCAGTTCGTGCGAATAAGTTCGGAAATAACTCATTTTGAGAAATTTCTGAATCAAAATTAACAAAACTTGAAAAAATCTCTAAACACTACAAGCGTGCGCATCCACGAACTGGCTCGCAGTGCTGCCTCACGTGCGAGCCAAGACGAGCTACGAGCAAGATTTCAAACCGGTTGGATCGCCGACGATTTTGCGCGGCGGTTTTAAAGTACGCGTACTTAAGGTGACACACAAGCGAAAAAGGTCGTCGAGCCCTAAGTTCGCGTACTCGCTCGTCCGTCTATCACCCACTTTAGACTTACATCAAAGTTATGGAATATTTTCTTTAATAAGTTCAAATACAACATTAATATGTTGATATTAATAAGACCTCCCACTGTCTGAATGTCAATATCAAAAGTAATACTATGTGCCGCTAAATTTATATTACGTATGTATATTTTCTTATAAATTCATCCTTTAATTTATTTTAAACGCGTCTTTATTGTTCAGTTTCTTTTAAGGCGAACCATGGGGCCAAAAGTCGAATTTAGTCTTCTTTTTAAACTCGAGAACGACGCAATGAAGCAATATTATTCAATGAAAAAAAAACTACAGATAGACAAAGAAACTAGTTATATTTTTATTCGAACAGAAATTTAAAAATCCGATTGGTTTTAGTGAAAAAAATATGTAAATTCCACTTAGATATAATTTTTAACTTCGCAGATCTCAATACTTTCTGGGACAGACCCAACTTTTTTTTAATATTTAAATTGCTACACTATTATTCTAAAATGTTAATCTAAAATGTTAATCACAAACTTCATAAAATTAAGTTTTATTTATTGAGAAATCAATAGAAACGCGCAAAATGAATAAATTGTCGTGCGCAGCATTGAAAATTTTGCTACGCGATTTCAATCCTTTTGTTCTAGACTACACTTCTCAATTTAGTTGCGCAAGAGAAATCAGTCGTCCAAGTCAGCCGGCCCCAGGGCCTCGTCAAGAGCAGACCTGTACAACTTTTTCGCGTCAGCCGGCACCCAACGCGTACGCATACATGTAATAAAAAAGATAGGATATACCTATGTTCTAAATAATGAATAAATATAACCAAAAATTATCGAGGATCTGAGATTTTTTAATGCAAAAAATTTTGTATGTAAGACTAATTGCCAATGAATAATCCACTCTAAGACGATTGCATAAAGCATATATCAGCGTGCAAATATGAAAATAGCTCTTCCGGCTAGCTCATAATGACTAGCTTGCTAAGACTCTCTATAGAGTATACAAAGTTGAGTGTATAAAAAATTCATATTTCATAGTTCTGTAAAATATTGTGATCACATTATTTATTTTATTTTTCTAGGTACTACCTCCGCTGCAAAAAGAAGGTGTTATGAGTTTAATGCCTTTGTCTATCCGTGTGTAGGAATTTGTATATTTGTAAATGATATTGTGGGTAAGGGGGACAATTCCGAAATGTCTTAACCTCCGCTGCAGAAAGAAGGTGTTATGTGTCTTTATCTAGCCGTATGTAAGAATTTATGTATGCGGGAATTCAGTATGGGAATTTATGCACGTAAGAACAATGCGGGTAGGGTAGGGAGCAATATAATATGATATAGTATGTCATGTTACGTTATGTTATGGTACGATATGGTATTGTATTGCATTGTATTATATCCAAATTAACTTGGGCAAATCGTCGTTGTATGTGTGTATGTACATACATACAATATGATGTAATATAATGTAATGCGATGTAATGTGATGTGATGTAATGTGATGTGATATGATGTGAAGTGATGTGATATGATGTGATGTAATGTAATAGTATGTAATGTGATGTCACATAATGCGATGTGATGGAATGTGATGTGATGTTATGTAATGCGATGTAATGTTATATGATGAAATGTAATTCATCATATAACATAGCGTTATATGCGAGGCGAGACGTTATTCGGAGCGGATCGCATTGTCGGTCGAAACACCGATAAGACGGTACGTGATAAATCCCGTATTTATAATAATGATTGAAATCAATCACGAAAGTTTTCTAAGTATAATGTAATTCATCATGTAATGTGATGTAATGCAATGTTATATAATGTAATTTAATGTAATATAATGTAATGGTATGTTATGTAATGTGATGTAATGTAATATAATGTAATGTCACATAATGTGTTATAATGCAATGTTATATAATGTGTTGTAATATGTTATAATGCAATGTTATATAATGTGTTGTAATACAATGTGATGTGATATGATATAATGTGATGTTATGTGATGTAATGTAATGTGATGTAATGTAATTTAATGTAATGTAATGTGATGTGATGTGATGTAATGTAATGTGATGTAATTTAATGTAATGAATTGTGATGTGATGTGATTAAATGTAATGTGATGTGATTAAATGTAATGTAATATGATGAAAGGAAATATAATGTAATGAGATGTGATGAAATGTAATGTGATGTGATTAAATGTAATGTAATATGATGAAAGGAAATATAATGTAATGAGATGTGATGAAATGTAATGTAATGTGATGTGATGGAATGTGATGTGATGTGATGTCTGAATTGCAAATCTCTTTGCTGGCCTATGTATAGCAGTAGACATTCTATGACTGATTTAATGATGATGATTATTGATAGGTAGTGATAGATGTTTTGTCATTGTTGATATAGCACAAACGCATTTTTGCATTTTTTTGTACCTAATATTACTTTATTGTGAACTATGAAATGGACAAGCTGTTATAGCATGTGCTGTAAGAGCAAGATGGCACGACGCGGCGCATCCTCGGATAGACGCGTCCCGCATGCACAAAACCTGAGTAATACCTCGCCTTAAGTTGATGGTTAGCTGTAACTAATTTATTTGATTGAAATAAAATTGAATAATTAGCAGATAAAGGGTTTTTTCTTTCAAATGATTCTGCCTGAATAGCAAATACTTCAAATAGCACGATTAATTCGAGTTTATTTATCAAACATAGTTATTAGTTATTTTAATCAGGGTTTTTGGTAAAACACATATACTGAACTTCACTTTACTTTACTCCAAGGGCGACTTGCGCAACGATGTCAAAACATATTTAGTGGCTAAACATGATTTAAAGAGTTGTCAGATCATACAAATATGGCAAATTAAAACATGTTTGGGGGCCGTTGTGCAAGCCGGCCTTAAGCTAGGTTCATTTTGCTGTGTTGGGGTGTGTCGGGGCGCGCCAGAAAGCAATCGGTTTCCTTTATTACCTATGACTAGATTCACATTAGTAGCTTGTGTTGGGGTATGGCGCGATCTGTCGCGGTGAAATCGCTCGACGTTCGGTCGCGCCAGAGAGGTGGTGGGGGATATGTCGCGCCATAACACACCACATCAATGTGTATCTGCCATTTTGGCGCGTAGCCGCGTGGGATGCAGATCATTCAGTAAATTGATTTTTTTGGTCGTTCTACGCAGTTATACCTACTTAAAAAAATTTCTGATGAACTTATAGAGTTAGTACGGCAATATAGTGTACTCTATGACACGAAATGTAAAGAATACAAGGATCAAGGTATCAGGAATGGTGTTTGGGAAGAAATAGCAAAAACATTAAATAAATCAGGTAAGTTGTTTATTTATGAGTTCATTCTACCTATCTTTTTTTTCTAATAGTTTCCATTTGCCACGGTACTTGTCCCTTTGGACTCATAAAATAATTGTTATATTTTACTCTGACGTAAACAGCTTCTGGAGTTGGATTTCTTGCCGTGGGAGGAATATTTAACAAGGCAGTAGGACTACTGTTATTGAGTTCCGTTGAACTTAGATCTTCTTCGTACGTGTTTTGAGCCATTAAAAAATTATGAAGGCAACAAGAAGCAAGAACTATTTTATCCGCCATGTATGGCTGTTTTTGCAAAGGTCCCTGAAAGACTCTGAATCTTACCCTTAATATTCCAAATGCATTTTCTACGGTACGACGCGTACGCGACCAACGATAGTTAAATATTTTATTTGAATCATTGTTTACTAGCCTAAATTTACTGTAGGGTTTTAGTAAATACGTCTTCAATGGAAATGCTGCGTCCGCGACGATGGTAAACGGTAAAGGCTCTGTATTCTGACTTAACGGTTCGTTTGGTGGAACATTTAGTTCTTGTCGCTCAAACATTTGACCCATTAACGAATTTTCATATATACCACCGTCACTGTTCCAACCGTATGCTCCTACGTCTATCATAATAAACTTGTAATGGGCATCAACAAGAGCCAGTAGTACAATAGAATGTTCTTGTTTGTAATTGTAGAAAGTAGAACCCGCATTTATTGGGCAAGTTATGTTTATGTGTTTCCCATCCAAAGCTCCTAGACAATTTGGAAAATGCCAACAATCTTTAAATCCTTTTGCAATATCTCTCCATGCTTGTTCAGTTGGTTGGGGCATTACAATGGGTGACACATTGTTCCAGATTGCATCGCAAACTTCTTCAACTATTGCCTTTACTGTAGATACTCCCATGCGAAAACAGAACGCCATTGAACGAAATGAATTTCCTGTGGCTAAACACCTGTAATCAAACAATGTTACATTAGTTCAGTTCAGTTCAGATTCATTTATTCCACACAGATACCACAGTACACTTGGAAAAGTCAATATTTTTACAATTATAACGATAAAAGTTTTGCCATATGAACAAAAATAAAAAGAAATTAACGGACTTAAACTAACATAAAACATTGAGTACAAAGTAGAAATTTATATTTCAAATAATTTAACAAAATAACAAAAATATATAATAAAAATAAAATAAATTTACAGTGTACTAAGATCATCAGCAAGTGCTTCGTCAATCGTATAGTATGATTTGTTCAATAAAAACTTTCTAATTTTATTACTAAAGTCAGCATGACTTGTATTCCGCAGATTATGTGATAATATATTAAATAATTTAACACTTAGACATAGGATTTTTTTTCCAATTTTAGCTAGTCTATGCGTTGGAAGACATATATCATTTATATTTCTAGTATTTTATTTATGAATGTCACTTTTCAATTCCAATTTATTAAATTTAAATTTTACATACATAAGATTTTGAAATATGTACTCTCCTGTCATTGTCATAATTTCTAGTTGTCTAAACTTTTGTCTGCAAGATTCTAGATTTTTCATTAGTAGAATTGAACGTATTGCTCTTTTTTGCAGTATAAAAATTATATTTGATTGGGAGGCATTTCCCCATGCAAGGATACCATACGCCATGATAGAATGGAAATATCCGTGATAAACCATTTTAGCTGTACTTATATCGCTCAGTTGTCTCATCGTTTTTATTGCGTACACAGCTGATTTTAATCTCCCAACCAGATTGTCAATGTGCTTACTCCAAATTACTTTATCGTCAATATATACACCTAGAAACTTGATGTGATCAAGAGTTGTCATGAAATGTTTATCAATTATATTATTAATTAAATTACCATTAACATTATTTCCATGCCCTAAAAAAATTTTACAATATTGGTCTTTTCCACATAAAGCAATAAATTATTAGCATTGAACCAGTTCTTAAGATTAGATATTAAGTTATCTAATTTTGTATATAGGTTTGTTCTATTCTTGTCACTTACTAACACAGTAGTATCATCAGCGAAAAGAACTGTGTCCGTCTCATTTTCTACACAAACTACGATGTCATTTACATAAAAGATAAATAAGAGAGGTCCTAGAATGGACCCTTGTGGCACACCCATTGCAATATTTTGTGCTCCAGACTTTTGCCCATTGCACTCTAAAATTTGTTTCCTATTATCTAAGCACGACGTGAGAATAGATAACTCTCTATCCCTAACACCGTAGTGTTCCAACTTCAGTAAAAGAATTTCATGGCTGACGCAGTCAAAAGCCTTTGACAAGTCGCAAAAAAGGCCGTAAGTGTTTTTACGGTTGTCCAGGTCCCATATAATTTTCTCGATAAGAGAGGCCTGGGAAGTGTTCTTATTTCTCTGAAACCCAAACTGTCTATTATTTATAATATTGTTAGTTTCTATGAATGAATACAGCTCATTTGTAATATATTTCTCAAAGGTTTTACTAAACACGGGCAAAAGCGAAATAGGTCTATAATTATTTGGGTCAGAATGATAACTTTTTTTGAACAATGGAATCACTTTTGCTAATTTCGCTCAGCGGCGGCTTGGGTCCTCTTGCCATATGATCCAGCTAGGAGCTCCAGCTCATAGCGATGGTGAGGTAGGTCTGAACGACCTTGTATGGACCTCTCATGCCGGAGTCCAGCTTGCCAAAACTCTGCGAACTTTTACTAACAAAAACAAAATCGCCAACCGCATATGCACGCGGCTCCTTTCGAGTTGTGTTAACACGACGGTCTTGTCGCTCCTGGTTGGCTTCCAACAACTCGGAAGCTATTTGTCAGCGAAGTGTGACTATGGCCTCCCGATTCGGATGACTGTTTTCTAAAGCCACATCCCTAACAAGCGACTTAAGGACGGGCGTAGCCCCTTCAACCCCAGTTAATAGAAGTAGGGGGGAGGTTTGCGTGGTAGACTGTCTTGTTATGTGTTAACTGAATTTTCCACAATACATCGAATCAGCTACCACCCTTGATATTAACCTCAATTCGTAACATATTTAGGACAGTACGACAGTACCGCTCTACTTGTCCGTTTTCACAATGCATTCCCGGTGTAATAAAATGCGTAGAACATCCCATACCATTTACCCAATCTTGAAAGCCTGAGCTTTCGAACATCCTACCTTGGTCAGTTATAATCAGAGATGGAGTCCCAAACAAGGAAATGGCGTTTGAAAATACACGTTTTAATTCTTCGGTGTCTTGCTTATAGAGAGCGTAGAGGAGACAATATTTCGAAAACGCATCTACAAGGATTACAATGTATTTGAAGCCATTTGACTCAGTCAAAGGACCAAGAACATCGAGATGGACATTAGCAAAAGGTACATCGAGTTTAGTCCAAGACTGAATGGGCTGGTGAGGTGCACGAGGTATCTTTTTATGCGAAAGGCAAACTACGCAATGGGTAATGTATTTCTTTACAAATTGTCTTAAGGCGGGAAACCAAAAATGGCGAAGAATCAGGTCAGAAGTCTTATCAATACCTAAGTGATCATGGTCGTCATGGAAAACACGTAAGAGACTACGTCTGTGCCCTTTAGGAATAAAGCATAAGAGACGTGTTTCCTCGCCAGTAGGATTATACTTGTAGTACAGCAGGTTGTTTTTGACAGCATAACGGGATGAATCTAACTGGCCATCTTTTAACTTTTCCATCAGCTCTTGGGTCTCAGTGTCAGCTGTCTGAGCTATCTGAGCCCAATTATTTGGCCTACGAATGTGGGAAACTTTAACCGGGTTCCGGCTCAGAAAATCGGCATGTTGCATGAGAGCACCTTTCCTATATTCAATGGTGTAGTGATAGTCTTGTACTCGTAGATAGACCCACCGTCGAGCTACGCGGGGAATAAGGTCTTTTTTTTCGCTCAGTCAATTTTAATGAGTTGCAATCCGTCACTATCTTAAAATTCACACCAATGAGATAATGACGAAAGTGCTGGAGTGATTTAACTATTGCTAAGGTCTCGAGCTCGTAACTATGATAACGAGCCTCAGCACCATGGGTTGCTTTACTAAAATAACCGACTACTCGTTTCCGCTTACCCTCATGTTCTTTCAACAAAATTCCACCGAAACCAATTGCACTAGCGTCGGTGTGTAGCTCAGTTGGCAATTTTGGGTCAAATATTGCGAGCACGGGCTCTTGTGTTAAACAGTCAATGATGTATTTATGAGCTGAATCTTGTTCAACGCCCCAAATAAACGGTTGCCCCTTTTTAGTTAACCTCGCAATGCAAGCAGTTCTAACAGCGTAACTGGCTATATACCGCCTAAAATAGCCAGCAAGCCCCAAAAATTGCCGCACTTGCTTTACATTACCAGGCTTGGGTGATTCGACTAGTGCCTCTACTTTCCTAGGGCTTGGCCGTACCTGACCTTGGCTAATGAGTCTACCTAAATATTCTAATTCTGTTTTCAGAAAAGAGCATTTTTTTAAAATTTATCGAGAACCCTTTGCAAGAATCTCAAGAACCTGACGGAGAGTAGCGAGACCTTCTTGAACCGAGTCAGATATGATCAACACGTTTCCTAACAAAGCACCTATCTATCGAGTGTCCTAACTTTTTGCAATAAGTGTAGGCCACTGATGGTTTGTTTGTTGCGGTTGTGGTGGTATCAGATTTATTCGATTCAGTTTTGTGCTTTTTAGGACAGGTGTCTTTTTTGTGACCTAAACCCCCGCAATCGTAACATTTTATTCGCGTTCTGACTTCGGAGCATCACGTTTTCGAGTGTAAAAACGATTCTCATTGTTTGACGAACGGGCAAGATTGTGGGTAGTTCGAGAATCTATTTTTGGTTTGTTGTACACGGTCAAAAATTCAACTAACTGGTTAGGTTGTAGTTTAGCATTGGATGCGGCTGCTTTTACTTGTGGGTCTGTAATACCACGAATAACAATAGCAGTTTTTAAATCGTTTGATAACCCGCTGACGATATTTAAACGCAACAATGACTTACGTGCATACTCGGCATACGTCACAAATTTCTTCGAGTCAGTCACATCATACAAAATATTAGCAATATCAATGTTTTGTGGGCAGAGGGACTTAAATTCCGATTTGAAATTAGTCCAGGTACGATCATTCGTAACCCAGTCGGATAACCACGTCCGCGCGTCACCTTTGAGGCAGCTACCAATACGTGACAGGCACTCGCGATCGTCCCAACGATTTGCTACGCGGCCACGATCAACCTCTGCACACCAAACACTGAAGTTGTGAACATTAGGATCGAAGTTAGATACATAGTAATGGTTTGATCTTACTTGTATTAAGGATAAAAACGCGCCCACAAGCTTGTCCGTTGCGTCGTTGAGAACAGGTTCCTGATTAACGTGTTCTGCCGGAACCTCTGCCGCAGTGGAATGAGAGTTCACACTGGGCTCTGAGGTAGGCAGGGGCGGCGTATGACATTCACGTGGTGTACGTGGTGGTACAGATATGGGCGTTGACGACTGGACAGATAGCCTGTCTTCAATCGCGCTCAGTCTACCAAGAATCACGTCTAATGCCTGAGTGCTATGACTCTCGCGGGAGCCAGATGAGCTGTCATGACGTCGCCTACGAGACCTACTGCGATGTCGTGATCTATCACGGGTTTTCTTCTTTTTAGAAGAATGCCTCGGCATTATAAAATCTACTTGGTACTTGCGATTTGTTAAAACCACTAGGTATACAAATTTAACGTTTTTATAGTACAACAATTAACTTTACTGCTATAAAAACTCACAAACCAAATCACAACGAAAAAAAATAAAAATAAAGTCGGATTGCCGTTAGCGACAGGCGTCCTGGAATCCCACTTCTGATTTTATGGATCGATATTGAAGATAATTTTTAAAATAAAGAAATCAAAGAGCTAAAGTGAATCACAAAATCTTTATGCATCTTCTACACGATAATACAATTTGAAATTAAATTATATGAACAAAGGAACACAATAACAGTTGAAAACACGTCCACCACGCTCAAGTATCAAGCCGAAAGTGAGAGCCGGTCGCCGCGCGCCGCCCCGCCAGCTGCTTGCGCATGCCAGCCGCGTTACGTCATCGAAAATTGCCGCTATGCCCCGCCTCTTTTCCGGATATTTCTAACACAATATAATAATTTAAACTTTGATCAGATCTTTGATCGTCACATTGACAATTTAATGTTACATATTGTGCGAAATGATCAGACTGTATACCAATGATCACTTTAGCATTTGCAACCTCAACATTTGTAAAAATGTTGTAAATACAAGACTGAGCATTTTAAGTCATTCTCGTAATATCAAATATATTTCTTTTAAGACTATAACACTCTAATAAATCTACAAGTAGCGTACCGTCATTACTACCATTTTGATCAGAAAATGAGAAATGAGCATTAAAATCTCCACATACCACTATGTCTTTAGGTACTTTGGTTTTGTTTGTAAGCATTTCCAAACACAATTCTAATTTATCCAAAAATACATTGAAATTAGCACTCGGTGATCTATAACTACAACAACTAAAAGCTTTTTTGTTTCAATACAACTTATTTCAAATTCTTTTTCAATATTTAGTTTACAAATATCAGATCTTGATATCGCTTTAATGTAATTTTTTACAATAATAGCAGTACCACCACGAATGAACAATTTTCTACAGCTTGCACTTAGTATCATATAGTTGTCAATCACATAACCAGTTATCTCTTCCTCCTTCAACCAGGTCTCCGTTACACAGAAAATGTCTTTATCTTCATGTTCCAATAATAAATTCACTAGAAGTTTCTTTTCTGTCATTCCTTGAACATTTTGGTGGCATATTTTTATGCTTACATTATTTTGGGCTTTTCTTATTTAAATTCCTGCATTGGCCCTGATTTTTGAAAATCCTTTTCTTCAGTGTTGTGTACGTCAATATATTCCAAATTTTGACTACATTTTATATGTTGAAGGGTACTTGTGGTCTGGTAGTTGTGTATAGAGTAGTTTATCTTCGCAGCCAAGTGCATAGTTTTGGATATCTTATTTGTTAGTCTTGGCTCCCATTTGCTTGAATTTACGTCCAAATATTTGATATATTCATTTACGACAGCCAGATGATGAAGCTTTTTATTTATCTTGTATATTTGGTCGTCATTGTATCCATCGTACTTGAGAGAGCACACAATCAATTTAAAATCATTGTGCAATAAAAGCTTCTTCTGAAGCAGTTTAGGGTAGTAATCATAATCCCTGCCGTTTGTACAATTATAGTCACTAATAAGTAATATTACTGTATCATTACTTTCCAAATGTCTTGTATTTTCTTCGAAATTGTCTAGTATTGTTTTAATATAAGCATCCGGCATACAGTTATTTACAAATGTTTCATTTGGATTTATAATTTTATATATTTTACTCCCTAAGTTTTTGGCAGAAGCATCCGAAAACAATAGGTCCTTTTATTGTCGTAATATTACTTTTATTTTCACGTTCATGTTCGCATAGAGTGTTTGCCACTGTATTCTGAGATATATCTACATTTGTGCCGTGTTCCTTATTGCTCAGAAAACTTTCCAATTGCTTAAGCTTAGTTTCTAAGAAAAGTAATTTATTACCTATTCTGATGTCTTGCTCATTATCCATTTCATATTTTTTTATTATTTCGAGAAAACGTGCGCATTGCCCAAGTAGCACGTTAGTGAATTTTGGAACTTATTTCGCAACTGTAGGTAGCATATAAGTGATGCAAGAGTGTGCAGTATTACTTATAGATGCAAACAGCACTCAAATTTGCAAATGAATAACTCTTATCACTAACAGTTGCTTTTGAGTGATTTTTGTTCCTGCTTTATTACTTATGGTAGCATTAAGCCGAATTTATTACTTATAGACGCATACACGTTTTAATTTTCTCTCTTTTAGAACTCAAAGAGGCATATGGCATCTTAAAATCCCCCCTAAAGAACTGTGCCTTAATAGGTGGTAATTTTTCCTTATTTGGCATCTTAAGTACTAAACAAGTAGTATATATGAGTTCTTTATCACCTGTAGTGGCTCAAGAGTTATTATTGCAGCTCATTTGGAACCTAGTGTAATTGCCTTTGTAAGGTCTAATATACTCTAACATGCCACTATAAAGCGTAGAGCGTTTCCAAAAAATGGTTCTTGAAAACCCTAGGCAACTATTTTTTCTCATTTAGAACCACTTAAGATCTAACAATTCTAAAAGATAGAAACGTAGAACATATTATGTTTGTTTAAAAATTAATTCTATATTACACTCAAAATTTCTGTTAAAAAAAGTCATAATAGCTAAAAGAACTACTCAAAATGCACACTGAAAAAAGTTAAACGATGTGGTAGTTATCATCGGCAAGTGGTACGTACATTCAAGAATATAATAATGGATGTGGAAACAAGTGGTACTAGTTCAGACTATGAAAATGTTATGAAACAATCAAAACAGGATACTCCAATTATTGAAAGGTAAGTAATTATCAATTAAATGCATAATAAAAGGTACAACAACCAGATTATAATAATTTAGAGGCTTTCTGTTTTGTGCAATTGTGTGTCAAGAGAATTTTACTATCATTATCGCAGGTTCCGTACATATTATTAAATTTAAATAGAGTATGATTTGTATTTAAGTAAATTTCCTACGTTTTAGGTAATTGATTAGTTTAAAAGTTATTAAATCACTTAGTTCACTTTGTATTTTAACATTGGAAATGTCTTTTCGTTTGCTCCGGTATAGGCTCCGACTTCACGAAAATGTGCAATCCCCTTATATCTCGATGTTCAGTATTTTAGGGAATAACGCAAGGAAATACTGCAAATCACTTGTACTCGTTTAATGGCTGACAACCAACTGCCAAACAAGTCTACCCACAAATAGAAATAAGTATGTATATCGATACACCAGATCATAGAAATAAGTATGTATATCGATACACCACATCCCTCCACCACTATTAACAAACTACTTACAAACTAAAACTTATAATTTAATTTATTCCGAGTTTTTTGAATCGGATATCGGCGGACAAGCTGAGGATTTTGATTTGCATTATCACTTACATTAGAATGATGCGAATGATCGTCATTTCGTACGTTAGGGGCAGCATCAGGAGAAACTGCATCTAAAAACTCATCATCTGAGTCAGCTCGTATTTCCTCCCCTTCATCCATCTCATCACGCGCAGGAGACGTAGATGAAGCATAGTCAGATACCAAGTCAGCATTCAGCTCACTAGGTTGCCCCGTGAATTTTGGCAAATTATCTGCGAAAACACTCATATCGTCATCCTGATCTAACGATGAGTTGATACCTTTGTACGCCAATAACTGATCTATGTGTTTTTTTACATTTACATTTTCGCCGGAAATGTTAACTATAAACATTCGAGAGCCTAGGCATTTCTTAACAATACCCTGTTTCCAAATATGTTTAGTACTATTATTAAAGTAATGTTTAATCAAAACTCTGTTGCCTACTGAAAAATTTACATTCCTATTACCTCCAAACTGTTTACATTGGTTCAATTGCGCTTCGATTACATTATCTTTAGCAGCGGATGACGAGGACGGTAAAGAGTCTACTTGCAACGGCCTTAACAAATCGAGTCGACAACGTAAAGGACGTCCGATCATCAATTGGGCTGGAGAAAATCCCGCAGACGAATGGATTGAGTTCCTGTAGTCAAACAAAAACTTATTCAATATTTTTAAAACATTTTTATTGTTCATTTTGTTATTAAAAATCACTTTTAAACCATTTTTTACAGTTTTGACACTATTTTTTGCTTGTCCGTTTAACATTGCATGATACGGCGCACCGGTCAAATGCTGGATCCCGTTTAATTGACAAAACGTTTCAAATTCATTGGAACAAAAATTGGTAGCATTGTCAGTAACCAAGGTACGCACTAAACCAAACCTACTAAACATTTCACATAGTTTACTAATTACAGCTTCACTATCTGTCTTTTGCATTGAAAAACATTCGACCCATATAGAAGGAGCGTCAACTGCGATTAAAAACTGCTTACCTGACAACATAAACATATCTATATGTACGCGTTCCCAAACGCGCTCCGGGTATGGCCACGGTGCTAGCGGCACTTTAGGTGGGTTACAGCGGAGCGTGTTGCATACAGAACATGAACCTATTTTATCTTCAATATTTTTATCGATATTTGGCCACCACATACGCGTTCTAGCTTCAGATTTCGTTTTAACTACGCCAAAATGAGAACTGTGTAATTCATCTAAAAGTCTTTCACGAAAGCAGGAAGGAATTACTATTTTGTGGCCCCGTAAAATACATCCGTTTTCGACTGCCAGTTCTAAACGACATAAGAAAAACGGCCGTAACTGAGGATCTAGTATTTTAGATGGCCAACCATCCTGAATAAATCGCATCACCTTTTGTAAAATCCCGTCACAAGCGGTTTCTACTCTTATATTCTCAATAGTAATCGGTAGTAGGACTGATTCACCAATGAAATTGATATACAACGTTTGATCTATATCTTCTACTACATTCAATAAAGAAACCGATCTTGACAAGAAATCGGCCACGTTATCATCACTTTTAACATATTCAATGCGGAAATTATATGCAGATAAAAACAAAGCATACTTTTGTAATCTATTCGCGGCCAAAACGGGCACACCTTTTTCTTTACCAAAAATAGCCAAAAGTGGTTTATGGTCCGTACGCAATATAAATGGTACAGTACGGCCATACAAATAATGATTAAACTTTTTAATCGCAAAAACAATGGACGTGGCTTCTTTCTGAATTTGTGGATAATTAGACTCGGCTTTCGACAAAGCACGAGAGGCATAAGCCACCACTCGCTCGAAGCCGTCGGGCTGCTGCTGCGCGAGCACCGCCCCCAGACCTTCAGGACCCGCATCACACATCACGATAGTGGGGTACTCAGGGTGGTAATGGGCCAGCACGCGATCCGAAATCAGTTCTCTCTTAATTCTTTCAAACGCCTGTGACTGAGATTGGCCCCACTCTCATTTTACACCTTTTTTCAATAAATTATTTAAGGGATTAAGTACAGAAGATGTATTCGGAACAAAACAACGGTAATAGTTAACCATCCCTAAAAATGATTTTAATTCACTAACGTTCTTTGCAGGTTAGCATTTCACAATTACTTCGATTTTAGTGTTTGATTTGTGTAAACCGTCTTTGTCTATCACATAACCGAGATACTCAACAGATTTTTTAAATAACTCGCATTTATCACGTTTTACTCGTAAACCCGCTTCTTGTAATCTTTTTAGAACCAGTTCTAATCTTTCTAAATACAAAACCCTGTTAGGAGCTGTTATTAAAATATCATCTAAATATATATATATACCATCTATATCACCTAATAACTGTTCCATAGTCCGTTGAAATATAAATGGTGCGTTAGCTAAACCAAAAGCCAGCCTTTTATACCTAAACAAACCCATATGTGTGTTTATACAACACCATTTTTTAGTATCGTCCAGCTCCAGTTGAAGATAAGCCATTTGCAAACCTAATTTGCTAAATTCTATTCCACCGTGAAGCTTGGCAAATTAATCTTCAATTCTAGGAAGTGTATAATTGTCTAGGTACAAAACTTTGTTCAACGTTACAGAGAAATCCCCACAAATTCTGACGTTACCATTGGAATGTAGCACTGGAACAATAGGCGTAGCAACATCCGAATGATCAACTTTTTCCAAAATTCCAAGTGCTACTAAACGTCGCAGCTCCTCTTCTATTTTAGGTTTTAAAGCTAAATGCACGGGTCGAGGCTTAAAAAACTTTAACTGAGCTTCCGGTTTAATTTTTAGGCTAATCTTATATTTGTTGAATCTGCCTAATTCATCTGAATATTTAGTTGTTAGGGCCTCGCCTGCGTTGACGTTTACAACCATATTATTGCACTTCAAACTAGATAAATGTAAACAAAACAATCGCATAAAATCGCGACCCAAAAGAGGTAAACATTTTTCATTAGTTTTGATAACAAAAAATAACATTTGCTTAGTGCGTCCTTCGAAAGTTACTGGCAATGATAAACAACCCATAGGAGAAATCTTAACTCCGGTATAAAAATTAATGAACCTATCTGTGGTGGTGATGTGTGAGATGCCGATGTAGATGGAGTTGCATGGTAACTGATAGATGAATGAGACTGTTCGTATTCTTGATATGGTGGTGATACTTCTGATGGGCTAAAAATTTGCCGTGGTGGAATAATGCAGGATGTTATGCTGATTGGAGTTCGTAGAACTTTAGCTGTCTGTTGTTTTTCCAATTGGCGGATTTGTGCCTGAGATACTGCTGAGTGCAAATCCAGTTTGATTTTAGTTTGTTCAAGGATCGAAAGACTTTTTACCGCTTTACTCATACTCAAAAAGAATAGATCATTTTCATCCATATCTTTCTCTCGTCTTGCGTTTTGTTTTTGAATTCTGAGATCATTTGATGTCTTCATAAGTTCATAAATCTCCTGCATGCCAGGCTTGCCAGTATTCTGGCGAGATGAAGTGAAACTCCTGAATGAACTTTGAGACTCACTTCTATGATACGGGCTAGCTGGTGGACTTTCCAATGCCAATCCTGATGGTGACTGGACTGATTCAGGTTGAGATACTATATTTGTAGTCGTGTTTCGAGATTCCATGAACGGACATAAAAAACTCATTTGGTCTTCGTATTTCCAAGGTGTGACTATCGTAGCAGTTTGGCCGCTTTTTTTAGTTCTCCTGCGTTTCAGAACACTGGCGAAGGAATTGCGCAGTTTAGTCCATTCATCTTTGCAACTATCGGCTGAAACAATAACAATAAATAATGCTGGACAGTTCACACAGCATTATCTAGCCCCAAGCTAAGCAGAGCTTGTGTATGTGTTATGGGTACTGGATAACTGATTATACATAATACAATTATATTACATAGATATATATTTTTTATTATCATAGAAAACGACCAGACACCCTGAACAAATATCTACAGATCGTACAGACATTTGTCCCGAGGCGGGAATCAAACCGCAACCTCCTGCGACGCAGGCGGACCTTCGCCCACCACACCACAGAGGCCGTATATTAACTAATGAAGATGGCGCTGTTGCCACTGTAAACAACACCTCTGTAAATTTTTTATATTAAAAATATTAAAAACGAATCGAAAAATATTTTTAAACCTGTTAAGTGTGTATTAAGCAGCTATCAAGGCTTTTTCAGAACAAAAAAGCCCTCAAAAACTTACATTTACAAAAGTGGTTGTTTTTTTGTGTAATTGACGGTATGTGACTATTATTCAATACCCATCACCGAAATTATATCGAGCTACTTCGTGTCATTAAAACTGTACAACTATTTCGACTAGGCCTCTTACAGCTGTGGTAGCGCAGTGGAGTAGACACCAGACGACCGGCTACCCAGGGATTGAAGCCGAATAGATATAAATTATTTTCAGTTTAAGGCCAAACGACCGGCTACCCAGGGATCGAAGCCGAATAGATATAAATTATTTTCAGTTTAAGGCCAAACGACCGGCTACCCAGGGATCGAAGCCGAATAGATATAAATTATTTTTAGCACAATAATTTTTTTTTTCATTATTATTTATTCGTTTTAATACTAGAAGTCACAACTGAAAATCTAACTGTTTTTAAAAGGACAAAATGTTTACACGGTCTAAAACCAAACTGTTGCATAAAGCACAATATGAAAACAATGCGATAAATGACAACATGAGTGAAAAGATAAAAAAGTTCACGCAAACATTAAACAACCTGAAACTAGAATTAGAAAAAGAAAAACGTTTAAACAAGACTTTAATAAATGAGCAAGAGATGAATATTAAAGAATTTTAAGGAGTGCTGTCTAAAAATGCCAGCCTGAAAAAAAAATCTACGATACAGAAAAGGAGTTCATTCAATTAAAAGAACACATAAGCAATTTGAAGGAGAAAAACAATCTACTAAAGGAAGATTATAATGAGATTGAAAATATGTTAGGAAGTAAACAAATAATTCAAAAACAAGAAGAACTTATGCAATTACAAACCAATTATGACAATCTACAAATTAACTACTGCGATTTGCTGTCACAAACAGAGTCAGGTGTGAATACGTATGTAACAGTTAAAGCTTGTAAACGAAAGACCAAACGTTACAGAAAACTGATAAACACTATCAGAAAAATAACGAGTCAATCTATGCGTCAAAGAGCAGCTCAAACTTTGATGGAAAAAGAACTAAGCCGACGAGAAACAACAATTCGGGATTTACAGGACCACCCAAGTAACACATTTGGTGACAAATAGCTTGCATATAGTATTTTATTGGAAACTTGCGTGCAAATTGCGCGCTGTGAATAGTAGTTTGAACGATAAAGCAATACCGTTCATTCGTTGAGTGACAAATGAGATCCAAGAAAGTCTTATTTTCGATGGAGATAAACTTAAAAGGACGCGTTAGTTATGCTTTGTGCTATTGTGTTGTGACAGCATTTGGATTATTGCATCTATTTGGTGAGTATTAAAAATGTATATGTATTACGCAGGATAACATCATGGAGCCCTTGCAAATGGTTTTTTATCGTGAAACCATGGTATATTTACTTAGTAAATTTTGAAGCGCTTTCGATCTAATAAAAATTATCAAAAAATATGTGCTGATCAAATAAGTAAGATAATACTTTATAAAAATTGTTAAAAACCTAACACTATGTTTTCACAAAAAGTATAATGTCAAACTACATCAGAAACAGTTATCAAAACTAATTTTATTTTATGGTATTGTAATGAAATACTATTCAACAAGATGCTTTTCAAGGACTCCATTTTTAAACATGGCGATTTAAAATAGACCTTGCAGTTCCTATTTTCACTCATTTGTTGCCTTATTGGAACTTTTAGGACCAAAAATCACTCATTAGTACCTAGTAGTGATTATTTTTACTTTTCAGGTCTCGCTGTCTATGCGTTTAATTGGGGATCCTCAAGACGGGTACAAAACCTATTTATGAAGGTAAATAAAGTAATATAATCCTCGACTAATTCATTAGATGCCTGTTTTCCTACTGATAGTTTCCAATTTGTAATTTTTCATTAGTTCTTTTTTGCATTGAACTATCTTAGTACCTACCTACCTACACTAATAGGTTCGAACTAACTTGTATAAATTTTATCAATTTGTAGAACTAGGCATATAATCACAATATTAGTGTAAGTTAGTATTTATTCGATTAGATGAAGTATTTAATATACAGGGTGTATAAGAAAGGAAATATCTAGCTTATAGGTACAGGATAATTATACTGGTCATACTGAACAACTTTCACCAAACAACTTATAAGGTCGAAGTATGAAAACAATTACTTTCTTTGGTAAGTTGAACAGGTAATCAGGAAAATGATATAAAAAGTTTTTTTTTTTATATTTCGATCTTTTTCAGTAGGTATGCCCAGTAGAAGAAGCTAGTTTAAGGTTGATACCGCATTCCGTTACAGCCTGTATAAGCAAATCACCGACTGTATTAGGCACATGATGTGATTCGAGTCAAGACTATAAAAATGATTTTATTTTTAATATTTTTTCTATGTAATCTATAAAGCGACTTCACAACACACGAACGCTGGTATCAGATAAAGTTGAAGAGCCACTACAAGCCCCTGATGTGGCCCGTGGAACCTCTAATCTAATATATAAAATTCTCGTGTCACAGTTTTCGTTGCCATACTCCTCCGAAACGGCTTGACCGATTTTGATGAAATTTTTTGTGCTTATCCGGTATCTAAGAGAATTGGCCAACATTTATTTTTCATCCCCCTAAATGTTAGGGGTAGTCCACCCCTAATTTTTTTTTTTTATTTTTTAGACAAAAATTTTAATTTCTATTTTTTTATGATGCAACATACAAAAATACATACAATCCTCAATTTTCACCCTTCTACGATCAACCCTTATTTTTTAATAGCAATTATTTATATGGCAAAACAACGTTTGCCGGGTCAGCTAGTATTTGTATAGATATTAGCCCGGACCGACAGCTTCAATAAACAATTAGATGATTTAGCTAGCAATATACCAAATAAAGGAAAGTCTCACTAAATTATTTTTGAAGCGTCTACAACGGGAATCGAACCCCGGTCTGACTATTAGACACCAAACTATGAAATTACAGTCAGTCAATCACAGCAAAAGTCTCTAGATAAACAATCTGAGTACCTAGTCTCGTATTTATAATAGTTTCGTTCCGCTTGTTAGGTTCACCGTTCTAGTCGCTTTTACGACACCCACGGGAAGAGATGGGGCTTGCTTGATATGTACTTGCTCAAACTGAATTTTAGTAAATCTGAAATATCGATGGAATCTTTCGTCATCACTTTCTAATTCTTGAACGAGACGGTGAAATGCACCTCTAGTCTCTCTTAAGCGATTTATAGGACGAACCCAATATCTCCTTTTCTTTTTCTTTGTTTTACGAAGAGCCATTAATAGTAGAAATTGAATATTTTCATCAAAATTACTTTCAGTATCAGATGATTCCATTTTAAAACCAATACGTTTTGACACCACAACTCTCAAACGATGAATGATCTAAAAATGCGCCATATTGCGCCCCAACACAACACATCAGTATGAACGCTCAGCGACACAACATATGGCACCCCGACACACCCCAACACAGCAATATGAACTTAGCTTTACGCGGTTTTACAGCTCCCACCTCGATCACATTAAAACCTCGATATAATTTTAATTTTTGTTTAAAACTCTTTAGTGTTTAGGAAGCAAGACGTTTATATTTTTAGAATATAAAAATTATTTTGAATTATGGAATTGATATGACATTGTCAAAGCAAAGAAGAGAAGTAAAAACGCTAGTGTCGGTTTTACTTAGCCGTGATTTTTTTTCACAGCAGATTGAAGTAAATTATTTGTTGCTTAAGATGTTGTAAGTATAATTATGCAAAATACATGTAATAATGCATTTCGTCTTAATTTTTAAACTGCGACTATCTGACGTGTAGTAAGTTCTTCACAAAAGTTGAAAACCACGGGCTGTTAAATGGATATAACGATAAACTTGTATAAGGAAAATACTGTCCCTAATCCGATAATTTTTAATTGAAAGGGTATCAGATTAATAAAATTATTAATAATAAACTTTGTTTTTAGTGCAAAAGAACCAGAACCTCCTTTGAAATCGGCGGAAAAATGCAAGCTCTTCATGGCTGCGCATTGGCGAGGGGTAATGTGCTTAACTGTACCTCTTATCTTGGCGCCTTTAATACTGCTTCCTTGGCCACCAGAGGTAATTTTTCTTCAATAACTTTAAATGTGCCTCGCATGTTTTGCTTTATGCTTGTGTAATTTTAAGATAGCAGTTTCTATTATTCGATTTTGATGGTGTATATAATTTATGACCACGAGCTAAAGTAATAAAGATATACGGGGAGCAATTCTCGCGAAAGGGATATTTATCACATTAGATAAATATCGATAGAAACGTCAAAATATCTATTGAATCTTAATTTCTGTATTCTCGAGAAGTCAGTAGGTATAGATAATTATCGATGTCAAATCGTTAGATGTGCATCGAGTGGTCTGGAGCACTCGATAACGATATAACGTTGAAATATCAAACGTACACAGCAAGAAGTCGGCAACCGTCTAGATATATATGTGAATTTAAATAATAGTAAGTTGTCTGTAGACGAATTTTTTGACACTTTCATGAGTCACAAAGGAAGTGAAAGATGACCTAATCTCGGGAAGACCCTTCGTTGATTCTATGACCGTATGATCGTCTACTGAGAAACTAGGGCTTTGTAAAAAGTTTGGTCCCTCCCATCATGGAAGATGAAAGTTCTTCCAAGCGACAACCTCGTGAAGCGTAATCAGCGGAATTTTCCTTGCTACTGACGTGACGCCAAAGACGTCTTTCGACATTTCGTGAATTTCCGAAGTCATATTTTGAACAAATGTTTTTTTTAATTTATTCGGTGCCATGGACTGGACCAACGGTCCAGTCCGTCCTAAACAAATATTTGCAAATTAATTAACTGCGAACCTTATCAAACAGCACATAGCTAGGCATCTCTAAACTCTAGGCGCGGTATACTCGTCGGCATTCTTACTGTTATCGTTTGATCCTTATTAATCGTGCTAATATAAACACAGGCACCGTACCCCGTCTGGAATGCGTCCCTAAAAACATGCAGTTCTAAATAATGAGGTTATACCTATAGCGTGCCGAGAAATGCGAATAGAATTGAGCTTTTGTTATGAAATAACAAACCGGTTCCACGTTCGCGCGACATTTGATGGAGCCGTGCCATCCCAATTCATTTTAAGTAGCCACAATTGTTGCAATAAAACCTTTGCAATAATTATAGTAGAGCTTAAAGGCGAGTACACATAAAGCGCTCAGCGTTGCGTTCGGCGCGCGTTAGTAGCGTACATACGGTATTTCGGGGAGTGTGCGGCGGAACTTTTGAACCTGATCCCACCATCTCCATTCAATCAACGGACAACCAGACGCTCTGCGGTGCGCCACCGCTATATGGTAGAAATACCTCCCATTCGCACAAAGCTGTTGTACAGTCTTCAACTATACATTTTTGACGACACTGCGATCGGCGCGAGCGCACTCTCATTTCACTTGGTTATTTATTATATTTCACACATTTTAACATTCCGTGTGAGTTGTAACTAACGAGAAGGAAACATCAACGGTACAAACTAAGTACAATACAAATGTTTACAAATATCGATAGTGATTGTGATCTTTTCTCTCCACACTCAATTTGCAATTGTATAAACCATACAGCGGTTCTCTTTGACCTTTATTATGCGCACCGCCAAAGAGTGGAACGCCTTGCCAGAGTCTGTGTTTCCTGATAGCTACAGCCTTGGTAACTTAAAGGCGCGAGTGAATAGGTTTCTTCTAGGCAAGCGTGTATCATCGTAGACTGCATCATCGCTTACCATCAGGGGAGATCGTGGTCAAACGCAAGCCTATAATGAATAAAAAAAATACAGCGTAAAATTACAAAAATACTACTGGCTCAGTTCGGAAATAGACGTTGAAGTGATTGCTTGTGTGTAGCTCCTACACCGTTGCTATAAAAGACAACGGCAGAGGGAAAGAGAATTTTGGGTGCATCTAATATTCCAAATTGTCTTCACAATCACTGAAAATTTAAACTATCTCCTCCCAGTTACTTTTTTTTAAATTTTATTTTTATAATCAGCACTTTCCATGTACCATATAGCTGTACGATTTTGAACTTCATCGATAAATAAATCTGTATAGCAGTGCTCGATCTCCGCTTTGAGGCGTCCACCCTACACGAAAGCGCGCGATCAAATGTACGGCAAAATGGCGGTCCATGCATACAAGCGCGCGGTTGTCGTCCACGCAACGCGCATTTGAACGAAAATAAGACAGCGCGCGTCTGACGCGCGTTTGATCAGAAGCGCGTGCTTGCATGTGTACACCTCAACCAACTTCTTTATTCTTAAAACGTGTGTTACCAATACGCGCGCTTCAAAATGCCTAATGTGTATTCGCTCTAACAAGCCAAGGGGATTGTCATTTTGAAATTGAGTATTGAAATAAAATTTATCACTTAAATTATTCCAAACCTAGCTAATAAACTCATATTTTCATTAGATTTAATTAATTTCCTTCGATTGGCTTGACAACTCATCATCATCATCGCATGAAAGGTTGTACATCCACTTCTGAAGTGGAAAACTACCAGACTGTAGCGCGTCCCTAATACTAAGACATAATTTTATGAAGCTAGATTTATCATTCATTCCCATGAATAGGTCATCAACGTAAAAATAAGAAAAAGAATAATTTGTTGATTTCTTAAAATTGTTTGGTACTATTAAATAGGTTACATGAAATGTTAATCTAAATCATCCCTGATTGCCAGTTAAACATCAGGGTGCGATAACTCAAGTCCTAACTGCTTCAAACACCTCACGCTTAGAAACGGCATGAATGCATTTCCGTAGGTGTTTAATTCGTAAATACTTAAGAATTTCGTGGGATCATCGCGCCATAAAATCATTTGCAGTTTTCGTTGGTCTACCAAAATATTTCTGAACATTTTAGTTACGTCAGCGCATACGACGAATGTATGTTGTCTAAAGTGAATAAGAATAGAAATTAAGTCACTCTGTATCGGCGGGCCGACTAATTGCAAGTCGTTAGTGACTTTCCGGAAGTTGAAGGTGCGCTGGCGGCCAAAACAACTGGCAACTTCGTTGTTCATGTTCCATTTTCTCGGTAGACGCCGTGATGCGGCATGAAAAAACATGGGCTCTCATAAGAGCTCACCGGACTCATATGACCCAAGTTTTCGTATTCCTTTATAAAGTTTGCATATTTATTAACTTATAGTCAGGCGAACGCTGTATAGGCGTTTTTCTAATGCGACAAAACGTCACTCGGCTTGCGCTTATGATTCACCCAAGGTATTAGGCGAATTATTAAAAGGAAAACGTACGGAAAACCTTTCGCTATCGCGCGTTGTAGTGCGAGTGAAATGTTCCTCACATGTGCGTCCTTCGTCCGTTCGTGTATCCGCGGCTTTAGAAGCTCTTCGATCTCCCAAAACATAAGTAATTGTGAATCTAGCGTACTACTATGCGAATCTAACGTACTACTAAAATTACAATGAATGCGTGTTTTATTTTTCGATTGATTAACAACAGGGCCAGATATTATCCAACCTAGTTTCGTGTTTTGCAAGTAAGGGCCGTTGGGAAGACTCAGTTTACCTTCACCTAAAAGGATCGAAAACCTGTCAGCTCCTAATAATATATCTACGTTTTTAGAATCCAAAAACTACAGATCTGCTAACCTTTGAATTTATTATCGACGCTCGATTTAACTTCAATGCTACAATTTTCTGAACGGTGTATCACTAAAGTACCTACTTATTAATGGACTGTATTATGGGCGCGTTTATTAAATTACAAAATGATTTAGAGATGAAGCACCGCTGGCTTCCACTATCTAACAGCGCGCGCGCTTGGTGATAAGCACCATAAGTGTCAGCGACCTCAACTACAGCTGTTGACAATAAAACTGTATGCAAAACTGTAGGTCTAGTGCACTGATTTTGCATGTGCGCTTTATTTATGTGGATCGGGTCCGCGACGGACGTGGAAGTACGGTCAGTGGAAGTCTGCGCTGCGGCTGCACTCACGACGGACCTTTTGTTTTTTTGTTTTTTTTATTGATGATAGCCAAGCGCTTGACCACTACCTCACCTGATGGTAAGTGAAGGTGTGATCGAAGATGGAGCAAGCTTGCCTAGAAAGAACCTATTCACTCTGGACTTGAAGACTCCAAGATTATACTGGTTTGGAAAAACATACGCCGGAAGTGAGTTCCACTCCTCACTTGTGCTTACAAGAAAAGTTGAAGCAAATTGTTTGGTACGGCAAGGTGGTTAGCCAACCAGGTATGGGTGGTACTTCCCGGTTCGTCTGCTTGTCCGGTGGTGGAAGGGGGAAGGAGGGATAAGGTCATGAAGATCTTGCACACATTCACCAAAATGTATCTTGTAAAAAACTGAAAGTCTGGCTACTCGGCGTCTGTGCTCTAGACTTTGTAAATTGGCTTCCACTAGTGAGTCAGCACCATTGAGTCTAGCAGCACGTCGCTCAATCGAATCAAGGACTTCAAGCTGGTACTTGGCTGAGCCATCCCAGAGATGGCAGCAGTACTCCATACATGAGCGGACTTGTGGTTTGTAGAGACTGAGCAGCTGTCCCGGTGAGAAGTACCGCCGAACCTTAGCTAGGATGCCCAACTTCATAGCAGCAATTTTGGCCCTGGATTCAATGTACAAGCCGAAGTTCAGGTTGGACGTGAGCTCAACGCCCAACAAGCTCAGAATCTACCTCTCAGATGTAAACTCGAACGAAATGAGATCTAGTTATTAGTGTTATCACTAAGAAAGATTGAGTTGTGTTTCTTGTTGCATCTCCTGCACTGCCCATACCTACAGCTATCAGATGCATGTTCCGAGTGTAAACAATTCTCGAAAAGTTTGTGATCGCGGACCAGTTTTAATTTTGATTCCAAATCGCTTGAATTGAATTTCTGATCATCAATTCCGATCTAAATCAATGAATTTCTGACATAAACAAAGGTAATGCGTTCCGTTGCATTTCAAGCAGGGCTTTTAAAAACATGACTGACGATCGTATGACTTATTGGTCGACGAAACATTGCAGTGTGACGTGCTATATGAATGTGAATGTTTTTTAGTTTCGGCGTGTAAATTATTATGTGCCTTGTTATGTGACAGCTGCAATGTTTCCAGCATATTTGCCTTATCTTTGAGGAATCCAATTATGTCACTCATTTTAACAACGCGTCTAGAATTGTTTTCGTTCGGTACTTTAAAAAGATATAACTCGCAGGAAAATCGAAACAGATAATATTATCGTATTTTGAAAAAGAAAGATCAGCTCTATAGTAGCAATCCTATTAGCAGGCAAGCATTTTAATAAGTTTCTGATGTCTTAATAAGTTTTTTTTAAATAAATTTATTTAATAATCAAATAATTTTAATTTTACAGCACTGGAAATGGTGTGCATATTGCTTGGTACTGATGGCCATCTTCTGGGTATCGGAATGTATCCCTCTTGCTGTCACCTCATTCTTTCCTATATTTATATTCCCTCTAAGTGGAGTTAAGGGCACGATGCAAACTAGCATGGCCTATATGAGTGTAAGTTATTGCTCTGATTTTTACCCAGTAGTGCAATTTTCATTTGAACGGTTGCGCGACTGAGATGGTCGCTATGAACCGCAATTTATTATTACGCACAACTTTCTATCGTACCTAGAAAAAAATCTGTCCTTAGATGTAACAAGAGTTAGTAATATTAGTAATTAGATAGGTATGTCATAATGTTATTTAGGAACACAGAGACGTTGTTGTGACGGACTTTCTTTTGCATTTTAAAGAGTTAAATACACATGTATGACAGAGCAGGGTGGGTTCATTCTATCCCACCCAGCTCGTTATTTTTTTTTATTTTACCTGAAAACATCGTTGCATCACATAACGAAGACTGATAAGATATGGAGCGATTAGTATAATATTAGAAACAGCGAAATACTATTAAAATACCAACGTATACTTCGATTAAAATGAAATTTGTAAAACTCGATGAATATTGTTTACACCAACGAAATAACTTTGCGATAATGCTGGAAAAACGCAACCTTACCTGCATTAAGCTACTGATACACATGCTCTAAAATAGCATGCTAAAAAGCGTGCTATTGAGTATACTCAATATAAGCATGCTTATGAGCAGTTTACATTTGCGAGCAATAGGCATGCGAGTTTTAAGTATGCTCGTGAATAAGCATTTTCGTAGCAAACACTCCAATACACATGCCATTTTATAGCGTGCTCTCTCGCTCTCTGTCTCAGTTCAAACAAAGCCATGGACAATAAATTTTCAATTTAATAATAACAACGAATTTTTAATTCTGTGTGGTACACAGACATTAAATTTTTAATTTTGGTTTTAATGATTTTCACAGTCAAGGACGGATCCTCCATGTTCGTTAATAAGTCTTGGTACGCATTATTTTTATCAACATTATTTTTGTACTGCGGTATGCGGGGATTCCACAAGCACTCGTTATTTCGATATGAATTTGCAAATTTGAGCGTTTTTTCGTCTCCCCAGCGAGACATTTTGCGTGAAATTGTGCACGCGCACCTGTTGCGAACGATTGATTGATACTAAACCTGTTCACACGCGCTAAAAACACGCCCCCCCTTCACCCACGCTGCAGGTAGCATGCCCAAAAATCGCACGACCATCGATTTTTGAGCAAACTTGAAATGAGCATGCTCATTATTAGCAATGTTTCAATACACATGCTACTAATGAGCATTTGCTCAATAAAAGCATGCTTTCGTGCTAGTAATGAGCATGTGTAACTGTAGCTTTACTTACTGACTTTATCAACGCGCAATGCATCTAGCAACGCTAGATGCATTGCGCGTTGATAAAGCCCTCCCCTCTGCAACTGTTCTCGTTTCCCGTCCCGCCCCGTGGGCTCGTTCTGCCTTGGTTTCTCCTACCTATATATTTTTTCAGGACTCAATGATGATGTTTTTGGGAAGCTTGATACTAGCATTTTCTGTGGAACAG
This sequence comes from Philereme vetulata, assembly GCA_918857605.2. NCBI lineage: Eukaryota > Metazoa > Arthropoda > Insecta > Lepidoptera > Geometridae > Philereme > Philereme vetulata. Next base: position 1,649,885 of record OU975438.1, on the reverse strand, counting down.
TCGGGATTACACAAACGATTGGCATATTGCGCTATTCGAATGATCGGGTATTCTCATTACAAGTAAGTTTCAATAAGTCTCAAAAACCTCTTAGAAAATTATAACTCTCATGACTAGTGTCGCTTTAAAGCCGATAGGCGTATATTTTATATGTAATGGTCCTCTAGAACAAAATAAAATTTCTAATTTATACACCTTTTAGCGTACTTGGTCATGCACTATAACCATACATAAATGTTTTGGCGTGATCCTTGAAGAGTACTTTAATCAGTTTAGTTATTGTGACCGACGGACTCGATACCGCCCACGTAAGTTGATGTATCTCCAAAACTAGAAGTTTACAGGAGAGCGTTTTAAAGATTCAAATTAGCCTAAAAACTTATCAAATTTGGTTTATGAGTATAATTTATAGTATTCTTGAGTATATTTAAAGATAATTAGGAAAATATGTGTATTTTCTGATATATGGTTCTTACAACAGTTTACTGCGGAATAAAAACTGCCCCAGTAGTTGTATCTCATACTTAGAACATTACTCTGCGGAATCTAGATTTCTTCAGTTGTTGTATCTCATACTTACAATATTATACTACGGAATTTATATTAGATCGTTGTTGTATATGATAGTTACAACAATATACACTAAAAATTTTAAACTTAATTCCACTGTATGTGACAAATACAATATATATAGTTTAAACATTTGAGTGTGTATTACTGAACGCGCGACTCCCCCCGCCCAGCAACCCGTGTAAACCGTTGCGAAGGACTATACAACGTTTTAGTCCATTGTCGTTCGAAAGTTACAACAACTTACGTCTGAAAAATTCTTATAAAATCGTGATTTTGTTGTTTTTTTATTTTGAATGCATATATTACTACAAATTAGGTTATTTTTTTGTAAAAAAACTAAATGACATTTTTGTGGGATACAACTTACGTGGGAGGTATCGGGTCAGTTGGTCAAGAGCGACATAGCTACGTATAGTTAGACATGTCTCTGTTTAGCATTTAACGGTCAGTCGGACGCTTAGTAACTTGATTTGTGAAAATGTATACAATTGTAATTTACTCTCCGCGCAGTAGAGCTAGGGTGAGGAACAAATTTGTATAAGTCTAGCGCAAATTTCAATCGTGATCAAGTGCGCGTTTTTTACCTTGTAACCTAGTACATAAGTATACAAAAAGTATATTCCAAACTGCCACATACCGAGCTTTTTATTTTAAAGCCTAAGTAGGAGCTCTGCAATTTTTCTCTGGTATAGGCGACGGTTACCACTTAACATCAGGTGGGCCATTAGCTTATTTCATCTCCATGTAGCAAGAAAAGTTGAATTATGTAACAAGAAAAGCTTACCCGTTTTCTATTTATCGTAGAAAAACTTTTTGTCGTCTAAACTTGTCGCTGATGGTTTACACTTTAAAGGCCTTACTACGTTTGTCGCTTGTAAGCATCGGGGTCGTGCCCGTTAAAAGTATTAAGAACACTGTTGAATAGTTAACGACTTTACACAACTTGTAGGAAAAATTCAAAATAGATAGTTCAACTAGTTGCACTTATAGGACTAGCGGGAAGTGGAAAGCTTCAATAGCTTTTACGAGTTCAATGCATGATTGTTTAATTTGCCAATGTTTTTAGATTATTGTTAGCGATGTGCGGAGTAACAACATTTATATCTATGTGGATTACAAATACAGCAGCCACTACTATGATGGTTCCTATCAACTTTGCAGTGCTGAAAGTATTTGAAGATGTAAGATTACTATGCTTCATCATCATCTTCATCATATCAGCCGTAGGACGTCCACTGCTAGACAAAGGCCTCCCTCATTGATCTCCAGGAACTGCGGTTGGAAGCGGTCTGCATCCAACGCCGACCTGCGGTTCTTACCAAGTCGTCTGCCCATCTTGTAGGTGGACGTCCTACGCTGCACTTGCCAGTCCGTGGGTTCCATTCGAGAAGTTTGCGGCCCCATCAGCCATCTGTTCTGCGCGCTATATGGCCTGCTCATTGCCAATTCAACGTGCTAATCCGTCGGGCTATGTCGGTGACTTGAGTTCTCCTACGTATCTCCTCATTTAAAATTCATTCTGATTACTATAATTGGTACATTAAATTTATTTTCCTACTCTAGAATGTTGAAACTTTAACTAACAAATGCCTGTTTGCAGCAAAATATATTAAAGATCTATGAATATGGATCTAACAAAGAGAAAATTGCCAGCGATATCACTACATGCTACTTCTGCGCCGCATCTTTTTCTGCTACGATTGGTAAGATCTTCATAAAAAGCTTTCCTTATTCACCAAATAAATATGATGATACACTAAAGTAATCTAATAGGTCCGGTTAGACGTATGTCATTTTGCGTCTGACTTGATAACTATGTATCAACGTTTGCGCAAGAGTTCGAAAACTCAACCACAATACAAACATAATGTTGAAAATAATAATTGATCGATCGAAGCGAATTCTCTAAATCAACTTGAGCAAATCAGCATTGTATGTTTATATGTAAGTATGTATGTTTGTTTGTTTGTTAGTCCGAGGATAACTTTCAAAGCGTTTATCCGATCATCGTGAAATTTGATACATGGATAGGTAGTGATAAGACAATTTTGGTGTGACTAAATGAGCTAAACATGTTGAGGGGTTGTTGAGATATTGGGGTTCAAGAGGAGTAAAAAAATGAGATTATTTGGTCAATGGGACGTCAAATAAAGGGTCCTTATTAGTTAATTTAGATTTCGGTTGTATTTTTAGTAAATTTTTTATAGTTTTTGAGTTATTAGCCATAATAAAAACAGAACTTTGACAATTCACAGGATACACCAGTGACCCCACAGCACTGTTATTTGGTATGCGTGTAGCTTAAGTGACACAAATATAGGCAAAAGTTTGAAAACTAAAATAACTGCAAATTGTACCCCAAAAAATTGTTACCAAAATACATGAACTCCCATTACCTGTAATTTGAATGAAACTTTAGGTCAAGTCATATGGTGCCTTATTTTGTGGCACTATTTTATTGGTCAAATATCAAATATTATAAATATTATTAAATATTAGTCAATTATTACAACGATCCATAAACGTATTTAGCGACTACACATGTTTAAAATTTACGTATTTGTATGATTTGACAACTCCTTAAATCATATTTAGCCACTAAATACGTTTAGGAATCGTTGCGCGAGTCGCCTTAAGAATATTTTTTTTTGTTTGTAGAGACTCTCGAGATCTCAATTCGGGGCGAACCACTAGTTAATAAGCACCGAGTTTCACTTTATATTGAAAAAATTATCTCGATAACTAGTTAATGCTGGATCAATATTCTATTATATTTCCAGGCGCGATTTTACTGCTGCGCATGGGCACGCCACGCACGTGGACTTAGCTTCGTTTTGTATGAAAATGTAGGCAGATCAATTCACTGCGCCCATGGCCACGAATACGCATGGCTCAACGAGGCGCGCACTATACATGTGACACACGGTGGCGTAGCTTATAGCCCGAGAGCTATATAACACACTTTGGGAAAGTGTTATAGGCCACTTGAAATCATAAAAAACATACTAACTATAAAATGTGAAAATAAGTTGGTTTGTTTGGTTGGTTGTTTCTTTATTATACATTCACGTCGATGAAACTTGGTATATACATAAGTAGGATATGAGCTGGATTGAGACTTTTTAGTGACAAACCAGGCATGTGAAGTCGCTGGTGACAGCTAGTTCTACCATAATTATGTATTGAATTTGAATACGAGAGTCGGGCAGGGTGTTTCAGGTCATTTCGCCTCAGACATTGGAAAAAAAATAGCCAAATACACTGTTTTAATTACCTATTGTATTTATTTATTTATTCACACTTGCGAGCACAAAATGACGCATCTATACCAATTGAAGTTTACAAAAGTGGGAAATGTGGGGTGATTTTTGAGACAGTACGGGGAGGTATTTACCAAAGTAAAACTCGTAACAGCCAGAAGCATTGTGTAAATCGCAACGATAGCGTGATCTAGCTTACACTTATCCAATCTTACGTGAGCTACAACATCATGGAAACTCTGAAACAAGGGAGAACACGATAAGTTAGTTTTGTAAGTTTTTCTTTTTTCGTTGCATCCTAGAAACTATACTTAATACTATTATATACGTTAAATAAAAATAACAACCGTTTTGGAATGTTCACATATAGCTCTTTCGTGCTACTTACCACTTGTTTAAAGCTCGCTATGTACACACTGCTACACATCAAGCTATAAATTTCCAGTATAAGCTGACCTTGCATTGTGTAGGCTTTTCGTAGAATGAGAGGTCAGCTTATACTGGAAATGTATAGCTTGATGTGTAGCCGTGTGTACAATAAGATTTCGTTAGAATTAACACGACTTCACTTGAAAGGATTTAAACTCAAACTAAAAACATTGCTAGAAAACTACCCATTTTATCATTTAAATGACCATATGAGCTGTTCATTTTCTCATCTGCATGAGTAGTATATGCTGTAACCTCTTTGTTTAGTTAGCTTAGACCTTAGCTTCTCTGCTTAGTTGTAATTAATACATTTTTAGGGTTCCGTACCAAAAAGGTAAAACGGGACCCTATTACTAAAACTCCGCTGTCTGTCTGTCTGCCCCTTTGTCACCAGGCTGTATCTCATGAACCGTGACAGTTGAAATTTTCATAGATGATGTATTTCAGTAATAAATACTAAATACAGAATAAAATTCATATTTAAGGGGGGCTCCCATACAACAAACGTAATTTTTTTGTCGTTTTTATAGATACGGAACCCTTCGTGCGCGAGTCCGACTCGCACTTGGCTGGTTTTATTATTTATTTTATAAATAACTGACATTTGTGATATATTTTTGACATACCAATATTATGGAATGGTGAATAAATGAATACTGAATATTTTATATATTTGTATCGCTTTAATTTTTGTTGCCCTCCTTTGGAACCTAATATGTTAGCAACCCCTCCATCGATTCTGCTCGTACAGTTACGAGCAAAATTATTAAGCACAAGCTGTCGACCAACTGAATTTCGTGCAGATTAAATTAACGGTTCGATAGTTATGCTCGAGAAAATATACATACATACAAAGCAAATTCTCCCAAGTTTTGAAATTCTTGATCACTTCGCTCGTTCAGCCAATCAAAGTTTGATTAAAGATTTTGACTGTCTCTATCTATGTCCACGATAAAGGTAATCCAGTAATAATAGTTTTTTTTAATTGCAGGAGGTATTGGTACGTTGGTCGGGACAGCAACCAACTTGGTATTCAAAGGCCTTTTTGTAAGGTAATTTTACTTTATTAACGTTAGGACAAAATCGGTTGATGACATAATACCACTTTCAAAGCTTGAAAAGTAGGAAGGTAAAAGTTATCGTGAACTCGCTTAACGTGTAGATTAACAACATTCATTATCATCATATCAGCCGTAGGACGTCCACTCCTGAACAAAGGCCTCCCAAACTCTAATGAAATCAAAGTCTAAGTGGCAACATAAAAATAAGTAGATTTCTGTTCTAAAGTAAAAAAATAACATGTTAATTAGTTTTTTTATTTATCCCGATATAATTACCAAAATCCCGACATTTTGAAAATTTATCCCGATATTTCAATTTTCTGATCTGGCAACCCTAATCCCAGCCCGCAGCGGCGGCATTGCTAATAGTTATCGCTAGGTATCTTGAGATACTGTAAGATGAAAATATATATTATCTTCACCGTGTGTTGTAATGCGAGCAATACAACTACTGATTAAAACGGGTATTTGTCGTGTATATACCTTGTTTATTTGTTATCCTGACGTTTCGGCTATGTTACAACAGCCGTGGTCGCAGATGGACTGGAGTACTTGGAGCTACCGTCAAAATGTGATGGCAGCTGCAGCCCCCCCCACTTGGTCTTCAGAATTAAATTTTCATAAAAAATTGGCGAGCAATATTTTATCTTAACTTAAAAATAGCATCATCCGTAACAATCCGTTTCAAAGTGATCCTTGTGATTTTAATGAATAAAAGATTTTGACTTTGACTTTGACCCGTAAAACCAAGTGGTTAAGGGTTGACCAACTGACAATTGTTTTTTTTTATTTTCAGCGCTTATCCAACCGCACCTGAGTATTTATCTTTCCCCAAATTCTCAGCGTTTGCCGTTCCCTACATGGTCGTCCTTGAAACATGTCTATATTTATATTTATGCATCATGTACTTTGGAATGTTTAGGTAAGTAATATATTTTATGTACTTCCATTGTTCCAAAAGGTCTTTGTTCGTACATTTAGACCCTGTTTTTATTTTAAGTATATTATATTATATTACCTATATATTATACCTTGTAGTTTTTAAAATATTAGCTATAATAAAAACTGAACTTTGACAAAATTCACAGGGTACACCAGTAACCTCACAATGCTGAAATGTATGCGTCTAGCTTTAGTAACACAAATATAGGGAAAAGTCTGAAATCCAAAATACCAGCAAGTTCTACCCCATAAAAGCAAACCAAACACATGAACTCCTGTTACGCGTAATTTGAATGAAACTGTAGTTCAAGTTATTTGGTTATTGATTTTATGGCACTATTTTGATAGTCAACAATTACAAATATTTTCTTTTTTTTTTTTTTTTATTTTATTTTATTTGGGAAACAAACAGTACAATAGAGAATACAAATAGGTACCTATATATAAAGTTATTACTGAAATCAATTAAGTTTCCACCATAACATATTTCACAAGAAACGTGTGAAGAGACTAACATGAAAAATTTAAACTAAAAATATAGACTCATGTAAAACATATTGAAACCAAAAATTAAATACTACACGACTAAACAACAACTAATAATAATAAGTATATAATAAATCATTCATTGGCTATTGCTGACAAAACTTGTCTTCAGAACCAAGCCGCAGTCGAGTGGAAAATATCAATACGAACAAATCTATGGTTATAAATTTCGCACACTCTATTAAGAAACATATTTTTATTATAATTAGTTTTAGAAATTGGCGTCCAAAAATTATTCTTTTTTTTAGAAGTAAGTCTAGGGCAGCACAGGTAAATGTTTTCAAGCAACAGTTCAGAATCAATTTTGTTGGACAATATTTTGAATAAAATGAGAGACTCGCGTGATCTCAGTTCGGGGTGAATCACTAGTTAGTTAATATCTAGTTTGTCAAACAACTTATTTCTAGTGGTTTGCTGAGAACAGTAGACCTCGCGAGCTTTTATAACGAAAATTTACAAGTCCCAGAAAATTAAAAAATATTTCAAAATTAGGCCGGATATGCTTCATTAAAATGCAAATAGAATTTCAGATGCTTGAATTTTCCATTACCTATGTAGACTTTTGAGCAAAATATTGGCTTAAATTTAGCAATTACTCACGTTCACTTGGTCCTAGGAGGTCGAATCAAGTGTTTACGGGTTTGTTTCTCGTGAAGGCGGAAAGGGCTGCTTAGTCTGATTGGTATAGGTAGGTGTAAATATCCCAAAATGTTTCCAAAATTGAAATCCTTCCAGATATAAAATTACAGAAAACTTTCCCCTTCCCCCCCCCCCCCCCCATCTACTCCCCGTTTTGGATTTTTTTTTGCAACGTCATGTAGAATGAAATCCTTAGTGTGCCTCTCAAATTTGATTGAAATCCGTCCATAAATAACGCTACAGCAAACTTCCCCCTTTTTCCCCTACTACATTTCCCCTTACTTTCCCCCTATTAAAATTAGCGATCGTCTAAAAATTTAAATACATCAAGGAGCTTGTGTGCCAATTTTGTCGAAATCGGTTGAAAAATGCGACATCGAGACAGCTGGACAAAAGCATTTTTGTCTAATCTTTTATAGACTTTCACATATTCACATTTATAGACCAAATAGTAAGGCTGCAAAAAGTGCGCATATTTCTGAAGCAGCAAAAGCAGCAGCTAAGAAGTCTATTGACATTGAGTGGAAGAAAATGGGACGGCTCACATTCTGGGAAATAGTACGTTACATGTTTTACTGCATTATCATTTTTGGCTTTAACATTTTGCTTATACTTTACCCTAGACGCTATAGTATATTGTTATGCAAGAGGTGTAAGCGATCAATTGCACCCAATCTCACCAATTGCATCAATTGCGATTGATATTTTGGAATACGAGCGAATGAAAGCGAGCGAGGACGCTATGAGTCAAGTATTGATCGCTTACACCAGAGTATAACAAAAGGTTTCATCACGAATGCAAGTACATTAAAAAACGAGTGTGTTTTAGACCACACGACTGAAGTAAATCTTCTTTTTCAAAATATTAAGTATTTTATATATTTTATGAAACTGCAATTACAAAATTGTCCACACGTCTGTAGGTCGATCAGGCTATGTTCATTCTGAACAAATGCAACTCGCACTCGCACGTTTCAAAATATACGAAACGTAACTTTCTCTCTTGCTATCTTCACTAACTTATATCTCCCTCTCAACTTCCGTTCGCACTTTTCGTAACACATTCACCAGCTTACTCCCCAAGTCAAGCGTGCCTAAAACACTTTTACTTTAAAAAGGTTTTGTTTGATGCTAAAAATAAAATTTGCATTCTCTGTATCCATTGTCATAGAGGTTGTATTCAATTTCAGCATTTATGAATGTAACCTCTTTTATTTTAAATATAAATAAGGATATGTCATGTAGGATTTATTTCATTTTAATATATTATGAATGCAATGAGCTTTATTCTATTTTCAAATTTACTTACGGCCCTAACGGCGTAAATCACATTAACGCATCATGGTATCGAGCTACTAGGAACTTTCAGAGCATGAGTTCATCATCATCATCATAATCATAATCATATCAGCCGTAGGACGTCCACTGCTGGACAAAGGCCTCCCTCATTGATCTCCAGGAACTGCGGTTGGAAGCGGCCTGCATCCAACGCCGACCTGCGGTTCTTACCAAGTCGTCTGCCCATCTTGTAGGTGGACGTCCTACGCTACGCTTGCCGGTCCGTGGCCTCCATTCGATAACTTTCCGGCCCCATCGGCCATCTGTTCTGCGCGCTATGTGGCCTGCCCATTGCCACTTCAATGTGCTAATCCGTCGGGCTATGTCGGTGACTTGAGTTCTCCTACGTATCTCCTCATTTCTGATTCGATCCCGTAGAGAAACCCCGAGCATAGCCCTCTCCATAGCTCGTTGAGCGACTCTGAGCTTATTCATAAGGCCAATAGTAAAGGACCACGTCTCGGTTCCATATGTCATCACTGGTAACACACACTGATTGAATACTTTCGTCTTAAGGCACTGAGGTGTGTTGGACGAAAAGACGTTGTGAAGTTTCCCAAACGCTGCCCATCCGACTTGGATTCGACGATTGACCTCTTTCTCGAAGTTGGGCCTACCTAATTGGACTGTTTGTCCTAGGTATACATACGCGTCGACAACTTCAAGAGCCGAGTTCTCAACCATAACTGGGGCAGGGACGACATGGACATTCGACATGATTTTCATTTTGTCCATGTTCATTTTAAGTCCTACCCGTTGGGAGACTCGATTGAGGCCTTCGAGCATCGTGCTGAGCTCTTCCATCGACTTTGCCATGACCAGAATATCGTCGGCAAACCGAAGGTGAGTGATGTATTCGCCGTTAATATTGATGCCCAGTCCTTTCCATTCCAGAAGCTTGAAGGCATCTTCCAATGCGGTCGTAAACAGTTTCGGAGAGATGACATCTCCCTGTCTTACGCTTCTTTTTAAAGGAATCGCCTTCGAGCTCTGGTGGTGTACTCGGACTGACATAGTGGCGATTTTATACAAACACTTCAACCCTTCGATGTACCGATAGTCAATACGGCATCGTTGGAGAGACTCAATCACTGCCCATGTTTCGATCGAATCAAAGGCTTTCTCATAGTCCACAAACGCGATACATAGCGGCAAGTTATACTCTTCGGTCTTCTGTATGACTTGCCGCAGCGTATGTATGTGGTCTATGGTACTGTAGCCTTTACGGAACCCGGCTTGTTCGGGAGGCTGGAAGTCATCAAACCTGCGTTCGAGACGGTTCGCGATGACCCTCGAAAACAGCTTATAAACATGGCTCAAAAGCGAGATGGGTCTGTAATTCTTAAGCAAAGTGTTGTCACCTTTCTTGAAGAACAGAACCACCACGCCCCCGTTCCATGCTTTTGGCGTCGTACCTTCTTGCACTGTGTCTTAGATATACGAAACGTAACTAGCTATGAAAGAAAGAGAAAGAAAATGTGTGGTCGCACCTCTCTCTTGCCCCTTCATTAATATACGAAACGTAACTCTCTCTCTCTTTCTATCTTCACTAACTTTTATCTTCCTCATCTTCAGTTCGCCTCGCACGATAACACTTTTCGTACGCTCTCGTCACGCAATCAGCTTACTGCCCAAGTCCAGCATGCGTAAACAAGTTTTACTTCACAAATGTTTAATTTTTGACTAATGAATGTTAAATAAAAAATAATTATTAAAAAATAATAATTAAAAAATATTAAATAAATATTTTTATGTTACAGATGGTTGTTATACTATTCGGGGGAGCAATTATATTATTTTTTTGCCGTTCGCCTCAAATTTTCCATGGCTGGGGTGACATGATCGCAGAACATTTCGGAATAACAGATAAAAAATTGTACAAAATTATCTTCATACATAATAATATATAGAAACAACAATAGCATACAGTTCTTAATCTGAGTTTTTTTTGTTTTTTAGCGTTCGTGACTCGGCTCTTGCGATGTTAATAGCGTTTTTGATGTTCCTTTTACCCTCGTCATTGAACTTTTGGATGAACTGTAAAGCTAAATGTATGTATTTTATCACAAGATGTGACTTCGGATAAATATAATTAAACCATTGTCAACTGGTGTGCCAATTCGACTACAATCGGTTGTGTTAAAAGCATGCGCCAAAGCGGCGGTAAATAAGGTCCCACTTTTCAGGGACCTTATTTGTGTATGTATTAAACTCATCATCATCATCATCATATCAGCGGTAGGACGTCCGCTGCTGGACAAAGGCCTCCCTAATTGATCTCCAGGAACTGCGGTTGGAAGCGGCCTGCATCCAACGCCGACCTGCGGTCCTTACCAAGTCGTCTGCACATCTTGTAGGTAGACGTCCTACGCTACGCTTGCCGGTCCGTGGCCTCCACTCGAGTACCTTCCGGCCCCATCGGCCATCTGTTCTGCGCGCTATATGGCCTGCCCATTGCCACTTCAACGTGCTAATCCGTCGGGCTATGTTGGTGACTTGAGTTCTCCTACGTATCTCCTCATTTCTGATTCGATTCCGTAGAGAAACCCCGAGCATATCCCTTTCCATAGCTCGTTGAGCGACTCTGAGCTTATTCATAAGGCTAATAGTGAAGGACCACGTCTCGGTTCCATATGTCATCACTGGTAACACACACTGATTGAAGACTTTCGTCTTAAGGCACTGAGGTGTCTTGGACGAAAAAATGTTGCGAAGTTTCCCAAACGCAATAAGTATTAAACTGTTCGAGTCAAATCATTACTTCATAATTAGAACTATATTGGATCTATCAATTAGTGCTCAAACTGAAAGTGAATCTGACTTAATTACGGATTTATAAGTTTAAGGTTCTACTTAAAAGTCTAAAACTCTAAAGTAAACTAAAGTATTTAGGCCGGATCCAATATCATTTTCAGTACTGGTAGGCGAATCGAATGTATCTTTAATTACGGAGTAACGATTGATCAGTTTAATATATAATAAGTGTCCCGCTGGCTATAAGTTCTACAGATATAGCTATAGGATAAATAGGCCTATAGCTCTGTTATTAGGAAGAATTCAAATTTTAGTTGTATTATTAATTGACGGATCCAATAATATGATCCGACATTCCTTGAATAAAGGCATTCTTCCTAGACAGGTGTTCCCGCCAGATAGAGACACACGGCAAATAGTAATAGGTTTTTTTAGGTTTATCATCTCATTAGCAAATTTATGCATATCTGTAGGTGAATTTGTTCAACTTTCATGTTATTAGGTTATTATAGAATAGTTGTACTATGTATAACATTATTGCAAAAAGATCAACTACTTAGTTAAACTTGAACCACATGGAGATATTACGATACGCACGAATTGCAAACCACATTTCATATGTTATTAGCGATTCCGTTGGTTGATGTAAATGTTCTTTTCCAGTTTATGAGGATATGCCGAAAAAACCCCAGCCTTCAGTTCTCCTTTGGAAACCAATGAATGCCGACATGCCTTTCGCTTTCATGTTTTTGTTAGGTATGATTTTATCTTAACCAGAAGGTTGGCTGCTTTCTTCAACAGTCACAACGGCTGATGTCCGGTTGTTTTAGATCACCGAACTATCTATACGTTTCAGTAGCAATAGCTCGGTTAGTAAAAAATAATAGATTAGAACCCACATGAAAAGGTGTTTAAACATGAAAAGCTAAGGAGGATAGAGTTTTCGGAATATACATGTCTGAGGTCATACAGGCCGCACTGACAACGGAAGTCTTCACTGTTTTAGGTCTGACACGCGATTAACCAATTTATTATTATATTCCACAGGAGGTGGTTTTGCTCTCTCCCAAGCTGCAAAAAGCACAGGACTGAATGTGAAGATTGGAGAGGCTCTACAGGCCCTAAAGATCTTACCCGCTGCTGTGGTGCTATTATTAGTCATTGTGTTTACAGTCTTCGTGACAAACTTTGCGTCGAACGTTGCCGTATGCAACGTCTTTGCACCTATAGCTATTCAACTGGTAAAAAAACTGTTTTCTCACTCTACAGCTACTCTCACACTGATATTCTATACTAGTTATTTTGTTTATTTGGGAAGATAAAGTATATAGAGTACATTAAGAAGTTACTACACATGTGTTAGTAATTACTTAATTAAAAGCATGACCCACGTTATCATCCACTTATTAAATAAATCAAATGTTTTTATACGTGCGTGGTTCAGACTGGCACAGGAGCGGGAAGAAATAAAGAGGCATTCCCAGCAGTGGGTCGACACGGGCTGAGAATTAAGAATGATGGTATGGTTTCAATGTACCAATAATGTATCAATGTGTAATGTGTCTATTAATTCTGAGCATTCTGTTGGCTCAACGAGCTATGATATATGATATACGATATATGAGAGAGGGCTATGCCCGGGGTTTCTCTACGAAATCGAATCAGAAATGAGGAGATACGTAGAACTCAAATGACACTCTATGTCACCGACATAGCCCGACGGATTAGCACGTTGAAGTGGCAATGGGCAGGCCATATAGCGCGCAGAACAGATGGCCGATGGGACCGGAATGTTCTCGAGTGGAGGCCACGGACTGGCAAGCGTAGCGTAGGACGTCCACCTACAAGATGGGCAGACGACTTGGTAAGAACCGCAGGTCGGCGTTGGATGTAGACCGCTTCCAACCGCAGTTCCTGGAGATCAATGAGGGAGGCCTTTGTCCAGCAGTGGACGCCCTACCGCTGATATGATGATGATGCTGATGATTCTGTTGGCTAGATTATGTCAATTTTGCTGATGAATTTCCACGACACGACTCGCAGCACACCTCTAATATGAGGAACTATTGGCCCTCTAAAGCTTGTACTGGACTTTATTTTGTAAAAAACACGCTAGCTATTAGAATACAGACTGTTTGAGTGATGAATGCGTCCGGAATTCGATACATTTTATTCTGTTTTAGGCAATACAAGTCGGCCAAAACCCGTTGTGGTTCCTCATCGCGGCCGGATTCAGTGCTTCCTACTGTTTCATGCTCCCGGTCGGTACGCCGGGCAATCTCGTAATACAAAGTGCTGCGTTCATTCCCACAAAAAAAATGGTTAGTGTTTAACTTAGGGAGCTATATTTATTTTTGAATGAATGAATGAAACATTTTTTATTGCAAAAAATAAAAGTAATCTGTACATAGGCGAACTAAATGCAATAATAGGTATAATAAAGAAATATAGAAAGGTTAACTGGAAGACAATGCTATCTATGTCTTCCAGTTAACCTTTCTATATTTCTTTATTATACCTATAAACTGTGTCTGTGTACAGAGTCTGTGTTTCCAGATAGCTACAACCTGGGTATCTTTAAGTCGCGAGTGAATAGGTTTCTTCTAGGCAAGCGTGTACCATCGTAGACTGCATCATCGCTTACCATCAGGCGAGATCGTGGTCAAACGCAAGCCTATAATATATATAAAAAAAATACCCTATTACGTTTTACACTGTATTTTTGAAATATCGCACAACCTGAAAATGGGGGGTGTTACACTATCAAAACTGGATCGTGATCCTAGAACCGTAATATTACTATCATTGCAGTATTGATGGTAGGATAAACCATTTTTTTTTCGATGTGCCTGTCTAAAAACTATTCAAAAGTAGGTCACCCTAAGAAATTATAAATAAATAAATAACAAATATTGCTGGACATATAACACAGCGCTATCTAGCCCCATAACTAAGCAGAGCTTGTACTATGTGAACCTTATAACTAGTAGAATACTTATTTCCTTTTTTTTCTGTAAATACTTACTTAAAACAAATAGTTATAATAGAAGAAAAAAGAAAGAAAAAGAAAAATATTTTATTTAGCAACAAAAAGCACACCTTATGACTAATATGTTTAAAACAGCTAATTTTTAAATTAACTTATTGTTGAGAGAGCTTAATAACTGTTATAACGGTTAAGTCGGTGGTCTTCACACGAGGCCAAGCCTGTATCGTGAAGACCTTGAAATTCTTATATAGATTATTCAGTTCTTTACACCTCGGACTAATAAATTAAATTAATAATGTTTGAAATATATATATAAAACAGTTTAAAATAACAATTGAAAACCTATATACTAATATAACCTAAATTTAAAATGCATAAATAAATATATATACAACTTCTAATAAAGAATTGAATATAAATATGTATATAATATATTTAAATATATATAAGTAATATAATGTAAATGCATTGGATAAATATTTGGGACTTTAAATAACAATACATAATTATTAAAAAAATAACCAGACCAGGTATAAATATCTGTAGATCATGCAAACATTTGTTCCGGGGCGGGAATCGAGCCCGCTACCTCCTGCTACTCAGCCGGCTATTCGTCCACTGCGCCACGGAGGTGGTACGCACATACCAACTCTTTGGTAGGTTTTACCTAAAAATGTTGTCCCGTCGTCACTCAAGTTATACTGTCAATTATACTCAAATTAAAAAGAGGTAAGCCATAAATTATTTTGGTCCTGCATTTTCAGTTTACAAACATCAAAGATAATATATACCTCGATACTGTGTAAATGTTATCACGATGTGATGATCTTGTGGACTTGGCCGTACGACATTTTCAGGAAGAGTTCGGGATTGCAGTGTCTTTAAAGAACGTTCTAATGTAATCTAATATCAAATCCTAAAAATATCAATAAAACAGCCTGTATAAAACAGGTATATTCGTTCATCGCGTAAAAAGGTACCTGTTAAACTAACTAAGCGGTATCGATGCAAGGCGCCGCCGATTTGATGTTTAAAAAACCGGCCAAGTGCGAGTCGGACTCGCAACGAAGGGTTCCGTACCATTATCTATAAAACAGCGATAAAATCACATTTTGTTGTATGGCAGCCCCCCTTAATTTATTTGTTTTATTTTAATTTAATTATTTATTTTTAAAGTGGATATATAATTTAATATTCTGTGAATATTTCAAGCGTCTACCTGTTGCTGTTATCAATAAGAGCAAAAAGGAGCAAAAAAATCTCGTTTGTTGTATGGGAGCCCCCCCTTAAATATTTATTTTATTCTGTTTTTAGTATTTGTTGCTGGCAGTGGAAATATATCACCTGTGAAAATTTCAACTGACTCACTATCACGGTTCATAAGATACAGCCTGGTGACAGACCGACAGACTGACAGACAGACAGACAGCGGAGCCTCAGTAATAGGGTGCCGTTTTACCCTTTGGCTACGGAACTCTAAAAAATTACATTGAAATGTCATTTTTTACTGGTGGTAGAGCTTTTGTAAACGAGCTCGAGGAAGTGGGCACCACCGCCTTACCTTTACCTGCCGCCAAATAGCAGTAATTGTGCTGCTGTGTTCCGGTTCCTGGTAATGGTATGTTCCTGTAATTACTGGCACATAGGCATAACAGCTAAGTCCTATAGTATGACAACGTATCCACATAGAGATCAAGACAAGACAATACCTTGTTTGAATTCTATGTGGATATCCATGGGCTGCAGTAGCTATTTAACATCTCGTGGACTGCATACTCGTTTGCCATGTATGTTGTATAAAAAAAAAATATATATATATAAAATAAATTGGAAATGTATCGATTACTGTATAAATATTCAAGTTACCTATTAAACCCACATCTAAAATCTGTAAATACGTTTCCGGACGTGTGTTTTAAATAAATATCGTACATAACATAACAGGTTGTTTATTAGAAACCTAAACATCATTCTTGATACATAATGTAATTGTTAAAAATCACGAAATCTCAAGCCAACTCATTTTTTGCAGTTTATTGCCGGGTCTGGGCCGACGGTTACCACCATTTTATTCACCTGGGCTTTCATATACTTTTACGCGCCAATCATCTGGCCTGACATCAATACGCTGCCTGCTTGGATAAACGAAGGAGCTAAGGAAGAAGCCGCCGTCGAAACCACCCCGGCGGCGGCTCCGGAAGGTGGCTTCTGAAATCCCGCATTGTTTGTGTGCTTTCTATGTGCTGTTAGATTTATTGAATTAGTAAGTAATTTTCATAGAGATTCATCTTGTTACCTGGTTTACTATATGAAGGTAATGTTTTTTTTTATGTTAGATCTATATCTGTTACTCGTAATTTGAACGCACCAATATTGTTTAGTTACTTTTAAGTTAGTGGTTAGCTAGAACTTATTTATTATATGAAATAAAGTTGTTTATAAAATATAAGTGTTTTCTTAAAAATGGTCCTTCTGGAGTATCTCTCCAACAAGAAGCACCTTTAATAACTCCATTTATGCATCAAACAAAAATGTTTAATAATTGCATATAACCATAGATTAAAAGAGTTTGTACCGATTTTTATTACATACAAGTGGACCTGCCGAACTTCGTACCGCCTTGACATGCATATAACGCGGGCTGTCAATATACGTCACCCTGGTAGAATTACAAATTGTTGTCCCCGGCCATCATTATGTATGAGTTTTAGCGAGACTAACGAACAGCAATTCATTTTTATATATATAGACAATATCTCG
This sequence comes from Philereme vetulata, assembly GCA_918857605.2. NCBI lineage: Eukaryota > Metazoa > Arthropoda > Insecta > Lepidoptera > Geometridae > Philereme > Philereme vetulata. The sequence goes on along the minus strand of OU975438.1, from coordinate 1,632,594 downwards.
GGATAACTCTGACCGAAGCATCTGTTTTAAACGATATTAATTTTTTTTAGATCCTCTTTGACGATATTTGCAGCACGCATTCTGTCAATTCTATGTCAAACGTCATAAGGTTACATTATAAAAGCGCTAAGCGATTATAAAAAAAAATATATGGTGAAGTATTCCTAAATTTTCTAATTTTGCGCGCAATTTTCTTAATTTTTTCTTTCATAAGAACCTTCTTCTGACAATAAGAATTACAACAAATACAAAATACAAATAAAAAAAAGCGAAATCGGTCCAGCCGTTCACGCGTGATGGCGTGATCAAGGGAAATAGGGATTCATTTTTATATATCTATAGAGATAAATATTCTGGCCAACTATGCGCACCAAAGGCGTTAACAGGGCCTTTTCTCGTGGCCTAACTAGGTTGTCTAACTGGTTTGGCCACGAGGAATAATATTTTCTCGTGGCCTAACTGCTACATACACTTGACAGAGACAGAAGGATAACTAACATCCTAACATCACACACTATCAATCAAGCCACACGTTGAACGTTAGTGTTGCTCTCCAGGTCTTGTATAAAAATACTTAATTTACAAATTATTATTTGTAATGCATAAACCGAAACACATCACCACAATTTTTTTAGAACTAGCAGCACTGTAATACCAACACTTGTATCGTAATAATTGATTAAGCGAGTGTCGGACCACGGACAGTTCCGAAGTCGGTATACCTAAGGGTGAGGCCTCATTAGTGCGTTGTGTTGCGTCGTCGCAATGGATCAACGCATTGTATGCTACACCTGCGTTGCGACGACGCACTATGTCGCAACGCAAGTAGGTGATGCACGCCATCGCAGCGCAGCGTCTCAGTGTGGGTTTTAGTCTTCGTTCGACCATGGATCGGAACAAACGTGACAAAAGCAACAATTGAACGTTGCTTTAGTTACGCGAGCGCTGAAACAAACGTAGAAAGAATCAATATCAAATTTTCTTAACTTTCAACTTTTTAAATGTACCTTTGAAAGCATTGTTCTAGTGTAGGCTTTATGTCATTTTCATGAAGCCGTTACTGACCGCATACGGTTTACTTGAAACGATTTTAGTTCTGTATTGCGACGCAACGAGATTGCTCGAGCGAGCGTGCTACCCCACCAGCCAAACTGATTTTGTTGGTTATGTATCTAAAAGTATCCACAATACTAAACTAATACACTTATAGTTGTAAGAAGGACGCAGGAGGTAGTGGGTTCGATTATCGCCGCGGAACAAATGTTTGCCTGATCTACATAATTATATTTGTTCCGGGTCTGGATGTTTTTCTATATATATTTTTTGACGATAAATATAAAGTAGAATCCAATCACATCGTTATTAAGAAACAATAGAGATTAGGCCTAAGTAGGAAATTTGATTATTATTATGTATAGCTAGTTGTAAAGAAGTAGGGTTCTCAGTTTTCGTAGGTACATAGGATTGTTGTTGACCTAAAGTAGGAATATAGACTATCCCAGCTAGAATCCTTTAATTTAGGTAGGAGTTTGATATTGGCTCAATTAACGTATGAGTACGCTTATATGAATCCTGAAAAAGTGTTTTGCCTGAGTACGCCTCATGAGTAGGAGAAAATTAAAAATTTGTTGGGAAAATGACATATCATAGTGAGGTCAATGACCTTGTCATTAAGGACATGAAAGGTCGAAGGATTTGAAGGTCACAATAACGATGTAAGCAGTATGATTAGTTTAGATAATAAATTTACTTGGGATGGCAACGCTAGTGCGGGGAGACGATTTGGCTTGTATTGAGAGCAGTTTTCTGTAAAAATCGTGTACCATGCATCAAGCCCCCACAGTCGTCTCCTAGCAATAGCGCCAAGCCATCATCATATTGGGCAGAAGCACCGAATCCCAGCGCACCAAGACGTACGAAGCCGGGACGAATCGGGGCATACGGGCAACATCGTATCACTATACAGTCCACTCGTAACATTCACCGCCCGCCCTGGTTCACCTAGTTCCGTACACGTAACATCTTCTTCTCAATCGTAACGCTTTTAACAGAGCAGTCGTGGTCAACATGTTATATCATCATTTTTGGGGGCAGATGTTACACGCCTCACGATATCTCGCTATTTGTCTTCGTTGAAACATATAGTACATAGAGAAACACAAACTATTCCTACAAATATATTACATAGAGAAACACAAACATACAGCACACTGCAAAGATCGAAGCTTATATCAGATATGAAAACATCATCTCTATCAGAAAAGAAGCAACACAGACTTACCAAAACAAATATAATTCATAACATAGCCAAACCTCTACGTGAATCGACCGTTACTCGAGGACGCTCTACATACAAACAAAAAATTTGCTTACTGAGTAGTAACAAAGAAAATAAAGTTACATCGATCGCACAAGATGTAATGCATAGAGATGATTACGAACTTTGTCATTACTTAACCCCGAAAGCATATACTTCACAACTTTTATCAAAGCTTCAAACAAAATTGATAGATTTCTCAATGAATGACTACTGCATTATTTTCATCAGTGACCAAGATTTTCTGGAATCGAAAAATTATCCTGATATGATAAAATGTATAAGAGAAGCTATGCAAAAGGTTTCCCACACAAATATCATTCTATGTACGCCGACTTATCATTATGGCTACGGAAAAGATTCGATAAATCATAGGATCTATAAGTTTAACAAACTTTTACTGCAAGATATACATATACAAAACTATGCCATCTTACTCGACACAAACAAATTGTAACGTGTGCACTTTCATGGCACGCTACATTTGTAATTTAACATAACACTATACTAATAAAACAATACATACCACGACATCTAGCGACATGGCGGCGCACTAACTGCACAAACGCTCAATAACTCGTTTTTCTCAATGCACTGAAATCCGAGCGTGTTCTCGTCATGGTTCGCCATGTTTACTGCAGATCGCGTTGTATGTATCTCAAAGAAATTCACTAGATACTTTATTGATCGATAATCAATTTTAATTATAAGAAAAATTTTATATACTTGAATTTAGTAATCGTTTGCTTATTAGAAACATAATAATAATAAAAATCTAAAATAATAAAAGACCGAATTCAATCAGTGTCTTTGACTGATGCAAAACTGATGTGAGAAACATCGTTATCTGGAGTGACGCCGGATGTGTCAAATTTTCCTTTATGGCATCGCCAAAAGTATTGCATCATTTTCATTCTAGAATGTCGAGGAACATTCTATTTTAATAATTATTAAAAGACTGTGGAAGTTCTCGGGTATAAAAAGGCAGAGTCGTCTGTCCTCGCCCTCTTTTCCACGCCTGGACTCATCAGTGAGAACTTCTAATAAACGTGCTACAGTATTAAACTCTGGACAGTGTAATCCCTGTACATTTTATTGTGAATTCGTGCTCAAGATTTCCAAGTCGGAAAATCGTTCACAGTCTTCGCTCCTGATCTTTATTCTTACTTCTCCATATCTACACCTGACAACCGTCAAACCTATCATCTGAGCCGTCGAGAAGCGTGGTTGTTCTTCAGCCATCCTGCTGGCTACCTCGAAGCCTAACGCGACCACGCCTTCCCACGAAGCCTACCGCCACGAGGTCGTTCATCGGTCAACCTGCTAGCTGCCTTGGCGCACGCCGCGACCACGCCTGCCCACGAAGCCTACCACCGCAGCTCAAGCCCGTTTCATCTGTCCGAGCAGACGCCAGGGACGGTCGACGAAAATAACACGAGGTGTATCTCTTCCATTATTTTTATCCGGGTTGAACCCCAGAATCATTTCTCTCTTTTCTGACGCTCTCGTCAGATGGCACCCACTTTATTATACTAGATAAATTTATGCTGCTACGTGTGCTCAACACATTCTGTGGTTGTTGCACCATATGCCAAAAGCCTTAAGAATTCTGTGCTCTTAAAGCCAAACTCTGTGTGTACAACCCTCACTGTCAAATAATATAACTGTAATTTGTAATCAAAGTGTATACCATCGTTAAACCAAGTCATTTATGATCAGCCTCTCTTGATTTTACCACATGTATAAGTAATTGAATGTAACGAACCTACTCGCTCTACCGACTTCTCTTATTCTGTCAGTTATATGTATTGAAACACATACATCGTTTTATTTAATCTCTTCTATTGTACAAAAGTGTTACAAAGTTTCTGACCTATGACTATAGTATGTTTCACAAGCCTTCAGGAAAGATTAATAACAATGGATTCCATACAGCTTACCAATATTTGGACTGTTTTATTAAAACTCAAAAGAAATTGACTATTCTAGAGCACGGTGACTTTTCCAAAATAGATGTATCAAACCATGACTATGATAACGTTAATAATAATTTATTTCGTGCATAATTCTACACCAAAATGTTAACGGTCTAATTAGTAAATCTGATACACTTTTGGTTCATTTGGATAGCTTCGAACAGATGGATAAAACTGTGAGTAGTATTTGCATAACAGAACATAATATGATAATAGATGATATCGATCGTATTCCAATTGCCAACTTTAAAATAGGTTCCTTCTTCTGTAGGTCTACTCGTAAAGGTGGATCATGTATTTTGGTACGTAACTACCACTATGACTTCGAGAATGTAAAAAGTATCTGTGACTTGTCTGTTCCAAAGGTTATTGAATGTTCAGCTATAAAATTGCCGCAACATAAATTAATTGTTATATGTATTTACCGCCTCCCTCGAGATAATAGGCTGGTGATTTTTGAGTTCTTTACCAAATTTAACGCAATGCTTTCCAAATATACCCTTTTAAAGGACTATAAAATTATTATTTGCGGGGACTCCAATATAGACAGTTAGAAAGTTAATAAAATAACGAATTCAAAAACCTTTTAGCAAGTTACAACCTCAGACTTCAATTTAAACAAGTAACGCGACCAGAGAGCAACACAGGCATAGATAATGTAGCCCACAACATTTCTGACACTAGAGGACAAATGGTAGATTTTGCATTGTCCGATCATTTAGGTCAGTTAATAAGAGTTCCAGTAAAAAAATCTTGTAGTATAAAACACTGGTAAAAGTCAACACGTAATTACAGTAACAATCGTAAAAAAATTAAAGAATGCACCAGTAACTTATCTTTTTTAGATATCTTAAACACAAGTGATCCTGATTTAGCCTTTGAATTATTTCATGACACATTTACTTTATTCTATAATTTATTTTTTCCAATAGTTAAGTTGAAAATTCCTACACAGAGAAAACCGAAGTGGATTTCGAAAGGAATCAAGCTATGTATTACAAAAAAGCTAAATTTGTTATGGAAGTACAGACTATGTCGTAATAACTCTAATAAAGAGACTTTAGCATACTCTAAAAGACTAAATAAAGTAATAAGACTAACAAAAAAAGCACAGTACGAATATTTTATAAAAAGAGCACCAAATAAGGCAAAAGCCACATGGAATCGAATAAATAGATATAAAAACAACCAACCTCGTGAAAATATAAACAAATTGAATAAAAATGGTAATAATATCACTGATCCGATGGACATGGCAAATTAATTTAATAATTATTTTATTGACATTGTTAAGCAGATAGACCACAATAATGAGATTCCATTTAAAATTAATTTTAATAACTCTAGTTCTATTTTTTGACTCCTGTGACTCCACATGACATTATACAGATAATAAATTCAATAGAAAATACAAATAGTGTAGGGTTTGACGGAATTTCTACAAAAATTATTAAAGACACAGCTTTGTACATATCACCACATTATAAATAACTGTTTAGAAAAAAGTATATTTTCTATTACGCTTAAACTAACAATAATAAAGCCTTTACTTAAAAAAGGATCACAAGACGAAGTGGGTAACTACAGACCGATAGCACTTATTCCAGTATTTTCCAAGATAATAGAAAAAGTTATTTATAAAAAGCTTTACAACTGCTTAGAAAATAATAATATGTTTAGTTATTACCAGTATGAATTTAGACAGGGCCGGTCTATCGTTAAAGCAATTTATGCTTTTTTGTATCAGATAATGACAAATAGTGATAAAAACAAGACGGGCATGTCTCTATATATGGATATGACCAAGGCGTTTGACCAAGTTGAACACAATATTCTACTGCATAAACTTGACATATATGGTATCAGAGGTACTGCAAAAAAACTAATAAAGTCTTACCTTAGTAATAGAACTCAAGTGACCCAAGTTAGTAAAATATGTCCTTAAACACACATCGAAACTACATATGAATCAGTTGCAAGAATAGTACCCCATGGTGTTCCCCAAGGAAGCATCCTAGGGCCACTCTTATTCTTAATTTATATAAATGACTTGCCTCAGATACTCATCAATCATGATCATAATCACTCTATGACTCTATTCACCGATGACATTACTATTTAATTTATTAATGATAAAACACATAATTTTCAATTTGACATTAATTCTACTTTTACATCATTTATCAATTAGCTTTTGACAAATAATTTGGATATAAATTTGACTAAAACATTTCTCATGAATTTTAAACATAATAATTCAAATTTGGACATTGACATTAGCTACCTTGGCACTAACGTTAATGAAGTAGACATAACAAAATTTTTGGGACTTACAATTGACAACAAATTAAATTGGAAAACACATATTGATAATGTGAGTAAACGATTAAAACAATTTTCATATGCTTTTTTTTTAGTTAAGTAAAGTATCAAATACATGCACTTTACTTACTGCCTATCATGGTTGTGTCGTCGATCTTGCGATACGGAACTATTTTCTGGGGGAACTTGATGGAAAATCTTAGAGTTTTTAGGGCTCAAAAAAGCTGCGTAAGAGCAATGTGTGGGCTACGTAGACGAGATACTTGTAAGGATCATTTTATCCAATTTAAAATACTTACACTTTCAGCAATTTACATTCATGAAGTAGATTTTTGTAAAAATAACCTCGAACTATTTGAAGGGTTTGCAGTTGGAATCCGCTTAGAAGGTAATCAACATAATGTACCATGTAAAACGCAATGGCTACGCAGCAGTGTGGTCTGTATGGCGCCTATTATTTACAAAAAAATTCCAAAGCCTGTTAGCTTGCTCTCCAATAATGAATTCAAGAGCAGGTTGAATGATATTCTAATTAGAAAAGCATACTACACTGTAAAATAATTTCATAATGACCAAAATATTATTTTACATTAATTTATATAAATGTATTATTATTGCGATTACTTTAATTCATTGACATATCCATGATTGAATGGATTATCGTAATTATTATTATTCTTAAATATGCAAATCTTTTGTCATTTATTCATCAACTTTTAATAACTGTTTTCTCTACTTATTTCATGTGATTCTGAACTTTATTAATCTTATTAAGAAAAAAATTTATTATTATGATAAATACTTACGAGTATTGTGTAATTGTTATGTAGATGTTTGTACGCTTAACTAGCAGAATCTAGAATATTTCTTTATGAGAAATAATAAATCCGGCCACAGAATTTTTTTTTTGGCCACGTGGTCAAACTTCTCATTTAATAACTAAGCATCGGGAAAATGAAATAGTCTCTAATAAACTAATTCATCTTCTTTACAACGCCAACTAAAAATGTAAAAGAAAGCGTCAAGTCAAGATCTACAATTATTTTTACTTTTCCTTCTGATTTATACATTGCCCACTAATTTACTAACTCGGCCACGGAATTTGCAACTCATCACCATTTTACATTTTACAGCTTCAATACAAGATCCTCAAAAAATATATATTCAAGCTTCAATAGACAACATCATATATTATAACTTAGCACGTAAAATAATACTTCATATTCTTTTATCGTGAAAATAGCCACTGTACGAATTGGCGCGAGTGCGCAACATGACAGCAACCGGCCATTTGTACCAATCAGCGAGCGCCATTCAATTCTTGTACCGACCCACACGCCCGTGTTTGTTTATTGTCGTTCGTGCGTTCGTATTGCAATAGTTTCATCTCTAATTAATTAAAGTTTTCGAAAAGTTTTAATTAGTTATGACATCTAAAAGTGAAAACGAAGTACCTTTGTACTGTTCTGACGAGGAATCGGAAGGAGATGGTCATCGGCAACGTGTGTGTGTTAGGTGTATAAAACGACGCGGGGCACCCTGACTCTGGGCAGTCTTGTGCGTGACACCCCTAGAGTGTTATAAAAAAGCGCGGAGTCAGAAGCTCGCGTGGAAGGTTTTGTGGGCGAAGCGACACTCAAGGCCGACTACGCGAGAGTTCTGGCGAGAGCCCACCCCAAAAAAACTATTTATGCCTCGAGTACAGAACCTCCTAGCTATGAGCATTTTATTCTAAATTTCTTTAGACTAATAATAATACGAATAATCCAGTAATGTTTTCTTTTTCTTTTAATTACGTAATTATACGTGCTAAGTATATCTTTTTTTTTAATAATTACTAGAAATGATTGTATTTTAATACACAAATTGATTTTTATAAATTAAGTGGTTTTTTTTATTTTGTCTGTCCTCAATAGTTCATATGTACCCAATAATAGTGGCTTTAATATACTATTTGATGTCAATTTTAGGTTAATTTAACGATCGATTAATGTAGGATGACTTACATTTTAAACATACCGAATTATACAATTAGAAGCTAATAGAATAACTATTTTGGTGTCATATATTAATATATTAGAAGTTTGTTATCTGAATGCACAAATTTAGATGCTAAAAAATAACCACCATACTGAGTCATATTTACAGTGGCTTACATAGAAGATAACTAGTGGCTGATATACTAATAATCAGACGCGCGTTGGTTGTGGCCGACTTAGTAATTTAGAAGGTAACTTATATTTTCCGAGGCGAATAGTGCTATTAAAAAGAAGCCTGTTTAATTAGTACTCTTTCTTTAATATAAGTTCAACCACCAATTATGTACCTAGGTTCACGAACAATAAAGAATTATGAATTAAATTAATTATTAGAATTGACAGACATTCTCGCGCATTCATGTGGTTGGCCGCCCACTGCAGCTTTTATTTTATCAGTCCATCGCTTGGGCGATCTTCCGCACGGTCTGATGCCCTCCACTCGTCCTTGTATGACCAGACGCTCAATAGGGTCCATGTCCCACCTCGAGACAAAGCCGAAGAACTTCAGATTGCGAGTTTCTACTAAAGCTGACAGACGCTGTTTTTTGCCGAGCTCCTGGAGTATAGAGACATTAATACGATATTCGAAAAAGCCTTCTCCAGCACCACATTTCCAGAACGTCTATCCTTTTTTATCCAGAGCAGTACGTAACATAACTTTCGCTAAATAAAAACAAAGGTACTCCTTTGGAATAAGTCTATGAATAGTATATACAATATCTACCTACATTTGTTTAAAAGTACCTACAATAAAACAGAAATGGGTTTTGTCGAACAAACCTATTTTAAATTTTTTTAAAGTTTTATTTTAAAAGTTGTCATTATAAACAAAACAATAGTTAATACATTTTTTTTATTTAACATTTCATTGTATTTTATGCAGTTTTTTGTCGTCTATAAGACGTTTATTTCATGGCCTCATAGCATGCACCATGGTTTTCTCAATTTCAATGCATGACCAACTGGAGAATAAATCAATATTTATAAATTGCATAAATCATAAGTTTATGATTGCAACTAAGTTTAAATAAAATGTCTGAAGCAATTATACAACTTTCTGAACATCAGAGTGGCGAAGAACTTGGATTCCCGTAAGTACTTGAATTGGTTGATTTGAGTTTGTATGGGTGGTACAGACAGCGTCGCTAACTGATAACACCCTGCATGTTTAAAATTTGAATACAAATTTATAGAAGGATCATTAAAAAAGAAGATATTACTCGTGTGTTTAGATAAAATCTCCATTAGACAGATAAGAGATCTCATTGCCATAGAAGAAGGTCGGTATATATTCTTACTCTTACAAATTTTAAACCGATAGGTTCAGTAGTTGCTGAGATAATCAGCTTTGACAGACGGACGGACGGACAAAGTCGCACGGGTTCCGTTTTTACCATTTTGGTCCGAAACCCTAAAAAGGAAAAACAGTTGCCGCCTTCCTAGATATGGAGATGGTATTTGACTGTCTTGCGTTGTGGTGTGGTCGTTTAAAGCTTATAAAAGCTTTTCTGGGTTCGATTCCGGACAGGGTTTGTCTGATACCTACACGTAGGCGGTATATTTATAATCTTATTCTTGTTTCGATCACGAGTTAATGGATGCGTAGGCAGCTGCGATTACTACCTCCCATATGTTTTTGGGATAAGCAATTTTTAGGACACCTTTTTTAGTCCCCTCCCCGGCTGAGCGGGGGAAGCAGTGCCTCTCTAAATAGAGCTGCTTCGTCACAAACAGTGCCGAGCTCACACTGTTACCCCCTGCAGTGCAAAAACGACCAGGGAGAGTGGTCGGAGAGGGGACTAAAAAAGGTGTCCTAAAAATTGCTTATCCCAAAAACATATGGGAGGTAGTAATCGCAGCTGCCTACGCATCCATTAACTCGTGATCGAAACAAGAATAAGATTATAAATAAACAGCAACATAAATCTCAAAGTAATACAAGTAAAATGATGTTCGGCGCCTGGAACGTACGTACACTCCTCGACCGTGCTGGCAATGTATGCCCTGAACGAATATCAGCAATTGTAGCTCGAAAGCTCGGACGCTACGATGTGGACATCGCTGCTCATAGTGAAACTCATCAGGCTGATGAAGGCGAGCTTGTAGAATACGGTGGAGGATATACATTTTTCTGGAAAGGTACAGCTGCCAGTGAGCCTAAAAGATTTGGCGTGGGCTTTGCAATTAAAAACAAAATTGTCTCTAAGCTAGAAGAGCAACCCGTTGGTATATCTGATCGAATTATCTCACTGCGTCTTAGTTTACATAATGGAAACCATCTTGATCTAATAAGTATATATGCTCCAACGCTGGATAAAAGCGATGAAATAAAGGATAAGTTCTACGAAGAGCTTACTCAAACATTGACAAAAGTTCGCCCAAGTGAAAAGATCTTGCTTTTAGGTGACTTTAACGCACGTGTCTGCCGTGACATTGAAGCATGGCCGCACGTGTTGGGGAGACATGGAGTTGGTGCTATGAACAGTAACGGCCAATTATTGCTTAGTTTATGCTCACAATTCATTTTGGCTATCATCAACACCATGTTTAGACTGCCCATGAAATACAAGACAACGTGGGTGCATCTGCGTTCAAAACACTGGCACTTAATCGATTATGCCATTGTAAGACAAAAAGATCTTTCTCAAGTTACTGTGACACGGTGCAAACTGTTGGACAGATCACAGACTCGTAATCACTAAATTGAACCTGCGTCTTCGCCCACCTTTTAGACCTACCAGAGCAAAACCAACTAGTTTAAATTTACATAGGCTGGAAAGTAAGGAAGCACGGTTACAGTATATAAATACTTTAAACAATGTAATATCTTACAAAGATCTTGCAGATAAAACTAGTTTGGAAGAAGGCTGGCAGGATCTGTCGACGCAGATAATGAATACAGCAAGGACAATAAGGACCAATACAATAAGGACGTCTTCGGCCTAAAACCCCGCATTAATGAGGATTGGTTTGATGGAAATGATAGCATTCTAACCTCGGCCATATCTAAGCATCGTGCTCTCCTTCAGCAGCGTAGTCAAGCTAATTAAGACGTTGCGGCTAAGGTCAAACAAAGCGCATCAGACTTAAGAAAGCTGACGAGAGCTATGAAAGATGAGTGGTGGCTAAAAAAAGTCAAGTATGTTCAGTGGCTCTCAGATACCAACCAGCTAGGAGCTTTCTTTGGTGAAGTACGAAAATTGACAGGGACACCGTATCGGGGAAATGCACCTCTTAGGTCTGTAGATTATACAATAATTACTAACAAAGAAGATATTTTACAGCGAGGGGCCCAACATTTTTACTAATTACTTAATTCTTTATTCTTTATTGTACACAAATAGATTTACAGATAAAAATAGCTTACAAAATGGACATGTACAAAGGCGAGCTTAACCCTAATAAGAGTTTTCCTCCAGCAAACCTTTGAAGATAGAGATATTTGATTATAGTGGTGGGTACGTGCACAGAGAATTACATTGGAGTAGAATACTAATATATAGTATATACTATAATAAATACAACACTTAACCATATTAAAAAATAATAATAATACCTATATACTATACCTACATTAGAGATAAACATAATATATTATACAAAATATAAATAATATACCTACTTATACATAATAAATAACCTAAAAGCTTACAAGGACAGGTAATGCTCTTTGACTCTAAGCTTAAAAGTGCTTAGTGATGGACTTGCGCGGATAGAGTGTGGTAGAGAATTCCACAGGTTGACTACATGGACAGTGAAGGAACCGCCATAGCGAATGGAGGAATGAGGAGGGGTTTTGAGAAGGAGGGACTTAGATGACCTACAAGTCATCTCCGGTAGGACAAGAAAATCGAAGCGCTCACGGAGGTAAGAAGGAGCTAAAGGATTGAAAAGAGTGTTGAAGAGAAAAGTTACAACATGAAGATCACGTCGACGACGAATGGGAAGCCATTTTAGCTGGGATCTAAACATGGAGACGTGATCAAACCTGCGCAACCCGAATATGAATCGGATACACAAATTCTGAAGACGTTCCAGTTTATTTAGAAGTTCCTCGGTGGCGTCAAGAAAACAGACATCGGCATAGTCTAAAAGGGGTAACATGAGTGTTTGAGCAAGAGTAATTTTAGTTTCAAAGGGTAAAAACTTTTGGAGACGCTTAAGAGATTGAAAAGAGTAGTTAACCTTTTTACTAATCTCATTAACATGCCGCACCCAAGACAGATGATTGTCAAAATAGACGCCAAGGTTCTTGGCATTGGCCGAGTAGCTAATCGGTGCTCCAGCGTATAAAACTGGAGGAGGATTACACTTACCGACAAGATTTAACATATAAGGGCTCCCAAAAAGTACAACCTGAGACTTCGATGGGTTGACCAGGAGACCAAAAGCCTTTGCCCACGAGTAGATATGGTTGAGATCAGAGTTGATTTGGTCAATACCCATTGAAACCTCGTCCAATTTGAACTGGTGATATATTTGTAGGTCGTCAGCATAAAGATGGTAGTGCGAAGTAAGAACGTGGGTTATGGCGTTAATAAACACCGAAAAAAGGAGAGGAGACAGAACACCACCTTGAGGTACGCCAGCGGTGATGTCACACCAGTCAGAACAAAACTCGTCCGAACGTACACACTGCGTGCGACCCAAAAGATAGGAGGCAAACCAAGAGGTTACTGAGAGAGAAATATTGAAGGAGGAGAGGATGGATAGGAGAATGTCGTGATCAACCGAATTAAAAGCACTGCTAAAGTCTAACAATACGAGGACTGTAAGGTATTGGTTATCCATGCCCCAGCGAATGTCATCGGACACTTTAGTTAGAGCACTAACCGTGCTGTGACCTGGACGGTACCCGGATTGGTAAGGACTCAGCAAGCAATTAAGGGCAAGGAAGTGGGACAGTTGCTTATGCACAGCGTGTTCTAAAATTTTAGATAGAATTGGTAAAATGGAGATGGGTCTAAACTGAGATACCAGGGTGGGATTAGATGTCTTTGGTAGAGGGATAACAAAAGCCTTTTTCCAGACTGCAGGATATGAGCTCGTTTCGAGAGAATAATTAATAATACGAGTGATTATAGGAACAAGCTCAGAGGAAAGGAGTTGAATCATAAGGATGTGAATGCCATCTGTACCGACGGCCTTAGTGGAAATGGAACGAAGGAACTTCAAAACTTCAGTCTCAGTAACATCCACAAAGATAAAAGGAGAACACTGAGGTCTAGTAAGGTTAGATAAATGATCAAGAGTGGAACGTTTTATGACATCGTCCACGCAGAGAGGCGATTTAGAAAAATGAGTATTAGTAGTATTAATACTTAACTTTGATCGATCAGCAGATGTAAACTACATATATCAGATCACTTCCAGAACATCTACGAGTAAGTGATTTAGATTTGCCTCCTACCATTGAGGAAGTTGTCAAAGGGATTAAGGCCCAACAGAATAAAAAGTCAGTTGGATTTGACAACTTACCAGGAGAACTACTCAAATATGGAGGAGATAACTTGAATACTATTATTCACCAGTTCTTCTTGCGTATGTGGAAAGAAGAGCAAGTCCCAACCCAATTGGGATATCCCGTATTTGCCCACTTTATAAGAACAAGGGAGATCGTGCAAATTGTAACTCATACAGGTGTATCTCACTTTTATCAACTCTGGGCAAAATCTTTGCAAAAGTACTCCTTAGTCGCCTTATAGTGCTGTCTGAGGGTATACTACCAGAAACTCAATTTTGGGTTTCGGCCAAACCGGGGAACCTGTGAAACAATCTTCTCACTGCGTCAAATACAGGAAAAAAGCAGAGAACATGGGCAACCATTATATCTCTGCTTTGTAGACTTAGAGAAAGCATTTGACAGCGTTCCTCGAGATGCCCTATGGTTGGTTCTCTATAAACTTGGATGTACCGAGAAGTTTATAAGAGTCATTAGGCTTGTTCACGACAACATGACCTGCTGCGTCTCTGTTAATGGTCAGGAATCCGATTTCTTTCCTATCACCTGTGGAGTGAAACAAGGCTGTGTCCTTGCACCTACATTTGCTCTTTACTTTTCAGTGGTTGTCAGAGAAGCACTACATGACCATACATATGGTATTCGAATACGGTTTCGTACTGACGGAGACATATTCAACTTAGCCCGGCTCAAAGCCCACACCAAGGTCTCATACGATATAATCACTGAGATAATGTATGCTGACGACCTGTTTCTTGTTGCTGAAACATCAAAGGGTCTGCAAAACCTGATGAATAAACTTGGCGCTACATGTTGTAGATTCGGTCTAAAAATCAGTGTTACTAAGACTGAATGAAATGGTAATGGATACATACAATCATGCTCCGCCGAATTTACTTCTTGGCGATAAAGTTTTAAAGCAGGTGGACAAATTTAAGTATTTAGGTAGCTTCATCACAACTAAAACTGATCTTGACTCTGAAGTTAACTATAGAATCGGTGCTGCCGCCGCTACTTTTGGAAAACTGCGAGTCAAAGTTTTTCATTTCCATCATATCAAGCTGAGCACAAAAATCAAGGTTTACATGGCGATCGTCTTACCGAATATTCTATACTCTGTAGAAACGTGGTGCCTGTACCGCAGGCACATAAAAACCCTTGACAGGTTTCATCTCAAGTGTCTTCGTGACATTATGAACATTCAATGGTCGGATCGTGTTAGAAATACTGATGTTCTTCGACGTGCTAATGTTTGCGGAATGGAAGCGTACCTGATGCGCCGTCAGCTGCGGTGGTGTGGACATGTATCGCGTATGCCCAACGAGAGAGTGGTGAAGCGCATTTTTTATTCGGAGTTTCTAAATGGAAAGCGGATAAGTGGTGGACAACTCCTCCGATACAAAGACGCTCAAAAGAGAAGTTTGAAGAAAAACTCGATTGAGCCCTCTAGTTGGGAATTACTGGCAGAAAATAGGCCAAAATGGAGAAGACTTGCGCAGCAAAATGTCTATACTTTTGAAGATGAACGCGGGCACGAACTGGATAAAGACGTGACCAACTTAAAAAGAAACCGCCTGCAAACATAACGTACCATTATGTTAACGGCGCTCTGACTTGCACTCTATGTGCACGCATATTTAAAACTAAGGTTGGCTACTCAAGTCATCTTAGAGCGTACCAACGTAACGTAACATAGCAGAAATAATGTCGCCGTAGCCGAAATCGGCCTGGATGACATAATCATCATAAAAGCTAGCAAACACGACCACACCTTGCCTTAAGGCGTGGAAGGCAACACATGAAAAGAGCACCCTATTGCGGCTGGGGTACCCTAAGGAAGCTGCCCCACACCGGTCTGCCTCTCTTTGTACACCAACAACATCCCCATCATAGACAATGGAGCGTTATGGCTGACCTCACCTTGACGGGATTTTGGGAACGATCTCCAATAATATCGGTAACCCATAACGACACCTTTTTCTTTAAAAAGTTTTAAATGTTTTTACACTTTCAAAGAGAAACATTTGGTTGGCGATTGACTACATTTATAGGTACCGGCCATTAATCCTGGATCAATATTTCGACAGGACGATTTACCAATGTTGTATCATTTGGTTTTGGTGTCCGTTGGCAGTATTTTGACATAATGTTAAATCAATATCAATAATATGTCAAATGTCAATAATGTCATTAAATTTCTACGAATATAAAATAATGCAGCAATCCCATTGGTTTTATTTTCTTTCTCGCTAACCGGTTAGTGCCCGCACGCTGCTCGTAAATATTGGCTTGATATTTGGTTTACTACGGTAAAATTACATTAGCTTTATTCCTCCATCCGTAGAGATAACATCCCATCAAAAACATAAATGTGAAATGAGAGCCAAGTTCAATATTATGATATATTGGCTACTTATTAATAATTCGTATATGAAAACTAGCCCAATCAGACCTTAGGCCAATCTTCTCAAAACTATACTTAGCGGCTTCTTTAGAGTGAACATTGTATTTCCTTTCGATATTTATTGTTAAACTATTTGTATATATTTTATATTTATTTATGTAAGTATATTTTAACGTTTCATTTCATTTTCATTTATTTGTTCATAAAACAATTAACCAATTGTATTTGAAACTATGCCGAGACGTGCTGGGCGAAGAAAGAAGTCATGGCTCCGGAATATCCGGGAGTGGACCGGTATTGCCTCCATCGAACAGCTGTTCCGGCTGGCTGCTAAAAGAGATGAATACAGGAAGCTAACGGCCAACCTTCAGGATTGAAGAGGCACTGGAAGAAGAAGAAGAAGAATTTGAAACTACATTATACATTAAACTATACTAACTATACATTAAAATTTTAAAACTAATCATTATTAAATACAAAAATAATCAATAAAACCGACACAATTCAAATCACAAGTCATAATAAAAAACAGCACTTAGGTTAAAAAGTAAGAGATAAAAAAATGACACAAATTAATTGAATAAGTATATCATTTTGAATTGCATTGTAACTTGAAATCATCCACTGAATAAAAACACCCTTCCAGCAAAAGCTTTTTTAGCCTAGTCTTAAATATAATTGGACTATCAATAATTTTCATGTCAATGGGGAGAGAGTTGTTTAAAATAACTGCTTGATATCGAGAGCCATGCATCGCTACATTTAATTTTGGACATACCTAGTGGAGCATCAAGATCTTTCCTTCTTGTGCTCAATCTTAGCACTTTTTGTTCCGGTGTCTCATATTTATAGGGATGCCGGACAACATCCATAAGAACTACTAATATGTAGAGGCTAGGAAGTGTCAAAATTTGTAGGCTCTGAAATTGATCGTTACATGTTTCCCACGGAGGTATCCGCACCATGGTACGAATATCACGCTTTTGTAACACGAATGCCCTGTTAATATTATATTCGTAACTATTTCCCCAAAATTTTACACTATATCTCAACTTAGACTCCACCAGTGCGTAGTAAACTGTTTTAAGTTGCTCAAGCGTCACCTCATCTTTTAAGCTTCTTATAGCATAGCAGGCTGAACTTATTGTTTAGGTATTTATTTACTTTTATCCTGCATAAACAGGTATTTATTATAACACCGCCTCCTCACACGTCTTTTCCATCAAATCCATCCAAAGGTTGCCTGGAAGAAATCGCTTTGAGCGATCTGTCTCCCAGGAGGCTCAGTTTATACCAGCGCTCATGGTGCGTGATGAGTCAAGTGTTACAACTGCAACGACGGACACACAGTCGCATGTTCCAGACCCAACTTCTCCTTCGCCCTAAGAAGCGGCGACGTCGACGGCTATAGATACATGGCACACACCGACTACAGTAGCTCAGGAAGTGCCACGAGAACCAGCCCCTAGTACATCGACAATGTAGACGACAAAGAGAATACGCAAAGCCGTAGACTATAGGCAGTTTCTCTAGATTTAAGTGTTCTGTTACGAGTAGTTGTAAGCTTTTAGCAACGTTCTTCTAACGTGTAAAATTGTAGGTAGCAACGTTCTTCTAACGTTTCTACCTTTAACTAAAGGTGGAGGGATGTTATGTCAGGCCGCCGTGATGTCACTGTCAACCATCTGACAACCCTGAGGGCATCGTTTAGTTAATTAGTCTGTGGAAGGGGCGTTGCTGCGTCAGGCGAAGCTGGCAGTCGAATATACGGAGCTATGTTGAACACGTGTCTTTCATTGGAAGATTTCCGTCCTTACAGCTAAATTAACAGGTGTGTTTATGAAATTTAAAGCACATAATATGTATCTCGCAAATCTCAATATATGAGCCTAATTTGACATGTTTATGTGAAATCGTTTTTGAGTTATGAGGTGGTCCAAAAGTGGCTCCAAATGGTTCGTGTAATATTACACACGATGCTGCTTGCCAGTTCTATTTGCTTGAACTTGGTTTGTCACGCTACCGCCTGTCTAGATTTATATGGTTGTAACGCCTAGCTGATCTGAGTGGTACGGTACATATATTACTTATTTTTAGTCCTTGATTTCATGATAAAGAAATCAATTCGTGAAATACATTCAATTCAAAAGTTGTCTGGAAAAGATCGCTTTTAGCTATAAAACTGCCACGTGTATTTCTGCGTGTTGGTTTTTAACTCCCTAGAAACAAGGCGGCTCTATGTCCAAATCATAACTCTGTGCAGTTTGTTGAAAGGTGTTACTGATTGTCCCACTTTTCTCACTGAAGCCAGCCGGATTTGCGTGACCGATTTCGATCAGGCCGAGTGCGTTTGTTGGAACCACTGCGAGCACGTACGTTGCACTGCCAACAGTCACCCATCTCCTGTGCGCAGCGCAGCTTTAATGAGCTTATTAAAATCCGTCCTCATTTTGACGTGTTTGTGGATGACTGGAAGACGATCGAGCGAGGGTGTCTCAGTTATTGTGAGAGTATTTAATTAGTTAGGTATACCAATTTTATATTAGTTATGTTTAGTCCCCTATTGTGTTTGTATATCTGTTGTATTTTGTGTACCTTTTTGACCTTAAATATGTAAGTTTTAAAATGAATGTACCTATATTATAATTTGTATTTTTTCTTGTAGTAGTTTTAGATATAGCGTATTAGATTAATTCTGTAAAGCTATATTTAAGTGTAAATAAACGATTTTTATTTTAATTTGATAATTTAATTGAGATGTACAATAAAGCGTTATCTTTCTATCTATCTATCCAAAGAAAAATGTAGGGTTATGACTATTGACATGACTGTTAGGTATTATGTATTTGATTAGTTTTCTGTTTCGATGTATATTTATAATTCAATAAAAAAAATATTTTCCAGTGTAGATGATACGCCCGTGACTGTGATAGAGAAGATTAAATTATTTTTTCAAGCGTATTGGCGTGGAATAGTATGCCTTGTTACACCATTAATTCTAATAGTCGTCCTATTACCATTACCACCCGAGGTATTTATCCAATTAATCAACATCATATCACTGTTTTTCTTGTCACCATATAGATATACCATATAGGTTAAGCTAAGAAAAGGACCTTCAAATGGTGGAAAGAATGTGTAGCTGGAAAGATGATCACATTTTCTGGGATGATTTCAGCTACAGATTGATTTTCTACTTTAGCTTCGGTCAAATGATGACTGGTGGTTTAAAAGCTATTGGTATTCGATGACTTAACACCAACATAAACTGTTAAAGAGTCGTATATAATAAACCAAGGATACTCAAAAATAACATGCTTTTGTATTGGAAATAGACAGGTGCATGCAAAGTTTCAGCTCAATCGGGCAATTTCCTGGGTAGTTCTTTGGAACAGCTCCTTACTCCATCAGCTGATCTGATCACCATAATATTGTAATATGTTGGAATGACATACATTTGAAAAATATAAATTTAAAAAATAACCCCTTAATAGCTATGAACTCCTAGAACTCGCACAAATTACTTAAGCTGGGTTAGGGCATTAAAATCGAAAATAATTTAGTAAAACAATTTTAACATTAAAACACGTCTACCCAGTGTTCAGCTCACATACGTTTAGATATTTTATTAATTTATTTAAGACTAGTTTGGTTAAATTTCTTCTTAGGTTGCTATGATCATTTTGTACTAGATTTTTATAGTTATTACTAGCTGACCTGCCTGCGGCTGCGCACGCGTGTTTTGTCAATAAAAACATTACCCTCCTTCTGCGCAGTCGTGTAAAAAGTAGCCTATGTCCCAATTCCGGTCACAATCTATCTATAAACCAACGATACACAGGAAGTGTATCTAACGAATATCTCATAATTTTAACCCCTGAATTTATTGTATCACATAGTTTTAGTTATTTTTAGTTGTCAATATGTTAAAAGGTGTGCAATAAAGAAATATCTGATCAAATCTAATTTATCCTCCCCCCCCCCCCCCCCTTAGGGATGATTTAGCTAAAAAATTGAAACACGTATTTCTTTATGTCTTACCAAAAACCTAAATATGAATTTTCAGATCCCTAACTTTAAGGAATTATGGATTGCCCATATAAACTTTCAACCCCTATTTCACCTCTTCAAGATTGTTTTTTGAGGCTACAAATGATAGTCTATATCCTCAAATATATAATCTATCTCTTTGCCAAATTTCATTACGATCCGTTCAGCCGTTTAGACGTGAAAAGGTAACGAACAGAGTTACTTTCGCATTTCTAATATTAGTATGGATTCACAAGTTATTTACTATGTTTTAGTTAGTTGTTACACCTCAACATCTTTAAGCACGCCCAGGATAACTGATAGATAATGCGATTAGCGTTAGGTCCTTTTAGAACTCATACTCTATTGTGTGTGAAAGTCCTACTAATATTATAAACGCGAAAGCTTGTATGTATGGATGTTTGTTACTCTTTCACGCCGGAATGGCTGAACCGATTGCAATGAAATTTAGTATGAACGTAGATCATAACCTGGATTAACACATAGGCTACTTTTTATTGGCAAACCACGCGTGCGAAGCCGCGGATTGTTAGTAGCTAGTATTAAATAAATGATTGCTGAGTTGCAATGGGCGATTTTGGTTTAAGAGGACATGTAACGTAGAGGACATTTGTATTTGAAACATTCCTTTTAAAAAGGGGCAGGTTTTTGTACCCTGGAAGTTTTTGAGCTGATGACAATAGATAATGTAGATATTTGTTTGCAGAAACACCAATGGTGTGCGTATACACTACTACTGATGGCTGTTTTTTGGGTGACTGAGTGTATTCCTCTGCATATTTCTTCGTTTTTGCCAATCCTGATATTTCCATTCACTGGCGTCATGAATACGATTCAAACTTGCAACTGCTATATAAACGTATGTTTTATATACCATATATTTATTTACTCGATAGTACACAGATAAATAAATATACTGTAGAAAATTCTTGTGGGCGGTAAGTGGGCAATATAAGTTCTAATAATATGCAAATGTTCAGTAGATCAGAATCAATTATAGACAATCGTTATAGTAATTCCGAAAACAGATTTATATAGTAGTTCCGAAAACGAAACTAAATGGTGCTGCTAAAAAATACCGATTCCCAAATCGCGTTATCGAAGCGATTTGGATTTTTTTTTAGGTCTAGTAGTTATTTGGATAAATGGCAACCTGAGATCAGTTCCGAAGGTGTTTCATTAGTACAGTACTAATAGCCCCCCCCCCCAACAGTAAGCAATTTACAGACTCAAAGTCAACGAAACTTTACACACTTCACAAATCACACTTACGCCCGGACCTAAAAAGGAAATGCAAAGAAGATGAGTTAGTATTTATCTATGTGACGGATCTGGTGGATCAGAATCAGACATCTTCTTCTTACTAGTGGTAGAGCTTTTGTGAACGAGCTCGAGAAAGTGGTCACCACTGCCTTACCTTTATCTGCTGTCAAATAGCAGTACTTGTGCTGCTGTGTTCCGGTTAGATGATAATGGTATGTTCCTGTAATTACTGGCACATAGACATAACAGGTACGTCCTATAGTATGGCAACGTATCCACATAGAGATAAAGACAACATAATAGCTTGTTTTGAATTCTATGTGGATATCCATGGGCTGCAGTAGCCACTTAACATCTGGTGGACTGCATGCTCGTTTGCCATATAATAGTTATATAAAAAAAAGACATATCTGCGAGCGTGAGGGTACGGACTGGAAGACGCAGCATAGGCCGGCCCCCCACAAGGTGGACCGAAGATCTGGTAAGAATCGCGGAGAGCCGTTGGGCGCAAACGGCTACCAACCACTCATTGTGGCGATCTAAGGGGGAGGCCTATGTTCAGCAGTGAACATCTCCCGGCTGATGATGATGATGAGGGTACGAACAGAAGCAAATAGAAAAGTCATGATATTAAATCAAATCACAGTCTAATCAAATACTTGGCATTAGGTACAAATAGTCAAAGAAGGCACGAAACGCGGTACAGTTCCTAGGAGACAAGCTCTCGCAAAGACGGTCGGGCCGGGCCATAACTGGCCACCTCGTCGTGCGCTCGCCGCTCGTAGACTCTGTATTGCGCCGACCAATGACGCTGGCGTTCCGATGAGGTCCAATCACAGTCGACAGTTGTTATTTTGTTCTTTTTTTGTGTTTGTATTCATGACCGGTGTGACCTGTTTTGTGTCGGTACTTATAACCGGATGCGACATATGTATAATTAATTACGTTTTCTCAACAGGATACGATAGTAATGTATTTGGGAAGTTTAATTCTTGCGTATGCCATTGAACAATCTGGACTTCACAACAGGCTGGCACTTGGCGCAATCAGAACTGTTGGGTATTCGCATTACAGGTAATACACCTTTATTAAAGTTCCGAAGTCGAACTCGGAATAGCATGTCCGACCGACCTGTTACAGCCGTGTTACTCGTGCAGTATAGCTGAAATTGGTTTGATTAATTGAAGTGTTTTTTTATCAGTTCAGTTCGGTTTAATTTATTTGCAAACAATACATATTGTGTCGGAACATTTGGTATTGTAAAAAATATATATATATATACAGTGTTTTTTTTTTAACTGTAACAGTACGGCTGCACCCATAACCAGAAGAGATACAGGTGCAGTTTCTTTTAAAACATCAACTCGTTTTCAAAGAAAACCATTTTGGCATTAAAATTTTTTTGGTCAAGTTTAAAATCGCTTTAAAATGAATCAAGTTGATATTTTTTTTTTGATGCGGATCGATGCAGTCCTTTGTAAGGATCATTTTATTGTATTGGATAAAAAAATCTGAAAAGCGAAAGTTAGTCAAATTTGATAAAAAGTATTTTCATATAACAGGACAAACAAAATTCCTTCTACAAACATTTTATTAGATTCTAATTGCAAATTAAAGAAGTATTAATACTGTAGCGTTTAAGAAGTTTAGGAACTCCATGCTCTCATGTGCAATTCAAAAACATGTCGTATTTAAGAACAATTTTGAATTTCTTCTTCTCAGTCTTTAACGCATTATTTTGGAAAACCGTGTAATTTTAAGTTAATGCGTAAGAACTCGCATTTCTTGATTTTTTTTGGGCAAATTTAAGGTACTGTAATGTTTTTTACAATGATACTGAATGCGCTAACCTATTCTTAAAATTAAACATGAAATAAATTGTACGTATTTTTTTATTACTTCAATTAAATTTAATCATATTTTATTGGGTGAGCCCTATTTTGTTTTGAGCAGTTTATATATTTTTTGTAAATACATACTAGAAAAATACTAAATACTTAAGAAGGCTAGTAAGTACCATATAGAAATATACCCAAACCCGGAAGAAACATCTGTACACAATTAAACATTTGTCTTGCGGGAATCGAACCCGCATCCTTCTGCGTCTCAGCCGGCTGTTCGCCCACTGCGCCACAGAGGTAGTCAATTAGGGTGCTTATAAAAACCGGCACATGATATGTAACACAGAAATCATGTAGTTCTATCTCATTTCTTGACAAGACGTATGTATAGGTTCTATGTATGCTATGTAGTTGTTAATTGGTTAAAAGGTGGTTTGCGGGTTCGATTCCCGCCACGGAACAGATGTTTGCATGATCTACAAATATTTTTTCTGGGTCTGGATGTTTTTCTATATATTATAATTATGTATTTACAAAAAAAACGTATATAAGTATTCTATCAGTTATCTGGTTCCCATATTACAAGCTCTGCTTAGTTTGGGGCTAGATAGCGCTGTGTGAAATGTCTACCCATATTTTTTTTATTTATTTATTGGTTAAATTGTCTCCGGATATAACGAAGTAGAAAGTGGGAAGAACTCCAAAGAAAGAAGAAGAATATAAATAATAGATCTACCAAAAATTTTGGAAAACATCCAACTCCTAATTACCTGCTCTGTTTCCGTTTGAAAGGTAAGGTTGCTGGTAAAATTATAGGCACATGAGGCTTTGCATTTATATGCCTCAATTAATTGGAGGCAGGGCAGTGCATCGTAGGGCACGTTTATTAGATGCGTGACCTACGAGGCAATACTTTGTTATAGGCATTGGTCACCATTAAGCATGCATGTTTTTCCGGACCAGTATAATCTCGAAGTCAAAAGCGAATAGGTTATTTCTAGGCAAGATTGCTCCATCTTCGATCACACCATCACTTACAATCAGGTCAGGTAGTGGTCAAGCGGTTGGCTATCATTAATAAAAAAAACATCATGTGGGTTTAGAGAATGAAAACAAAAATAGTTTAAATGTATTTTCACTAAGTAAACTTTGAAGAACTGTGCACAATGAGTACAAAACTATAATATTTCGTTAGGATTTTGTGTGTGTGTGGCGTAAACCTGGTAAAAATTCTTGAAAATATTCTAAGGATTTAGTGAATACTCTAAAATAATTGTGTAAGTAGGAATCAGATTTTATGAAAGTCTAGTAAACGAGATATAGGCTTAAATGCCGATCACGTAACTGATAAACTATTCACGTTATAGAAAAAGTATTTACGTTAAAATCTAAGTGAAGACCAAACAAAATTTGTGCAACATACCTAGTTATTTACGCAAATTTCCTATTTCGTATATCTTACTTCAAAATGGGCTCTCAATCCTCACAAATACAAAAGTTAATTTATCGAATTATACAAATTGTATAAGTAGTGTATTTACAAATTGTTATAGTCTAACTTTTTATTAGCTGCAGTAAAATGACGTTTCTAAATGTCATTCCGTAAAATAATGTTGCCAGCCTAATCTCAATAGGGATGTGATTCAGTTCACAAAAATTAATTAAATAACATTATTATGACGTTTTTGTCTCATTTTGAATGTACCTCCCTATACTTCCACTAAAAAAGATCAGTCCTCTAGTATAGTAATAATAATAGGTTAAAAAAATACATTACAACTTAATATTAAATCTCAAAAAAAAAAACCAAACTGATTATTCATTTATGATTCACTCATTTAGCTACATCCCTATTTATTTTTCTTCAAAAACCGGCAACCCACAAAACGTCATTTTACTGCAGCTAATAAAAAGTTAGACTATAGTCGAATTTTTCATACTAATACTTTTCAAACTTTTTTTCAGATTGCTATTTGCTATGTCATTTACAACTATGTTTGTTTCAATGTGGATCACTAACACTGCGGCTACGACTTTGATGGTCCCTATAAACTTTGCCATATTAAGAGTATTTGAAGATGTAAGTCAAATTATTGTGATTTTTTGATTGTAACTTATTTTATCTTCTAATTTCTAAAAAAAAATATTCGTCTCAATCCACCATAACCCCAAAACCACATGTCAAAAAAATTATTGATTTTTCAAAGTTAGGCCCTTCCGATACCTCACTTGATCTAGTAACCATATTGTAAGATTTTGACCCCCGCCATCTTGGCTCCTCTGGCAAATATAATGAAAATAGTTTTTAATTTATTTAGTTTGCAATAGAGTTGGGCCAGTTTTGTTTTATAACTATTCCAACAAGTCAATAGATTTTGTATATTGATTTTAATCAGCTGTGACAGACGGACGGACGGACGAATGGACTGACAAAGTCGCAACGTAAGGGTTCCGTGTTTTGGTCCGGAACTCTAGAAATATTAAATACTTCATCTCTCTTCAAGATACCCAACAAAATTGAGCACTTTATGTAGATATATTTGTGTATTTCGTTTATGTATGTGTATTATTATTATTTTTAATTTTTGTAAGTTTATTTTTAAGCTAAACTTTGATTAAATTTCCTTTTTCTGGCACTACCACTTTCTCCACACTACACAAAGGTTAGCTGGAATAAAATGCGAATTAGCATTAAGTTCGCCTGTGTATTATTTTATTAGTGCAATAAATAATTTTCTAATCTAAATATTACCAAAACGCGTGCGCAGCGCGCAGCATTGCCATTTCTAACAACAGAATTTTTTATTTACGTTTAGAGTACATTACTAAAAAATTAACTACAATCAATTATTATTTTGGCGGAAATATATATGAAAATCAAACTTATATTATAAATGTGAAAGTTTGGATGTTTCTTTGTTTGTTACTCACGTCTTAACGGCGGAACCTGGATCCAAACATAGGCTACTTTTTGTTGACAAACAACGCGTGCGAAGCCACTGGCAGAAGCTAGTATAACATAAACTTGCTTAGTTTATTAATCTCAGACCAGTTTTGAGCATTTTGCGAATAATAAACATAATAACAACCAATAAACATGTTTGTTTTCTTTTCAATGATAATAAGTGTTATCGATAGTATTACTGATAATAAGTGTTATCGATTGTATTACTGATAATAAGTGTTATCGATAGTATTACTGATAATAAGTGTTACCGATAGTATTACTGATAATAAGTGTTATCGATAGTATTACTGATAATAAGTGTTATCGATAGTATTACTGATAATAAGTGTTATCGATAGTATTACTGATAATAAGTGTTACCGATAGTATTACTGATAATAAGTGTTATCGATAGTATTACTGATAATAAGTGTTATCGATAGTATTACTGATAATAAGTGTTACCGATAGTATTACTGATAATAAGTGTTATCGATAGTATTACTGATAATAAGTGTTATCGATAATATTACTGATAATAAGTGTTATCGATAGTATTACTGATAATAAGTGTTATCGATAGTATTACTGATAATAAGTGTTACCGATAGTATTATTGATAATAAGTGTTATCGATAGTATTACTGATAATAAGTGTTATCGATAGTATTACTGATAATAAGTGTTATCGATAGTATTACTGATAATAAGTGTTATCGATAGTATTACTGATAATAAGTATTATCGATAGTATTACTGATAATAAGTGTTATCGATAGTATTACTCATAATAAGTATTATTGATAGTATTACTGATAATAAGTGTTATCGATAGTATTACTGATAATAAGTGTTATCGATAGTTTTACTGATAATAAGTGTTATCGATAGTATTACTGATAATTAGTGTTATCGATAGTATTACTGATAATAAGTGTTATCGATAGTATTACTGATAATAAATGTTATCGATAGTATTACTGATAATAAGTGTTATCGATAGGTCCTCGGCGCATCACTAATGGCTCCTGTAAGGGTTGCAAGAGTGAACGAGATACCAATATCACCGTCGCTTTTCATGTTTTAAGACCCCGTCTGCCCAGGAGCGTTGGCGTCTAGTATAGCTATGTTTTCCAGTGATGGGTACAATTTTCGTTTTACAGCAAAACCTGCTGAGTATATATGAAACGGATAGTAGCGGTAATATTATTGCATCAGATATAGCTACTTGCTACTTCTGCTCAGCCTCATACTCTGCTACTATTGGTAAGATTAATCACACTTATTCCACTAATTACTCTTCTTGATTTTCGACTTGCCTATACGGAGTTTTTGGGGATTTTGGAGTAGAATTTTAAAACCATTACTAGCATTAACCTGTTGGCCTGAAGTTACTGGACGCAGGGTAGAGCATAGTAGGGCACGTTTTGAAGGTGCAGTATCTATAAGGCAATCCTTTGTTAAAGATAGGCGATGGTTACCACTTAACATCAGGTGGATCATTATGCTTGTTCTACTTCCAGGTGGTATAAAAAAACACTCTTTTTTGAGGACGACGCGCAGAGGGTGACTTTCCGACTGAGACGCAGGAGGTTGCGGGTTCAATCTCCACCGCGGAACAAATGTTTGCATGATCTACAGATATTTTTCCGGGTCTGGATGGTTTTCTTTATGTATACTATACTTATGTATTAAAAAAAACAAAAAGTATTTAAGTATTCTATCAGATATCTGGTTTCCATAGTACAAGCTTTGCTCAGTTTGGGCTAGATGGCGCTGTACCCTGGGAGATCGCTTTAAGCGCATAAGTAATCGTAATTTGGTGTAACAATAAAGAAGACCTTGTAGCACAATTGGCAGTGCATCTTCGTATGAAGAGAGGAAGGTTCAGGGTTCAAGTCCCTTGAAAGTTTTTGAAGTGGTTTTAACAATATTAGAATTTTCCGTATGTGTTCGGATAACGATATAAAAACCAAAATACTAATAAATAATTATCTATGTATCTATCTATGAAATGCCCAACATTATTATTATACATATTACATACAAGTATTTTTTCCAAAACATTTACAGGTGGTATTGGGACTCTTGTGGGTACAGCTACTAATCTGGTGTTTAAAGGACTTTTCATCAGGTAATAAATAATAGAAGATAATAAAACCAGGGGATAAAACAGTGTCTTGCGTCACAGGCGCTATATTGAATCCCGAACGTAACGAAGGATTCTAGATTTACTAGAATACTGAGTGCAGAGAGGGATATAAGTACGCCCAAGATGCAGACAGCTTTATCCACGAGGAGAATATTCTACTTTTCACACTTTCTGCGTGACAATAAAAACTAAATCTAGGTTGGTGCATTCTGTGCAGAAGTTAGTTTGATTAACTTTGTCTCTTTGGTTCAAATTTTAATACCCCATATGTACCAAATTCAAATCACATTATGCCCGCGGGAACATGAAATTCAGAACAACTTTACTCCCGGCTCAGCCGTAGGATTTATTCACCTGCTTTCGGTGAAGTTTACATGACATATAATTTGACATTACCGAGCAGGTGGTGTGAAAAAAATAATTAATGCATTTTTGATAAGTAGTATATAGTTCGTGACGTGTATGTCACATGGAGAGAAGTAATTTTGATAATTAAATATTTCAAATATAACCATTAAAGGCTTTATTCTAAGGCAAATAGCGGCTGAGACAGACATTGCGGGATCGATTCCCGTCCTGAAATAAATGTTTCCATGATCTACAGATACTTGTCCCGGGTCCTATGTGTATATACAATTTTTTTATTAAGGAATATAAATCAGGTATTTGGTTCCTATTATCACAAGCTTTATCTTAGTTTGGGGCTAGAAAGTGTTTAAAATATACTTAATTATTTATAAACAAAATAATTAAGTGAGTAATGCTACGTTGTTATTATTAAATTCACGGACGAATTTTTAAAAGTCACTTGCCTTTTCAAAATTTGGGGGAGGGGAGGAACGTTGCCGGCTGCAACTACCAACTTCAAGCGCCGTAGTTGCAGTCTAGTGTTGACGAAATATTGATAGTTTCCCTATCGATAGTTGACGTCATAAATCAGTTACACTATCGATTGTTCTATCGATAGTATCGATACTATCAAAAGCGTGATATGAGGCAATAGTATCGATTTCGTCAAATACTATCGATAGTATTAAACGTCAATGGTGACGAAACTATCGTCAGTATCGATACTATCGATAGTATTGCATAAAAACTATCGACACTATCGATAGTATTGATACTATCGATAGTTGTTTAATCTTGATAGAAGCATATATTTCGATAGTATTTGTCATTATATACAAGTCTATATCTATCGATAGCACACAACTATCGATAGTATTGATAGTATTGATAGTTTTTATGCAATACTATCGATAGTATCGTCACCATTGTCGTTTAATACTATCGATACTATCGCTAGTATTGGGCTAAATCGATACTATTGCCTCATATCACGCTAGTGATAGTATCGATCCTATCGATACACCTATCGATACTATTGAATTTTCGTGAATATCGATAGACTATCGATAGTCCACTATCGATCGGCAACACTAAGTTGCACGCAGTCCACTGCAGCGGCACTATTGATTTGCATGTATTGCTGCCGCGGCGCTTGGATCGTATGTGGTACATATACAAACTGGTATTTTATTATTATTATTTATTATGCTGCTGCGGCAGAATGCGTGCAGCCACGGCACTTGCACTTACTTGCCGTTGGCAGATGCAGTCGGCAGCGGCACTTGGAATAGGACCTTGTCTGACTTGTACCTATACTAATAATAATTTGTTATAGAGCCTACCCAGAAGCTCCTGATTACTTATCGTTTCCAAAATTCTCTGCGTTTGGAATTCCGTGCATGTTCATCATGGAATGCTGTCTCTACCTATCAATGCTGATAAAGTATGTTGGATTTTTGAGGTGAATAAAAACGGCTAATTCTTCACGTCACTTCCGCCCATTATGATTAGGTACATTACTATTGTTACGCCGAGGCTGTTACAGAATAAGTAATAGTAAAGTAATAGTCGGCTTCTCGGAGTTATACCTACTATGTCACAGAATAGGTAATACTTGGTGTGGAATATACCTACATGCTACGTTTTTACCTACAGTTGCACATAATAATAAATAGTAGTCGGTCGAAATACCTACACTTTTCTAGATGCCAGTGGAAACATCGAGAAACTTCGAGAAAGATGTACTGGGCGCGGTATCAATAGCGCGTAGAGACGCCCGAAGGAGTGAGTCTCGTTTTGGCGATATGTGCGAATATTTCGGTGACTTTTGGCTGAGACTCAGGAGGTAGCGGGTTTGATTTCCGCCGCGGAACAAATGTTTGCATAATCTGCTGATATTTGTTCTTGTTCTGGGTGTTTTTCTGTGTCTAGGGTATATATTATAAATATGTATTTACAAAAAAATAAGTAGATAAGTATTCTATCAGTTATCTGGTTCCCATAGTACAAGCTTAATTTGGGGTTAGATAGCGCTGTGTGAAATGTTCAGCAATATTAATTTATTTATTCTTGTGGTTTATTGTGCGACTGTGTTGTGAATTAGCGTGTTGTGATTACTGATCGTGAATTTTGCATAGTGTTGAATAAAAGTGTTATTTTGGTTAGATTGATTTTCATTATTGCCCAAAAAATGAAGAAGATTTGCCGGTAAGCCCCGTCCACCAACAACAGCAAACATCAGAACTGCGGGGCGAGTGCTGGCTTGTATTAAGAAAGCCACAAGAATTGCGATCTCACAAGTTCATGATGATATTCTCATTATGAACTTGTGAGGTCGTAATTCTGACAGTTAAAGACTACCGAAGGGAAAAATATTAAGGGAGCGCGGATGTGTTATCACAAAGACCATGCCCTGAAAACTGTAAACATTGTGCCAAACGAGAGCCTAAGGAGAGGTACCCGTCAGGCTGTTGAGAATTTTGAAAACGGAGCTAAGTGACGAATGGAAGGAATCTTCGCAGCAGGCACAACAAGACGACAAAGACCTTAAACCCATCATTGAAAGGATCACAGCGGGTACCATTAAGCATTTGTGAGATGACATTGCTGCTATGAGTTCAACAACGAGTTATTGGGTACAGTAGGACCGCCTGGTTATCTACGACCGTGTGCTGCGTCGTAAATGGGAAAACGCTCATGGAAATCACTGTCATCTGCAAATGGTGGTTCCTAAAGCCAATGTCCCTGACGTGCTACAACTCTACCATGAAGGATGTTCAGGAGGCCATATAGGAGAAAAAAGGACACTGTTAAAAATAAGACAGCGGTTTTACTGGATCCATTGTAAAGAAGATGTGGAAGACTGGTGCCGAAAATACACGACTTGTGCGGCAGTGAAAGAGCCCCATACACGCAGCAGAGGAGCATTAAAACTGTATAATATTGGAGTCCCATGGGAGCGTATAGCCCTAGATATTGCAGGACCATTCTTTAAGAGTAAAAATTTAAATAAGTACTTCATGGTCGTTATGGACTACTTCACAAAATGGCCAGAAGTTTTTTCTATCCCTAATCAAGAAGTTTCAACGGTAGCAGATAAACTAGTCCACGAAGTTTTTTGTCGTTTTGGAGTTCCTCTGGAAATTCACAGTGATCAAGGCAGGAATTTTGAATCACAAGAATTTCAGGAGACCTGTCGAATAATGGGTACTCATAAAACAAGAACCACTTCTTACTATCCTCAGTCTGATGGAATATTAGAAAGATTAAATCAGACGTTGGAAAGATATCTGGCCTAAGTGGTTGAAAATAAGCAAAACGATTGGGACCAGCACATACAGCCATTTTTACTGTCATACAGAAGTTCAGTTCATGAGAGTACAGGCGTCACTCTGGCGTTGGCTAATTTTGGAAGAGAACTGCAGTTGACTGCAGACCTGATAACTGGCATCCCCCCATTTTCTCCGCGTACCATTACAGATTATGCAAACGACCTGCGCAATAAAATGAACGACCAATTAATACGTCCGACTAACAGGTCAACAAATGTCCGAGAGAATGAAGACCTGTTATGACCGAAATTCAAATAACTTGGGACTTGATGAAGGATCGCAGATCTGGTTGCTCAATCCGATACGAAAAAAAGGGAAATCCCCTAAATTACAAGCAAATTGGGATGGACCATACCGTGTGTTGACCGGAATTAAAGACATCACATACTGAATTCAGAAGGGTACGCGAGGTACGCCTAAAATTGTTCATGTTGATCGACTGGCGCAATAATTCGGGGCTAACAATGCTCAGGACGAGCATGTTTTCGGAGGGGGCAGTGTTACGTGGAGGCTGTTACAGAATAAGTAATAGTTAATTAATAGTCGGATTTTCAGAGTCTAATGTGTCACAGAATAGCTAATACTTGGTATATAATATACCTAGATGCTACGTTTTAACCTACAGTTGCACAGAATAATAAAATACCTTTACTTTTCTAGTTGCCAATGGAAACATCGAGAAACTTCGAGAAAGATGTACTGGGCACGGTATAAATAGTGCGTAGAGACGCCCGAAGGAGTGAGTCTAGTTTTGGCGATATGTGCGAATATTTCGGTGACTTTTAGTGATTGATTCTGCGACCGTGTTGTGAATTAGTGTTTTGTGATTAAGATCGTGTATTTTGAATTTAAGTGTTGAATAAAAGTGTTATTTTGGTTAGAATGATTTTTATTATTTTATCCCGAACCATCAGCTCGTAAGAATATATTTATTACAGTTGTTTTGTCTAGCTAGACAGAAAAAACAAAGAATGTTCGTTCATTCCACATTGCGAATTGATTTAAGACATCTTGTTATATTTACTCGCAACTCTCGCTTGACATGGTTACTTACTCCTAAGACAGAAAAATGTTGAAATAATATTATGCGACATCATACAAATGTTTCTAACCTCATTCTAATAATGTAATTTTACTCCAAAGAGACAGACTTTTTTCGGGTTGTTTCATTAAGCTGCTAGCTCAGATACTTTTCAAAGCTTCAGTATTTGACCGATCAAATACTTATGCAACCTGTTTTCTAATGTACGACATTATTTAAAACCAGATTCGTATTTCTGATTTTAGAAGTGGGTTTAATACTGGCGTCTAGCTTCGTTATTTTTCCAGTAATCGGTCCATTTCCTATAAACAATTTTTAATGTAAATTGGCGGCGGCTCGGCGACGTTGCCGCTAAGTCAGTTAAACAGAGTTCCTGTTACTTATATCATAAATGAATATGATTAGTTTACCTATTTTACACAGGCTGTTTCATTGATATTTTGTGACTTGATATTAACATTGTTCGAAAACATACAATTTTCTATAGTAATGAATTTGAAAAAAAAAACTATTTTACAACAATACTAGCCATTAGCCCTACCCGTGTTTTCATTTAATGTACTACATAACAAAACGCTTAGTATACTTTTTTTGTCAATAAATTCATATAATATATAGAAGAAACAATCCAGACCGGAACTGATCTGTAAATATCAAAATACGTCGTATAGGTATATGACCCACCGCTGGGTTTATTTAACACAAATTCATTGATTTATGCATAAACAATTGGTTCACTATTAATAATTAAGTTACATTATCATGAGTTTGTGTCATTTAAATAATTAAATTAAATTATAACTCATAAATCATAAAATTCTTTATTTGGAAATTAAATAACGGTACAGGTGATGTGAAAATGACATCAACGCCCTTCGGGATATATTAAAGTAGGTCCCAGTCAAATTACATTATTTTTATTTATTTGAAAGCTAGGCTAGCTAATCTTCTAAGGGATATTTTTTTTACTAGACCGTACTGTCCCACTGCTAGGCAAAAGCCTCCCCCGCTTCCTTCCACTTATCACGGTATAGAGCTATATCCCGCCAGTCTCTTTGGAAGACGTCCAAGTCATCGCTTCTGCGCTTTTTAGGCCTTCCTCGACGTCGCTTTCCGTCTTTAGGAGTCCATGCTTCTTCTTTACCCATCTATCGGGAAGGGGGGGGGGGGGGGGGGGGCAAGAAGGGGTCTTTAATATATTTATTATTATAATAATATTATAATCTGCCTATTCCGTTATAAATAAAATCTTAATTATAATCGAGGGACTACAGTTCCAGTATTATTTCAGACCAATGAGTAAAGAAGCAAAAACGTCAACAATATCTGATGAAGGAATGGAGGCTGCTCAAGCAGCAGTAAATGAAAAGTGGAAAGATCTTGGAAAAATTACCTTTTGGGAAATAGTAAGTAACAAAACTAAAATACAACAAATATTATTAATGTCACGAGCATCATCTGCGTCAGAGCTGCTCTAGATCGGCATGTGGTAGAAACAATCGCAGGCATATACTCGCCTGAAGGTAGACTGATGATGATGATACATACACTGTTTAGATTGAATAAAGTTCGATCACTGATCTTTTGTCCTAAGCGAGAATTTTCCGTTCTATACCCTGGAAATACCGAGCTCGGGCAGGTACTAAACGGAATGAGTGAAGGAAATTTTATGATAAATTCCTACTATGTTTTCAGATGGTGATAATTTTATTCAGCAGCGCCATGATATTATTTTTATGCCGTTCACCACAAATTTTTGATGGATGGGGCGACAAAATTGCGGCTCATTTTGAATTGGAAAACAAGTTGTATGTATTTATTAATTACTAGCTTGGCCGCGACTTTGTGCGCGTGGAACACTTTTCAATCTAGTTAGATTGAAATAAACCAAAAAATATCTAGTGTTCGTTCTGTTAATCATCTTTGATCCTTGAGATCTTCTTAGTCACGTAGAAGTAGCAATTCAATAGATACCAAATATGCCATTTCGTTGGTATCTTGTCTATTGAGAAACTCCATTAACCAGTTTATTGTTTCTAGCGTTCAAGATTCAGCAGCAGCGATGCTTGTCTGTTTTTTAATGTTTCTGCTTCCATCTACCTTAGAAATTTTTAAGAACTGTACAGCTAAAGGTAATAATAACTTAAAACCACCCTATTGAAGGTCATTCAATTTAAACCATAATATACATGACTTAGATTATTTTACAAACATACTGCTGTTGGGGAGTGCTGCAGATATAAACTCTTTTGCAGCACAAAAACGGTGTCAATATCTACAACACTCCCCTACAGTAGTATACCACAGTAGAAAGGTGAGGTAATTGGCAATTCAATTTACACACATAGTACACATATAGTCATTGATCCAAAACCATGGCGACATAGACCGGGACGTAAAAAATAAAATAAATGCAGGATGGATGAAATGGCGACAGGTTACATGAACAATGTGCGATCCTCGAATGCCCCTAAGGGGAAAGTTTACAAGACGATCATAAGACCTGTCGTAATGTATGTTTCTGAGTGTTAGGTCACGAAAGGGTTGGATGAAAGAAGAATACACGCGGCGGAAATGCAAATGTTGAGATAGATGTATGGGGTAACGAGAATGGATAAGATAAGAAATTAATATATTATAGAAAGATTGAAAGTAGTGCCAGTGATAGTAAAGTTTAGGAGTAAGAGGCTAGCGTGGTATGTGCGTATCATGCAGAAGGAAGAAAATCATGTGACTAAAAGAGTAAGATATGAGTGTGAATGGATATAGAAGTAGAGGAAGGCGTCTTTGGTAATTATTTGCTTTTTGACTGAAAGTGATCGGGAAAAAACGAACTAATCTTTAAACCGTTTGCAAAGCTGAACTTTATCCTCTTTAAATAAATTACTCATTATTCAAAGGTTGTCTGGAAATGTTTTGGTAAGCGATAAGACCCCCATTATACTTTTTTTTTTTTAACTATTGTTGTGTCTAACTTGCCAGGTATAATAAAGATATCTTTCATATCTTTCTTTTGTATTTTGTATATATACTTTGTTTATTCTTCTATTTGCTGCCTTATGAATGAATCATTATTTTTCTATATTACAGATGGTGAAGTTGTACCAGATAAACCAGTGAGATCCATACTTGATTGGACATCGATGAATGAACTGATGCCTTACAGTTTCATGTTCCTTTTAGGTAATTTGGATTAGAGATAATCACGCAGGCTAATTAACATAATTTGTTTACGAAATCAAACCAATTTGGAGTAAGACTAAGGCTTTTTACATCTATTGCGTTTTGCAGTACATCATCCTGTTAGTAAAAAAATCATAATCCGCAAGAAAGGCAGTTAATAATGACGTACAGAGTTCATCATGGCATTGTCAAATACGCAAAAAGTAGACTTAATTGAAGAAGTATGCTTCCATTAAGTCTACTTTTATGCAATATAATAATAAATACGCAAAAAGTAGACTTAATTGAAAAAGTATGCTTTAATTAAGTCTACTTTTTGCGTATTTGACAATGCCATGATATTACAAATAAGATTATGCAATTACTGATGTAAAAGTCCGACAGATGCAAGAACCATGTTCGAAATTCAAAATTGTTCTGAAATACGAAATGTTTTTGAATTGCTCAGGCGAGCACGGAGTTCCTAAACTTCTTAATCGCTACAATATTAATACTTCTTTAGTGTGCAATTAGAATCTAATAAAATGTTTGTTGGAGGAATTTTGCTTTGTTCTGTTCTATGAGAATCCATTTTATCAAATTTGACTTACTTTCGCTGCTCAGATTTGTTTCATCCTATACAACAAAATGATTGTTACATAGAACTGCATCAATCAGCATCAAAAAAAAGTTTAACATATTGATTCATTTTAAGGCGCTACTCACGCTTGACCTAAACAATTTTAATGCAAAAATGTTTTTCTTCGAAAGCGAGCTGATGTTTTAAAAGAAACTGCATCTGTATCTCTTCTGGTTGTGGGTGCTGCCGTACTGTCCCAGTAAAAAAAAACACAGTATATTTATACATTTTAGTATTTAGTTACCTATATTTTTATTTTCGTATTAGACGCACTCTCACCAGAAATAGTTTGGCCATAAATGTACACCCCCGACCATAATCTTTGTTACAACAAAATCCTCTACATGCAAAGGTTGTCTGATAGAGATCGCATCTAAGCGATAAGACCGCCCATTGTACTATATGCTTTGCAGTTTCTATTTTGTTTGTATTTTTTTTTGTTTATATTGTGTACACACGGCTATAGACATCAAGCTATATTTTCCAGTATAAGCTGACCTCACATTCTACGAAAAGCCTACACAATGCGAGGTCAGCTTATACTGGAAATGTATAGCTTGATGTGTAGCCGTGTGCACAATAAAGTGTTTTCATTAATTCATTCATTCATTGATTATTTGTTTAAGGTGGAGGATTTGCCTTATCCGAAGCTGCTAAACAAGAACATTCTGATCTGAATGGAAAGATTGGCGAATTTCTTAAAGCCTTGAGCTGCTTACCAAATTACTTTATAATTCTACTGGTCATAATCTTCACTGTGTTCATCACTAACTTTGCCTCGAATGTTGCGGCGTGCAACGTTATTACGCCGGTAGTGATGCAAGTGGTAAGAACATTATAACCCAACAATTCTATTAATAATATTATGTATAATGGGCCACGTTTCCCGAATGCACTCCGAGAAATGGGCCCATATTGCAACACCATGGACGCCCGAAGACAGAAGGTGCCTTTGGGATCCGCCGAGAAAGCGTTTGCGGGACGATTTCGACACCTTCCAAAGAGGATGGTGGGAAATAGCGACAGATAGGGGTGCTCGAAGGGACTTGGGGGAGACCTTTGCCCAGCAGTGGGACGAGATAGGTTAGGAAAAAAAATGTATACTTAACTAGTGGTTCGCCCCGAACTGCGATCTCGCGAGTTTCCGATTAAAACAAAAAATATTATTTGTAATCACTATCATAATAGTGTCACGAAATAAATACCCAAATAACTTGACCTACAGTTTCATTCAAATTACAGGTAACGGGAGTTCATGTATTGTGAGAACTTTTTTTTGGGGTACAAATTGCAGTAATTTTGGATTTCAGACTTTTTCCTATATTTGTGTTACTAAAGCACATGCATACTAAATAACAGCACTGTGGGGTCACTGGGGTACCCTGTGAATTTTGTCAAAGTTCAGTTTTTTACTAATAACTCAAAAATTATAAAAAGTTCACAAAAAATAAAAACGGAGTCTAAATTTACTAATGAATACCTTTCATTAAACATCCTATTTGACCAGATAGCCTCTATTTTTGTTACCCCTATCGAACTCCAATATCTCAACAACCCCCCAACATTTTTAGCTTATTTAGTCACACCAAAATTGTGTTATCACTAGCTACCAATGTATTAAATGATCGAATCAACGCTTCGAAGTTATCCTCGGACAAACATACATACATACAACGCCGATTTGCCCAAGTTGATTTAGAGATATCGCTTCGCTCGATCAATTATATGTAAGCCGCGGCCTAGAAGCATTCTGCTAAGCTAAGATGATGGTATAGACTTTTGTATACACTTACTATCAGGTGAGGTAGTAGTTCAGCGCTTGGCTATCATAACTACGAGTCATATACAAATAAGTAACCTACATTCTACCTTAAACTGCTACTTTGGATCTCAGCGCATGAACAGCAGCATCAAAAACCAGAACACTGGCAGTGAATGCGTATATTAACATCGAAATAAAAGCTTGTATAAAAACCTAACGACCAACTGTCACCCAATTTGGTTGCAGATAGCAGTAGGTCGTTGTTTTTTTCGGTGATGACGTTAATGGGACTTTTGTAACAAAAAAAATTGTGCCACTTGTTCCATGGTAGTCAAAACTTCTGCTTTTTACAATTTTAAGAAAGTACTTATGACCGGTTAGAAGTGTTGACTGTAACATAATATACACAGGGGGGAGAGGGGGTTCGGCTATCAAGATCCCCTTCACCGTGAAGTCATCAGTTCATTAGAATCAAAGACAAAAGGCTTAATATCACCTCCCTCATTCATATTTTGGTCCATGTTCCCAGCTTATTGATTTACTTCCAGGCAAAAGAAGTAAAAACAAATCCACTATGGTACAACATCGCAGCTGGTTTATCCGCGTCCTATTGCTTTTGCTTGCCTGTGGGAACGCCGGGAAATCTAATAGTGCAAGGTGCTGCTAGTATTCCTACTAAAAAAATGGTATGAAACGAAATAATTTCATATTTTTCAACACTATTGCTCCTGAAGTGAGCCTTATTACATCATTCGTAGGGCCATACACCGAACTATAACACACTAGTGCTTAATAGAATTATCCCTACATTTTTAAGTTATACCTAACTGCAAATTATATGCCAGTAAACAGAGCATTTTCAATTGAACCGGGTAAAACAGTTTTTTTTGTAACAACAAAGAGTTTTTATGCCGCTGAAAATCCATTTACATTTTTGGAATAAATAAAATGTATCCCTAATTAAGGGGAATAACTTTTATTATTATCAAATTATTTATAATTCACAATAATTTGTTATAAAACATTTGCATTGTATCACTAAAATCATAATTTTGAAATAGGCTATATTATGTAATCAATCACCTTCCAAAGGTCAACCATCCAAAGGTTGTCTGGAAGAGATCGCTTTGTTAAGCGATAAGACCGCCCATTATGCTTACTTTTATTTGTTTTTTTTTTCTTTAAATCTGTTGTGTCTAGCTTGTAAGGTATAATAAAGAATTTTCATTCATTAATTCGTTCACCTTAAAATTCGCGCGTGCAAAAAAAACTTGCACGCCATTTCCCATTTTTTTGTTTGTATCGCATTTATTGAACACAATCTGTGAAATTGTCATCAAAAACAATCCAATATCGTTTTGAAAATCTTTCATTCACCAATTGTATTTAATCATTAAACGATTTATGGAATACATGTTTGTTTTTTCCTCGCAAGTGTTTTGAAAAAGTGCGTGAAACTCTTGAGCAACTTGCTCACTAGACATTCGGCTGATTTACGCCTTCGCCTACGGTTCGGGCTGCAACCCACAGACAGCCTCGTGTATAAGAAGCAACTTAGCTCACTTGTATCATCATATACACGTATGGGCTAATGTTGGCTAGTATTGTTGTAAATAGGTTTTTAGGGTTCCGTACCCAAAGGGTAAAACGGCACCCTATTACTAAGGCTCCGCTGTCTGTCAGTCTTCCTGTCTCTCTGTCAGTCTGTCTGTCCGTCTGTCACCAGGCTGTATCTCATGAACCGTGATAGTTCATTGAAAATTTTCACAGATGATGTATTTCTGTTGCCGCTATTACAACAAAAAAATAAAAACCGAATAAAGGGCCTCCCATACAACAAGCGTGATTTTTTTACTCGTTTTAGCTCGATATTGATAACGGCAACAGGTAGACGTTTGAAACATTCACAGAATATTAAGTTATAAATTCACTTTAACAATAAATAACTAAATTAAAATAAAACAAGTATTTAAGGTGGGCTCCCATACAACAAAAGTGATTTTTTTGCCGTTTTATAGATAATAGTACGGATCCCTTCGCGCGCGAGTCCATCTCGCACTTGGTCGGTTTTTTTTCAAATTCGTTACAATATAAAATGTTGACCTTTCAAACAATCTTAATATCTAGATCTATATCTATCGGGCAAAAAATCTATCCACAGAAGTCTGGAATAAAAATATTTTAATCTGTTGGCGTGCCTGGGCTGAGACCGACAAAAATTTCATCAAGCTCTGGCGCCATGACGGCATGCCGTCAGAGCGTGATGACATTTTTTGTGTCAGAGCGATGCCATAAGATAATATCACAGCGTAATAAACAAACAGTGGGACATCGCGTTTGAAGTCGCGCGAATTGCCGCTTTTATGTAGGCATTCGTCCTTGCTGTAGGGTTGTCACAATATATATATTTAATATATATTTATATAATCTGTTCTATATTTTGTTTATTCGTAGTATATGTATGTAGAGTATCGAGTATCGTATGAAGAAGCGTACTTTATCATTTCAATACATTTGAGCGATTCCACACATCTTCTCAAAACGTATCCACACATGTACAAAAATGCGTTTTCCTCAGACAAATCGTAATTAAGACGCATATTCGGAAGTACGTAGTGGGACACGACAGTTGCTGAGTTGCGAATACAGGGCTATTTTTTAAAAAAGAATTAAAATACTATCAAAATCTTCAGTACAATTTGTTTCATTAGTTCCCATAAAAGTAAAAACCCTTAAAACAATCAAATAAAAAGCGTCAATCCGGGTTGACGTGTTCCAAGCGAGTGTATGGCAGCTTGGGCTCGCTACCGCCCCTCTCACCCCACACACCCCGCACAATTGCTAGGTCTAGACGTATCCGTTGGCCGACTGTAAGGTTCTATAGACTGTGATAATATTATGTATTAATCAATTTGGGCCGTTGGGACTTTGTGCCAGGGCCTATGAGCCTAACAGTCTTGTCGCTAATATCTGCGATGAGATTTGGAAAGATATTAGGAGCCCTAAAAAAACATTACTTATGTTTCAGATTAAAGCCGGCATCTTCCCAACTATTTGCTCAATAACCATTACTTGGTTGGGGATTTGTTTCTGGGCACCTGTAATTTGGCCCGATCTACAAATTTTACCTTCCTGGATTACGTCAAAACAAAAATATAATAATATATCAGCAGTTTTGTAGCAGGAATACCATCAGAAATATAAATAAATTATGTCCTTGAATCAAACTAGTATTATTTTTAGGGATCATTTGACTTCGTGCCGTGATTCAAAAAAAACTACTGAGAACAATAGTTTTGAAATGGGGCAGCCCTTCCAGTGAATGA
Organism: Philereme vetulata; assembly: GCA_918857605.2. NCBI lineage: Eukaryota > Metazoa > Arthropoda > Insecta > Lepidoptera > Geometridae > Philereme > Philereme vetulata. The sequence continues at coordinate 1,590,210 of OU975438.1, read as the reverse complement.
ACAAAACAAAAAAAAGTTAATTAACTAGGTACGGATGGTACTGAGCCGTGCGCCTGCTTGTCCTCTGGTGGAAGGGAGATAACGGGATCATATCGTATATTACCTGGGCACATTCCCCAAAATGTATTCTGTAAAAGATTGATAGGCTTGCAATTTTACGGCGGTGTTCGAGACTGGTTCTTAGTCTCTGCCATATGTTGCTCACCTATAAGCCTAAAATCTCTACGTTCTATCGAATTTAAGGTTGCAAGCCGGTATTTGGCTAAATCATCCCAAAGGTTCTCGATATGCACGGAACATTTCCGTTATTTACCTCGACTCAGTTTGTACATGGCAGTCAGTTAAAAAACTACGATTTTTAGGGTCCCGTACCTCAAAAGGTAAGAAAGGAACCCTTATAAAATCACTCTTTTGTCAGTCTGTCCGTCTCTCTGTCCGTGTGTCACCATCGATTTTCTCAGGAACGGGTGCACCTAGCAAGTTGAAATATACCAAATACTCAAGTCTATAGTCCCTATTAGGTGTATAAAAATCAAGGTCCTGAGACAACACGATAAAAAGATATGGGCAAAATAAGATTTTCACAAAAACTTAAGTACTAAAATTAACCTTAATTTTCTACTTTTTTATTTTTCGAAATTTTCCCTTTGCTGTCAAGATCTTGCTTTTAACCAAAATTGACAATTCTAGGACAACCGGAAGTACCCTATAGTTTTGGGTCGAAAACATTTATGGTAGTTTCCGTTGACCTACATAGAATCACGAAATTTGGCAAAAAGCAAGGTTACATCACAAGTAAAGGAAAAATCCCTAAAATAAAAAAGTTAAAAATTAAAGGGTGTCCCCATACATACTAAGTTGACACCAATTATGATAGTCCTCCGAGTTGTATGGACGCTCATACAATTAAGAGGACTAATCGGCTCCAACGTCAAATAAGGTATATAAAATTGTGCTATTGAATAAAATAATTATATAAGTGGGGCTCCCATACAGCAAACATTATTTTTTTGCCGTTTTTATAGATAATGGTACGGAACCCTTCGTGCGCGAGTCCGACTTGCACTTGGCCGGTTTTTCGGTTTATTCCCACTGAGAATGTTCTTCTTTCATTTCCCAGAGGTTCCATTAACTGGAATGTTGGCATTAAACTATACTCAGACGTACAAAATGTGTATTTGACAACAGGTAAATTGACGGGTACTTAAATATTAAATCCAGTTTTATCCTTGCATGAACTCGCATAGTGAAAGTTCTTAAAAGTTAACCGATTTTTGTAATTCTTTGAGAAAAAATCCCAGTAGTTCGTACTGCAGTTGCGGAAAAATAAACTAACTTTGAATATATACTATTTATTTAAACGACTTTTTCATAATCTTAACGTAAATAGACAACTCACATGAATAAATAAAAAAAAGAAAATAAATAAACTTAAACTGCTTCGCCAATCTTAGCACTGTAAATGATTATTATTGACGAATACTATTCATTTTTTATAGTGCCACTGCGTCTTCTGTAGCTCTACCATGGCCACCACTAAGATCCATCAGCTCCGGTGCCACCGTCGGCAACAACGTCACTCTTAACGGGTTCTTCCCACAATAAAGGCGCATAAAAGCACATTGACAACCAGAGAATAATCATGCAGATTATTATACTTCCAGCGGAATATTTAGCCTGAAAATATATGTTGAGTCAATAAAAACTCATTCGACATTCAAAACAACTTAATTTTTGTAAGATTCTGATATTATACGTTTTCAACAAGTTTCACAGAGCCTAAAAGTATGTAGGAGGCGTTCTGAATATATAGGTAACATATAGATCCAACTATACAAAAGATACTGGTATTTTCGAATGACGTTGTATTTTAGTCTGGATTCTATGTTAAATCATTGTTCTGAGGTTAAACACCAGATCGTTCGTTTTTCATCGATAATCTCGTATAATAAGTGCTTAGTAGAAAGTGTGACAACATTAGCTATAATAATTAAAATGTGAAAGCCTGTGAAATTTAACAGAAACTGATAAATAAAACATTTCACGCGAAGAAAATGACTAAAAATTACTTAGCAAAAATTTCCATAACTGTTTCTTATAGTAAACAGATTATTAGATATATATATAGCGGATTATATTGAGATAGTGTTGAAGTTACCATAAATCTCTTCGGAACTTTTCCTGTGTGGTGACAGAAGTAGGCCGGCGTGTACAAAAAGGGGCACATAAAGCCTAGTGAAGATCCAACCCCCACAGCCAACGGACCCAAGTGTGCCTTCCAACTCGCAGGAGCACCAGCTGTGCCCTATAACAACATGTCAAACAACAACAACGTTTAATACTCATTTTTTTTTGTTGTAAACCATTTCTTGTAATTTCTTATTTTTATTTTTTGTAAAGATTTAGTTATAATAGGTATATTAAAGTTAACTAGCGGGCTACTTTGCCGCGTCGAATTTATAAAAGTTTAGTATTACTGATTTGGTTTAAGTTCAGTATTATGTTAATAAATGTATGATATACGGTAATGTAACTGTGAATCTAAGTATTATTATTATTATTATTAAGAGCCTGTAGTGTCCCACTGCAGGGCAAAGGCCTCCCTTCCTTCTCTCCAGTTTTCTCTATTTTGGGCTATTGTGGACCAATCCTGTATATGGGCATCAATTTCGTCCTTCCAACTTCGCCGCGGTCTGCCACGAGGTCGTTTCACGTTTAGAGGCGTCCACTCTGTGGTGACTTAAGTATTATTAAATAAAATAAAATATCTGGAGTAAGACAAGAGTAGGTAAGGGTTGTGTAAGCAGGAGCAATGTGCAAGTTAAGTGAAGTTTCATTGACGTAATAAAATCTAGCAGCTGCAGGCCAACCCAAATTTCAATCCTAAACCTGATGATGAATTTGGGTTAGGAGTTAAAGTGATTTGAAAACACAATAAATAATAATTAAATTTGATTAGCTTATACGCAAAATAGCATCAACAATTTGAAAGTTACTGTCGGTCAAATATAAATTGTGTACAAACATACATACACCGCTGACTAGTTGACCTAAAAATAAAACATTTATTAATTCTGACAAATACCTAGTAGGTTTACTTAGCTTGATAATTTTTCTTGCAATAAATGTATCTCTTCTTTGGCATACCTTGGCCTGTAGCAAAATTACATTCGCTTCGAATCGATTCGATTTCTACATAGGTTGGTGGTCGATATATCACGTGATATTTCCATGGCCCGGGTCAAATCCCATACATTTACGGACTTATCGAATAGCGTCATCGATAATCGAATGTAACTTAGCTAAGCCCTCTTAACTTTATTTAAATTAAACGCAAACACGACTCACCGCCCCTAGTATAAATGGCGCAAACACTGTACAGGCTGCAGTGCCTGGCATCGCGTTTCCCAATATAACAGACATCACGCAAACGGTTAATATCGATACGTTCCAAGAGTAATTAGTGAAGAGCAATCCATGTTTCGTAGCGAGATCACTATTAAGGCCGCTGTCTCGTGCACTAACTGTGAGAGCCACTCCACATCCTAAAAAACAGTTATACACCCTTTATGACAAATTCAAAAGCACATTACACACGATGATGACGCTTTATTATTTTAAGAAACGTTATCTTAAGTTATAAAATTATTGTTATCTTTCAAGTTACAAGTATTATACATTGAAACTAGAAGCGGTGCGCAGATACGTGCTGTGCGTTTCGCAGCCGTCGGTCGTCACCACGATCTGCTTTACACAGCGCAGGTTCTAGCTTCAGTAAAGAACTAAGTAGTCTATGATAGTATCTGCGAGCCTCGTCGTATCACATCATAGTGTGAGCCGACCCTAAAGCGCAGAACCTCCTGTGAAGATGCTATAGTATTTTATGATAGAATAAAACATCGCTCGTCATACAATCCAATGGACCATCACATACCGCGAAGATAATATAAAAATTACACACTTGCATTGCTAATCTTTGGCATAAATAATATTGTGACATTTTTATAAATCACTGTCATCACTGGTCACACATCAGTGATGACATATGGAACCGAGACGTAGTCCTTCACTATTGGCCTTATGAATAAGCTCAGAGTCGCTCAACGAGCTATAGAGAGGGCTATGCTCGGGGTTTCTCTACGGGATCAAATCAGTAATGAGGAGATACGTAGGAGAACTCAAGTCACCGACATAGCCCGACGGATTAGCACGTTGAAGTGGCAATGGGCAGGCCATATAGCGCGCAGAACAGATGGCCGATGGGGCTGGAAAGTTCTCGAATGGAGGCCACGGACCGGCAAGTGCAGCGTAGGACGTCCACCTACAAGATGGGCAGACGACTTGGTAAGAACCGCAGGTCGGCGTTCGATGCAGGCCGCTTCCAACCGCAGTTCCTGGAGATCAATGAGGGAGGCCTTTGTCCAGCAGTGTACGTCCTACGGCTGATATGATAATGATGAATTTTATAAATATTTATTTTCATTATCAACGTCAGCCCTTATCCCACTGCTGCGCATGGGCCTCTCTTCGTTGTCACCATTCTGTCCTGAGCTGTTCTAACCCATATGCGACCTGCTATTTTTATTATGTCATCGACCCATCTTGCCAGCAGGCGACCTGCGTCCCTCTAACGTTATTAAATATTAATCGTCATTATATATTTATAATAACATAAAATACTATAGCATCTTATATGCCGTGTAAGTACGAAAGTTTGTCTTCGACAAATAGACATTGGATTTAAATGCCATTTTGTCGGTGCACAAGTTCTCTAGTTACTTGCACTGCTTTACATACTTTTGAGCTTAGTTCCACTTGATCTATCAGTTTATTGACACTCTCTTGATGCTATTACTAACGTAATAATGACAACACAATGGTTATACACCGCGCTTTGACTGTGATCGGACGGTATGTTCGAGTAGGTATTGCATGCGTACGAATATCCGTGCGCCTCTCAAATGAGACAGCTGGGCTAAACCCTGAGAGATGAGACCCGCAACGCCACCGGGGTCGTGGAAGAATGTTTTCTGTTCCCGTGTCCTCGGTATAAAGCGAGAGAAGGTACGCCGTGGAGGTTTAGCCAATAGGAGTCCGACATACCGCTCCCTAGGTTCAGAGCGGTATCCACGAGGATTCCTCCACGTTAAAAAAAGGTATTGCATGCGTTGCAATTTCTCAAATTATGTCAATACCTTCCATTACCTCCGTGGCGCAGTGGGCATATAGCCGGCTGAGATGCAAGAGGTAGCGGGTTCAATTCCCGCCGCGGAACAAATGTTTGCATGATCTACAGAAATTTGTTCAGGGTCTGGATGTTTTTACAAATAAAAAGTCTAAAAAGTATTCTATCAATTATTTGGTTCCCATTGTACAAGCTCTGCTTCAAATCAAATCAATTTATTACGTAATATAGGTACAAGGTAGGAGTATGCATAGTATATGTGCGTGCAGCCATATTCAGCGTTTTATGCATGCAATGTCGAGTTTAATTAGTAGGTTCCATTTTAATTTTCAAAATAACAATGTCAAAATGATTGAGTTATAATAACTATCAAACAAGAACCTTTTCAACTACTATAACCCCTAAATATCATCATCATCATCAACCGGAAGACGTCCACTGCTGAACCCCTTAGATCGCCACAACGAGAGGTTGGTAGCCGTTTGCGCCCAACGGCTCCCCTTGATTCTTACTAGATCGTGTCGGTCGACCTTGTGGGGAGGCCGGCCTAAGCTGCGTCTTCCAGTCCGTGGTCTCCACTTGAGAACCTTTCTTCCCCAACGGTTATCGGTTCTACGAGCGATGTGGCCTGCCCATTGCCACTTCAACTTGCTAAATTTTAGAGCTATGTCGGCAACTTTAGTTCTTCTGCGGATTTCCTCATTGCGGATTTTGTCACGCAAAGAAACCCCGAGCATAGTCCTCTCCATAGCTCGTTGAGCGACCTTTAGCTTGGTCATGAAGCTATGGCCCGTAAATATGGCTGTGTGAAATGTCCAGCAATATTTATTTATTTAAATATGTTTTTATTAATTTATTACTTAAATAGTAAAGGTACCTAATATTCTATCACTTAGAATATTATGATTTGCACTCACCAAGCACAAACATGTAGCCATAGTTCATATTCCTGTCAACGAAACGCCACCATAAGATTCCAGATTCAGGCTTTATAGGAGGCAGCTGGCTTTTTGCTGGAATAAGAGTTTCTTTTTAGAATAGAATAACTGTATTTCAAGTGTGTCGTACGGAATCTACTTACCACCCGGTGGTTTGCATGATAGTTTGCCTCCATAATGGTAGGTCCTTATAAAAAACAAAAACGGTTTTGTTTTTTTATCTAGAATGCTGAATCCGCAGAATTCAGCAGGGTAGCACGTCCAATTTCCTATATGCGATGATGAACCAATGCTGCTTCATCATAACAGCCCGAACAAAGTCCAATGCAGGACATGGGGCCTCCCCCAAAGTAGACAAGTATACAATGGGGGGATTTGCCATAATCACCAGGCTTGGCAGGCGGATTGGTTATCGCAGTGTGGGTCTAGAGACACAGTAAGATGCTGCTGCCCATCTCCTGGTGTATTCCCTTAGTCGCCTTTTACGACATCCACGGGAAGAAAGGGAGGGGCCTAAATTCTATGCTGGAGCCGCCACGGCAAGCATTAGTTATCCTGCTCAAACTTTTTACTACACTTTTTATTGTATACATAAAATACTTACTTTCGGCAAAGAAAATTTTCAAAAATCCAAATCCTTTTGGTAGTACATGAAGCATTATAACAAACATGGCGGCTATCGTAGCATCTTTGACCCTGGAATATGACAAGAAAAATATTACTCATCATAATGAAGGTTAAAGGTGAAAGACTTTAAACTTAACATCATTTTTAATTGACTGTTTAAACTGTCTCAGCATTTTAGCTGTCAAAGTTTTAGAAAACCTATTAGTCAGCTTAGAGTTTAATATAGATTTTGCTACAAATAATTTTAATGAAAACCATACCCGGGTATTAATGGATTGGCCGCATCAGCAGAGAAGCTGGCCCATCCCGTCATGAATTTGTTCCAGCGCAAGAAGAACACGATCAAATACATTATTAAGAAAAACACTGACAGCTGCAATAAGAAAAAAAATACAGTGTACTTTAGACCACACGACTGAAGTAAAACTTCTTTTTCAAAATATTAATTAACAAAATTGTTCAATTACAAAATTGTCCACACGTCTGTAGGTTGATCAGTCAATGTTCATTCTGGACAGACGCAACTCACACTCGCACATTAACGTTTAAAAATATACGAAACGTAACTCTCTCTTTTTCTATTTTCACTAACTTAATCTCCCTCTCAACTTACGTTCGCACTTTTCATAACGCATTCACCAGCTTACTCCCCAAGTGAAGCGTGCGCAAAGAAGTTTTACTTCAAAAACAAAATGTAGAAGTTGAAAGGAAACAGCTTCTAGAAGTATTTGGAGAGAACGTGTATTTTGAAATGTGTGTATGTATATAAATAAATAAATAAATATTGCTGGACATTTCACACAGCGCTATCTAGCCCCAAACTAAGCAGAGCTTGTACTATGGGAACCAGATAACTGATAGAATACATATATCCTTTTTTTTTGTAAATACATGCTTATAATATATAAAAAATCAACCAGACCCGGAAAAAATATCTGTAAATCATGCAAACATTTGTTCCGCGACGGGAATCGAACACGCTACCTCCTGCGTCTCAGCCGACTGTTCGCCCACTGCACCACGGAGGTCATCAATATGTTCAGTAATTTGGGTTGGAAGAAAAACTAAACCACCAATTTTATAGAAATGGATGGCAGTACTTTGGCCGTCCAGTTAATAAATCTACTCGTAGCATTTGAAAAGATTTTAGCATTAGCGTCGCCGCACATGAGCCACGTGGCGCACAAGGTTGGTACCAAAGTCGCTACGTTTAGGGCTAAATATTTTTACCACGAGGCGCCACGTGGTTAAAATAAAGTGTCAGTCGCGCGTTCCCGCAACTAAGAAGCAGCTTCTTAGTAGCAAAAACGCGTGTTCAAGCTTCAAGTAGCGGCGTTGTCCATGAAGTTATTAAGTAATGAATGAATGAATGAATGAAAATTCTTTATTATACCTTACAAGCTAGACACAACAGATTTATAAAAAATAAAAAAACAAATAAAAGTAAGCATAATGGGCGGTCTTATCGCTTAACAAAGCGATCTCTTCCAGACAACCTTTGGATGGAGAGGATCATTGCTTAATGCTTAAGTAATTTAGTTTTAGGCAAGTTTTAAATTGAGTGCATTTAATTTTTTTTATAAAAGCCAAAATAGTTGACGGCTCAAGGCAAGCGCTTCTGCCACCAGCCGTCAAGTATAAAATATATTTTAATGCACACAATTTAAAACCCTAACCTGAATAGCAAGTTATTTTTGCCGTATCGGTACGGTGCTGCTTAAGTGAGTGATAACCGCACAAAACTGCACTATATATACATCTAACAAATACATACCTTTTCATGAAGGGAAACATTTTTAGGTACTCCAGTTTTGAGTTTCAATAATGAAGTTCGTAATGAAGTCATACCAGCACCACTGACATCATGTTTTGTTGAACTGAAAATATAAAATTATTTATATTATACAAACAAACTATACTAAGCGCATGTAGGCAGATTACTTCCACATTCACAGTGTATAACATTTTGAAATAAATAGTATTTAAGGTTATTTTGTTTTGGCATGTGACTTTCATAGATTTATTCAGAAGCAATCAGATAATCGTGTTTGAAATTACATCATATTTACAAATAACAATATGTACAACATGTCAAAAATAATAAACTAAAATAAAATAACTGTATATCTAAATATAAAAATGAAAAAATGTATACAAAAAAGTCAAATGAAAATTATTCATATTTTAAAACAATATTTTTTTTAATAACCCATACTGTCCCACTGGTGGGCAAAAAACTATAAAAGTTCCCCCCTCCCCCTTCCCCAAGCTATTGTTATTTGTTTTTATCGTTTAATTCTAATTTATGAGTAACTTATTAAACTAGATCCTTTAGGCAGTTTAACTGACTACTACTTGATAGATGGATAGATAGATAGATAACTCAGTAGTGAATTACCACACAAAAAGAAATAATACAAAAATAAGTACTAGGCTAAAATAAATAAGGCAATACAATGAGCGGCCTTATCGCTGAAAGCGAACCTTTACTTGAAAGCTAAAAAAAACATTTTAAATGTAGTTACAATTTTGCCACTAAAACGACACGCATCTTAGTTGATAAGATTTTTTATAGTTTAAAATTAAATTGTGTCATTTTACATAATTAATGATTTTTTTTATTGATGATAACCAAGCTAGCCAACCACTACCTCACCTGAAGGTAAATGAAGGTGTGATCGAAGATCGAGCACGCTTGCCTAGAAAGAACCTATTCACTCTGGATTTGAAGACTCCAAGATTAAACTGGTTTGGAAAAACATACGCTGTAAGTGAGTTCCTCCTTACTTGTGCTAACTAGAAAAGTTGAAGCAAATCGTTTAGTACAGCAAGGTGGTATGCCGACTAGGTATGGGTGGTACTTCTCGGTACGTCTGCTTGTCCGGTGGTAGAAGGGGGAAGGAGGGATAAAGTCATGAAGATCTTGCGCACATTCACCAAAATGTATCTTGTAAAAAACTGAAAGTCTGGCTACTCGGCGTCTGTGCTCTAGATTTTATAAATTGGCTTCCACTATGGAGTCACAACCAAGTCTAGCAGCACGTTGCTCAATCGAATTAAGGGCTTCAAGCTGATACTTAGCTGAGCCATCCCAGAAATGACAGCAGTACTTCAAACATGAGCGGACTTGTGTTTTGTAGAGACTGGGTAGCTGTCCCGGTGAGAAGTACCGCCGAACCTTAGCTAAGATGCTCAGCTTCATAGCCTCATATTTAGCCCTAGATTTGATGTGCGAGCCGTAGTTCAGGTTGGACGTGAGCTCAACGCCAACAAGCTCAGACTTTCGGAAATTACATAATTGATTAAAACAAGTCAGAGTTAGTAGAGCATCTGGTAGACTCGGGACCGAATTATTGGATTAAACTTCACGATCCTAAGTTTCTCTATAGTGAACGCCATTATTACAAGAGATTGGTTCGTGAAGCAATTGAAATCAAGAAATGTTAATCGGAAAGATGGCTATAGACTCTCAGCGTCCTGGAACCCGGCGTCGTGATCGGTCGTCTCAGTGCGTAGATACGGTTATATACAGTTTGTAGTGTGTCGTAATATGAATGAGAACATTTCCAACTCTGAAGACCAGGTGAGGGTAGTTGCTGCAGCTGCCATCACTTATCGACGGTATCTCCAAGTACTCCAGTCCATCCGTAACCATGACTATTGCAACACAGCCAACGTCGACGTTGCAAAACGTCGGGATTCCGAGAACGTGTCTCGGACGACGGAGGGTTACGTTGTAGTATAACTTATGTACTTAGAATTTATACCAAAGAAGTACCGCGTACTCGACCAGTAAACGCGACCCGTCTCCCGTTCTCCATGCCTCACTCCCGCCGGTAGCGTTGACATACTTAATAGCGATATACGCATGCGCGTCATTTCAGTTCACTTCCGAGTTTTTTCTTTTTCTTCTTTTTGTTAAGTTTTTAGTTGTTAAAGTTAACACATAAAAAAGATACATACGCAATAAATAACGGGTATTAATCAGTAATTTAAAAAAATAGTCTATCAACAAAACCTATAAATTGATTTATCGATGTAGGTATTGTAGCAGAAACAACAACAAGAATGCCATATTAAAATGTTTGCTCAAGATATCAGGCGTTTGAAGTTATTATTTTTGATATTGTTATTTTTTGAAATAGTTATTTTTTGAAATTGTTATTTTCTTTGTTATTTCCCAACAGGTAGGGCTTAAAATGGACATGGACAAGACGAAAATTATGTCGAATGTCCATGTCGTGCCTGCCCCAGTTATGGTTGAGAACTCGGCTCTTGAAGTTGTCGACGCGTATGTATACCTAGGACAAGCAGACCAATTAGGTAAGGCCAACTTCGAGAAAGAGGTCAATAGTCGAATCCAACTCGGATGTGCAGCGTTTGGGAAACTTTGCAACGTCTTTTCGTCCAACATACTTCAGTGCCTTAAGACGAAAGTCTTCAATCAGTGTGTGTTACCAGTGATGACATATGGAACCGAGACGTGGTCCTTCACTATTGGCCTTATTAATTAGCTCAGAGTCGCTCAACGAGCTATCGAAAGGGCTATGTTCAGGGCTTCTCTACGGGATCGAATCAGAAATGAGGAGATACGTAGGAGAACTCAAGTCACCGACATAGCCCGACGGATTAGCACGTTGAAGTGGCAATGGGCAGGCCATATAGCGCGCAGAACAGATTGCCGATGGGGCCGGAAAGTTCTTGAATGGAGGCCACGGACCGGCAACCGTAGCGTAGGACATCCACCTATAAGATGGGCAGACGACTTGGTAAGAACCGCAGGTCGGCGTTGGATGCAGGCCGCTTCCAACCGCAGTTCCTAGAGATCAATGAGGGAGGCCTTTGTCCAGCAGTGGACGTCCTACGGCTGATATGATGATGATGATTTCTTAAAAACAAAGGAATTTATAGTGGGTTGAGTTGAATTCTGAAGGTTCCAAGTAGTACGAAATCTCAGTGTAGTCACTGTAAGGCTTTGTTGTAATTTCAGATTATAAGCGTGGCGCCGCGCCGCTATCGCCATCAGACGGTGGACTCTGATGGCGCCACCAAGTTTTTGAATATTTTCTAATCTATTGAGGTACCAAATATTTCACAAAAGGTACCGAATAGGTGCTAAGGCTTGCACAACGATCCCTAAACGTATTTAGCTACAAAACATGTTTAAATTTGACGTGTTTGTATGATTTGACAACTCCTTAAACCATATTTAGCCACTGAATACGCACTAATAATAGACTAATAAGTTTTATTTTGAGTTTGCTACACTTAAACACCTACCACATATTTCAATACCTTGGGTTAATTGAAACGTGTATTTGGTACATATTTCAATACCTTGGGTTAATTGAAACGTATTTGGTACATATTTCAATACCTTGGGTTAATTGAAACGTATTTGGTACATATTTCAATACCTTGGGTTAATTGAAACGTATTTGGTACATATTTCAATACCTTGGGTTAATTGAAACGTATTTGGTACATATTTCAATACCTTGGGTTAATTGAAACGTGTATTTGGTACATATTTCAATACCTTGGGTTAATTGAAACGTATTTGGTACATATTTCAATACCTTGGGTTAATTGAAACGTATTTGGTACATATTTCAATACCTTGGGTTAATTGAAACGTGTATTTGGTACATATTTTAATACCTTGGGTTAATTGAAACGTATTTGGTACATATTTCAATACCTTGGGTTAATTGAAAGGTGTTTTTGTTATACAAATCTTCTGACAAAATTTGACCATTAGACTATACGAATGTAGGTACCTATATTAACTTGTTAAATTTATACATACTTCAGCGTATGCTATGTACGTTTGGTTCTCACTTAGTAGTTCTTTTGTAAGTGTAGTAGAGTTCCTTATGAAAGGGCTCGCCCGGGGAAGTACTACCAACATATCTATTTCTACTACCAAGCAGCATTGCTGTGTTTTGGTTTGAAGGGTTTTGATTGAATAGCCATATTTATGTACAAAACAAACTCGAAAAAGTAAACAAGTAGGTATTTACATTTCAGTTATTTGCTTTCTTTTCGTATTATTTTTATGGTTTTTACAACTTATAACACAATAATTTCAAATTAGACTCCTTTTATTTTAGATGCAGTGTTTTAGTTACTAGGCTGTTTTTGTTTTTTTTGGTCCCGACACCTTTCTTTACAATGTTCAAACGTAGAAACCTGTTATTAGCCTTACGTTTGGTTCTAAGATATTTAACCAATTTGTATCGCCGTTGGTTTCTCTAAATAAATAAATAAAAAATAAAATAATAGCATAGTTAAAGTCAAAGTCAAAGTAAAAATCTTTTATTCATTAAAATCACAAGGATCACTTTGAAACGTCATTACAATACAGAAAATAAATTACGTCTAAATTGTAACATTTTGAACGAGTTGGAGCAATTTCAATCCCAAGCTTCTCTATCATCTAAATAATCCAATATTTTATAGTAGGCTTTTTTATAAAGATTTTATTTAATTGCGTTTTTAAATTTGTTAATTGTCAATCACTTGGGAGTTTGTTATAAAAGCAAACACCTTGCCCTTTAAACGATTTACTAACTTTATGGAGTCTACAAAGGGCAACAGCGAGTTTATCTTTATTTCTAGTATTAAAATTATGATTATCGCTATTTTTCTTAAACAAATGAATATTTTTTATGAACATACATCAGATTTTCATAGATGTATTTGCATCGTTGCGCAAGTCACCCTAAATCCTGGTGAAAATAATTCATAAGTTGGCCGCCATCTTGCTTGACGCACACAAAAAAGTACCTACATAAATAATCAATCTAAGTGGCCAAGAACCAAAACGATACATTTATTTTTATTATTTCAGTACTTACTTTTTTATCAGAATTAAGTGATATATGCAATTGCATATGAACATAACAACTGCAACTGGGATAGCGTAGACAGAGTACTGGAAGTAGTTGTAAATGTCAGGCAATTCCTTTTGTTTTTCTCCGCCTCTGAAATAATATTTGTATTTATAATAATAACGTGCCTTTTTCTAGAATCAACGCACAGTCTGGCTAGGTTCAGATAACAAAAATATGCCGCGCGTATTACACACGGCTACACATCAAGCTATACATTGATATAGCTCAATAAAGCTGAGTTTAAGAAATCGTTGTTCAAGTGGTTATTGAAATTAAGCTATGAAGAAACAGAAGGCCTGTTAAAAATAATACAATAAATTATGCCACTCCGTACATACACGCACCTACACTTACACATCCATACACACACTCACATAAACAAACACACACACACAAACCCCACACACTCACACACCCACACACAAACAAACATACACACCTCAACCAATTACTCTAATACTTATAAAATTAAGATGATAAAATGATACTCTCGATCTCATTAATTTATTATTATACAACTAAATTATACAACAATACAATAACATATAATATATATATATATATATATATATATATAACAATATACATTAAGAATAGCAAAGCTCATGTTACAAATTAAAAAATAATGTTACATATAATAAAATCTATATATAGGTAATCCACTGTAAATAATTAATTTTTTATTAATAAAAGTAATCGTACATAAATTGTACCAAAAGAAAAGAAAAGTGAATGACTAGACTATGACTATGGCTACTACTTGGGAACCCACTCGAAGGAAAACAGGATCTGCAGCACAAGTCTACTCGACTTTTGCAGATAAAAACATTTTTGCATTATAGTACATATTCATACATTGTAATTAGTTTTTTTATTTAGTTTTTAATTTTATTATACAATTGACAATGCTTTTGCAGATACTTCTAATTTTATTTATTATTATTATTTTAATTTATTGATTTCTTTTGTTTAAGTAGGTGTTTATTTTATATTGTAAAATTTGTTAGTCGCTATTGACATTATAATTAAGGTACTACTAATGTGACATTGTAAATTATGCCAACTATTCTTTAATGTATTTTTTTATATTGTACCTACTGACATATCTAAGAACAATAAATTTGCCGAAAGATGAAATAAATGAAATTATGAAATTAATTAAATTACTTAGGTCCTGCTTGAAATTATGACGTACATACAAGCCATTATTTAAATTATAAATCTTTGTAAATTATATTATTTAAAATTGTTGCTTGAAATGAATAAATGAAATTATAAAAATTATTATTAGTATAAACTATTACATTTCCAGTATAAGCTGACCTTTCATTCTACGAAAAGCCTACACAATGCGAGGTCAGCTTATACTGGAAATGTATAGCTCGATGTGTAGCCGTGTGTACGTATGCATGGTTCATATCTCACTTACTGCTGATATATCGCTCGAAACGTTAAAACTGGTATCGATGCATGTAAGATACCAATACTACCTGAAAATAAAGTATTTATCAATAACAAAAGCAAATACTACTATCACATATTATACAAGCTAGATAAAACAGAATGAGGAACAGAGAAACAAGTAAATTGTTTTGAAGTAAATGTATTGTGTGAATTTGTGTGTGCTAAAGTAGCAAATAAATATCTGTCTATGTCTATGTCTCAATGTATAATGGGTGTATGTCGTAAAAAAAACGATCTCTTTCAAACAACCTCTAGATAGAGAGAAGTATTACATCATATCGTCAGTGGAAATGAAAAATTACATTAGCGTGAATAAGGAGAATTTTTTTTCACACAGCGCTATCTAGCCCCAAACTAAGCAGAGCTTGCACTATGAGAGGTGTTAAAGTTTACATTAAAAATCAAAATAGTGGTTACAAAAAATCCCAGTAATTTGTTAATTAATAATTAATTAATTTTGTTTTAACAAAGGAGCTTGTCTCTCCTCGATTGCTCGCGGCCAAGTGCCAAACGGTGCGAGGACGCGCGGGGGTGACGGCGCTGTCCGTATTTGTGCGTAAACAAGAGGGAATCAGATAACTGTTTTTTCTACATACATATCACACATAGAAAAACATCCAAACCCGGTACAAATATCTGTAGATCATCCAAACATTTGTTCCGCGGTGGTAATCGAACCCGCTACCTCCTGCGTCTCAGCCGGCTATTCGCCTACTCCGCCACGGAGGTAGGCCGGAGGAGTCCGGTGCGGCGCCGCAGCGCATCGTGTGACACGCCACAGATATTACTATGTAAGATGAAAAAGAGACACCGCTCCGGTGCCGCACCGCCGCCGCAACGCATCGTATGCCCCCGCACTAACTCAATATAAACGTACCACAGAATATCAGCGCTTACCATTACGGCGGGCATAATGCTGAGTCGAGTCCCATTTCCTGCTGCAGCACACAGTATCTACCGAGTTCTGCCTTATTTCTGTTTTATGTCTTACGTTTATACTGTTTAATTGTTTAATTTTAAGTATATTCTCTCTTAAAATGTAACTGAAATTTATATTGTGTGCTAATGTAGTGAATAAATGATTGTCTATGTCTATATCTATGTATAACTCAATTTATATTTACTTATATTTATATCGCTGGATTGAATTTTTTTCCTGCGTCAATAAATATGAATTTAAAAACGATGTGAGCATTATTTTAGCGCTTTAGTATTTTGAAAATTTTTCAGAATATCCCAGCTTCGAAAGTCTAAACAGACTTCATTTCGTTGCTTTTGCACTTACGAACTTTTAGCATTTATTTGAGAGAAAAATCATTGACATTATGTAGCATTGCGGTCGGCAAGCTGAACTGTCTGTGGGCCAGTAATATATTTTTAGGGGTCAGTACCGAAATGGTAAAAACATAACCCTAAAAAATATATTATTGGCCCACTGGCAATTCAGATAGCCGACTGAAATACACTGAGCTACATAATATCACTGATTTTATATCCTATGTACTTATTATAGGAATGCGAACTTACCAATCGCTGCGCCAGTTTGAATAGCGTTGCATACAATGTATCCAACCTTTTTGAAGTCAGCCTCTTGATCACCACCCTGCAAATAATTATTTACAAGCTTTTTATTAACTTGCAATGAATGTATGTTTGTCCGGGAGGAATCTTGCAACTGAATTTTAAACCCGTTTCCCTCAACCGATTAAGCTGAAATTTGGAATACATAAGTAACTTTGGTGAGAGTGCAATAATATGGTACCATGGAGGTGGTCTCATGATGGAGGCGGATGCTAGACAACGGAACTTCTGAATGGTTACTAGTGTTTGGGCTCATTTGAATCTTATTGCGGTTCCGATCATGAATTTTTAAAAGCTTGTTTTGAAAGTAATTTTTAAACATAAAACTCATTTATTTTTTTATTTGACACAAGAAATAAACACAAAAGGAGAGGGTGATATTAGATTAAAATACCTTGATTTCTAACTCAAATAAGTAGGTAGGCATAGCAGATAGGTGATAAGTACGTAACTACATAAAATGCCAGAAGTCAAATATTACAATGTAATAAAAATAACAGGAATAACCTATGCAATTTCATCAAATTATTACAACTTAGTCGTGCCCAAATAGCGGCAGCTCAGCATGTGTCAAGCTTATTTAAATGCTGCTATTTCGTTGACCCCTAATTGATGACATTGTAACATCTAAGTGCCTATCCTAATGGTTATTTGCGTGCGTGTTTCCAGAGAGGCCTATTGTATCAACGACGCAGCGTTGATACAATACGTGTTCTCACCTCTGGGACGGATTAGCGAAGTACCAACTTGAAGCTCTGGAATCAATTGAGAAAAGTGCCAAGAAGCTCATAGGCAACGATGAGCTAGTTGATGCAAGGCTCCTCAGCCTGGAGCATCGACGAAAGGTTGCTAGCCTCTCGGTTTTTTATCGAGTACATTTCGGGGAGTGTGCTGCGGAACTTTTCAACCTGATCCCACCATCTCCATTCTATCAATGGACAACCAGACGCTCTGCGGTGCGCCACCGCTATATGGTAGAAATACCTCCCATTCGCACAAAGCGGTTCTCTTCGACCTTTATTATGCGCACCGCCAAAGAGTGGAACGCCTTGCCAGAGTCTGTGTTTCCTGATAGCTATAACCTGGGTATCTTTAAGTCGCGAGTGAATAGGTTTCTTCTAGGCAAGCGTGTACCATCGTAGACTGCATCATCGCTTACCATCAGGCGAGATCGTGGTCTAACGCAAGCCTATAATGTATAATGAATAAAAAAACATTGATGCATGTCGCAAACACGCAGCGAGTTCACGATACACTCGTCCCGCTGGAAACACGCTCGCAACTCGCCACTGTGTTATGTCCACAGTGTGTGTTGGTCCAGAACTTTCGTTACACTAATTTGTCATAGGGATTGCGCGTTTATCGACTTTCGACTGTCGATATATTTCTCCACTACTGTTTCGTACGAATAAAAATAAATATAAATCAACTGTACCGTCGCCAAATAAATACATATTTGTAACAATTATTTAGACAGACCACGACGCCGATGGAATGATTAACTCGACTCGTAGGTATATGGAAGACTGGACACGCGCATGATAGAATGAAGTGGAAGGAAGTAAGGGAGGTCTTTGCCCTGCAGTGGGACAGTACAGGCTCCAAATAATATGTTTTATTATCTTTTTTAAATTAATGTCACAAACAAAACAGTTTAACAACGAATCTTGTTCTTTATACTCATAAACTAGTGGTTCGCTCTGAACTGAATCTCGCGAGTCTCCCATAAAAACAAAAAAATATTATTCGTAATCTTTGACTATCAAAATAGTGCTCCGAAAAACGCAACCACATGACTTGACCTATAGTTTGATTCAAATTACAGGTAACGGGAGTTCATCTTATTTGGTACTTCTTCAGGGTACAAATTGCTGTTATTCTGGATTTCAAACTTGTGCCTATATTTGTGTCATTAAAGCTACACGCATACCAAATAACAGCACTTTGGGGTCGCTGGTGTACACTGTAAATTTTGACAAATTTCAGTTTTAATTATAGCTAATATAACTCAAAAACTGCAAAGACAAAACAAAAAATAAAAATAGGGTCGAAATGTAACTTTAATTTGACATCCTATTTGACCTCATAGTCTCATTTTCATTTTTTCCCCCTCTTGAACCCCAATATCTCATAACCCCTCCACATTTTTAGCTCATTTAGTCACATCAAAATTGTGCCATCTCTATTCACCTATGCATCAAATTTCACGATGATCGAATCTACGCTTCTAAAGTTATCCAAGAACATACATACAACGCCGATTTGCCCAAGTAGATTTGGAGGTCTCGCTTTCCTTGATCAATAAATACTCTCCGGGTATTTTCTACTCATATTTACAAATCTATGGCGCAGTCCAAGTGTTTGATTAATTTTCAATATTTTATGTTTAATTTTCAATTTAACAATCATAATTAAAAAATAGCATGTTTTCGTGCTACCTAGTAGCAAGTACCTTTAGTAGTCAAACTTAAGATACCATGCACCACTGACTAGAATCGTTAGGCAGTATAACATATTATCTAAGTCTGACCAGTTGGACGTATTCGCTTGCAATGTGAGAAAGCTAAATTCCCATTTTTATTTTAATAAATTATAGATACTCTAAATTTTGAGGTATTGACTTGTCTTTTAATATAAATTTTAAATTTAATTGATTCCAATTGTTATTTTAGTTTTTAAGGATTATGATTCTGTAAATAATTTTTTGTCTTAGTTATTTCAGTGTATTTTGTGTTGTTTTTTAGTTATTTGTATTATTTTTTTAGTTATTTGTATTATTTTTTTTATTGTTACTCACTCAATAAATTAGTCAATGTGATCTTCACCTGTAATTGTAGTAACATTTAGCTGGTAAAAATATTAATTGATTTGTTAAGATGTGTTAATGTATACAATATTGGTGTTCAAATAAATAAATAATTAGGGATTATTAAAAACCAAACGTACCGGCAAGGCGTAGATCGCTGGCGCCACCATCTGTATCAGGGTGGATGATACAATAAGCTTACTGCAGAACATCGATAGAATGAAAGCCGCTGTGGTGCATTTGAGAGTAAGTCTGAAACCATGTTAATATAACAGTAAGTACTCTATAATCATCAAATTGTAAACTGCATCAAAAATATTTAACAAAATTATTAAAACTTTAAAAGTAGTCAGTGATATAAGTTGATAAACAATTTCAGTTTACATTATTCTTTAAACTTGAAGAATTACAAACAAATTTTTATGACGCTTTAGCCGCTGGCATGTCAACTAGTATTATAATAACAATCAGATTATTCAAACAAATTTAATTAAAACAGCAATTTTCCAAAATAAATTCTTCGAAAATTCGAATTGGTTGGATACTACAATCATACAAACATATAATATATTGGCGTATTCCTTGACAGGTTGAGGTCAAAAATGATAATCTTTCTGTGTCGCTGATTGTACAATATATGATAATATTTTGACTATATTGGATAAAATTATGATAATAAGGAACTCATTCGATGGATTAATGATGCCTGATAGAACTTCCCCGCCATTGTTTTAGGTAGGCCTTTTGACTTACAAATCAGAAACATTTATTGTTTGCACTGCTGTACAATGGAATGTTATTAAAATACGTACAAGTTAACTCAGTGGCGGGTTCCTATATCCGTCGGTAACCAGCTACGACTCGTATCTCTTTAAAAAAGTCTCAAACTAGTGTCAAACTTTTAATACGTTTTCAAGAAGAAACGAGTCGTAGCTGGTTACCGACGGATATAGGAACCCACCATTAGAGATGTACAATAATATAACAGTAACTAGCACAAAAAAGAGAGTAGGTATTTAAAATTTTGCCAAGTTTGAAACCATTCTTTTATAACATTAGAATTACAAAAAAAAATTATGTCTTAACTACAGAATAATGAAGGCATACACGTAAATTAAATAGCACACTATCCATTTCATTCTTTCGTTTCGCTTTTGTCATTTATTGATTTTTTCAATTGTAATAATACATTCTTTCATATGCACTTCTTTTAGGCATCTTAACTTAGTCTAATTTATCACTTCTGTAAAAAGAAAGATGTGCTTGTTGCCACGCACGAAAAAAGAAATGAGAAACTGTCAGGGCGAGCGTCTTACCTTCCCTGCATTCCGAATCACAACTTAATCGCTGCTAGCGTTCACGTAGTTATTTTGCGTACCGATTTAGTTAACGCGCTGATGACAGTTGAGTGCCATCAAGGATTCGGAAGGCTCATGAACACGCAGCAAGTCAGTTCTTCTATATTTTCATAACAACATTAAAAACCAACCAACCACAGAATACTATTACTCACAAGCAACCAACCAACCAACTGTCACGTTACTTTTGACAGGGAGGCTCACAGAAGATATCGGTTTGGAACATAAATATTGTTAGCGGAAAATGGCGGATGTAATGACGTCATCTATGACGAATCACAAGACCGTTTCGCACTCACGGTATGGTATCGATTTTAGCGTGATTCGGAATGCAGCCCTAGATGACAGGAAACATTAGCTGTCAGTTGTCTTCCTTTTTTAAACGTGCGAAGTTGCCTGCAGGATTAAAGGTATTACTAAGCATAAGAATAAACTAAGCACGTACTTTTGCGAAGAGAATTGACAACTATCGCCGAATGTGACGAACCAAATCGCTATACGACGATCTATGCCGGAGTTGTTGAGCAGTAGTAACAGCATACTCGATAGTATATATAACATTATGTTTTCCTAAAATAAACAAAAGGAAAATACGTAGGTAAATAAAATAACTCTTAGACACAAGGAAAAACCAAGGTATGCCCACCAATTAAAGCTTCTAAGAAATCAAAAATATTTTTACTTCGATTGACAAAGGGGCCAAAATGGTGGGAGTCAAAGTTAAAAAAACCGACCAAGTGCTAGTCGGACTCGCGCACGAAGGGTTCCGTACCATTATCTATAAAACCAGCAAAAAAATTATGTCTGATTTATGGGAGCCCACTTGATTATTAATTTTATTTTAATTTAATTATTTATTTTTAAAGTGAACAATATATCTCAATATTCTGTGAATATTTCAAGCGTCTACCTGTTGCCGTTATCAATATCCAGCAAAAACGAGCAAAAAATCACGTTTGTTGTATTAAGGGAGCCCCCTTAAATATTTATTTTATTCTGTGTTTAGTATTTGTTGTTATAGCGGCAATAGAAATACATTATCTATGAAAATTTCAACTGTCTAACTATCACGGTTCATGAGATACAGCCTGGTGACAGACGGACATACAGACAGACCGACGGACTGACAGACAGCGGAGTCTTAGTTAGGGTTTGACCTTTGGGTACGGAATCCTAAAAAGTAGCGTCACAAAATCAGTTGAGGCGGTCGGCCATTTCTTAAAATGCCTTGTTCTACATATGAACAGTTCTTGATTTGATCACTTTTTTGTACGGTACGCATAAAGATTACAGTTTATAAAGCCGCCTACAGACTGACCGAGCCGCAAACAGAAGCGTGCCTCGTGAGGCGGCTCGGTCAGTCTGTACGCGCCCCTTTGGAGATCGGCGTGAAAATATTTATATTTTGATTTTTAGAAGCTTTTATTTTACTTGCAATGTTTGTTAGTTTGCTAAGGTCAAATCATTGAGATTTGATTTGATCAACCGATTGAGATAAAATTTGGAATACATATGTAACTTCGGTGACAATGCAATAATATAGTACCATGGAGGTGGTCTCATGATGCAGTCGGATGCTAGACAATGGGACTTATGAATGGATTATAGTGAGCTACTAGTGTTTGGGATCATTTTAATCTGCTTTCGGTTCCAATTATGAATTTAGTAAACGTTTCTTTTGATTATGCAACTTATTTAAGTTATTTTATTTGCAGTAGAGGTGTGCCTGTAACTATTTCAAAATTTCAAGTCACAGTTTTTGCTGAGATCAGTTGTAACAGACAGACGGACGGACAATGCACCAACGTTCCCTTTTAACCATTTGGGGTCGGAACCCTTAAAACAGACTATACTTATGCATGATAATGTTTTAATAGTATATTACTGATACTTACGTTCATGTAGCATTGGCAAGTGGTAGCAGAACTCATTACTCCAGCCAACGGTAGGAGAAAGATGGGAATGAGACCGGTCACAGGGATGCTCACCGGTTGGAACAAGAAGAAGAAGAAAATCCACCACCACATGCAGTGAACAGTGACATTAGGCTAAAAATACATAATCAAAGTCTAGATATATGTCATAGATAAAGAGTAGGCTATTTATAAATACAGCTTATTACACTAAAGCTGCCTATTTCCATTTATATATCTTATATATAGGGTGTTTGATAAGATACGCACAAAAATTAAAAGGGTTATAATATGGGCATAATAAATAAATCTGTGGAATGTTTACCATAGAAATGTGAAATTTATTTTGGCATGTAAAAACAAACACTTTATTGAACTTATGTTGTGCTATTGCATAATGCTTGCCATCTAACCACATATACTGTATTGGTGACGTCTCGAGATATCTCTTGTTGTCCCTTTCTAACCCAAAACATGCAGCCATTTCCGAAAGAGATATCAAATCGGCCTTTATTTTTGGATATCGATTGCAAGAGTAGGCAGTAAGTTTTATAAAGAATTAATCACCAAAACTTAGTTGATTTTTTTTTTAAATTTGATAATATAACTACTAGTTTTTTTTTCGCGAAGTCTTATGTTTTGAGAAACCGTCACTTTTACTACCATTTTAATTTGGTTTATTTCTGGCAATGGCATCTATGAGAAAACCATATAAGTCTTAAATTTCCATTAAGTATGTGCGCGACAAATGGACGCGCCAACCGATTTCTATGATTCTTTTTTTTAACTGCCTTCAAAAAAGGAGGAGGTACTGAATTCGACTGTATTTGTTTTTTTATGATTGTTACCTCATAAGTCCGTCATTTATCACCCAGTTTGGATTTTTTTTATTTGAAAGGATATACTTTCAGACTAGCCCATAGAAATTTCATCGAAATCGGTCCAGTAGGTCGTTTTTTCTGTTAACTGAAGTCGGTTATATATTTTTAAAAAGTTACTTTATTATGTTGTTACCTCAAACTTTTGACTGAGTGAACCGATTTTGATGATTCTTTTTTTATTTAAAAGCTGGTGATATCCGTGTGGTTCCATTTCCATTTGGTTCAGGTCTGACAATGGCATCTATGAGCAAACCTTATAAGTTTTAATTTTGATTAATGTTTATGTTATGTTATGTTATGTTTGTTAGCTCCGTTATATATCAATCGATTTAGAAAATTAGTTTGTATTATTTGAAAGAATATACTTTTAGATTGATCCCATGCAAATTTCATCAAAATTGGTAGTGTTGTTTGGTTTTTACTGTTATCTGAAGTTGGTTATATGTTTGCATAAAAGTTACTTGTTAATAATGTCGCTCAGGCCCTCGAAACTATAATTTATTTTAATTTAGCAATATTTGCACACATCATTTTATTGTAATTTATGTCATTTTTTGCACCTATTGCTATGTAGGTAAAAAAGAAAAACCAGCTTTGTTTCTTGCTAGATTCTTTCCTAACTGAACATGATTTAAGTTCAAATAACACCTTTAAAAACTCCAGCCAACCGATAAAAACCGACCAGCTATATATGATGCTGATCAGCGAAAGCCCCTCAGGTGCTCCGCCAACCAATATAAAAGGGACCAGCCCGATGAGATATAGTCCATAGGTTGATCTCAAAATCACATCATATTATATAAGGAATAAATTTGTAAGCATTATCAGATCTATCTAATATATAAAAACCTCCTGTCACGGTGTTTGTGGTTGCACTCCTCCGAATCCGATAGACCGATTATAATGATTCTTTTTGTATATTTGGTAGGTATATTTATAGGTAATTTTATAGGACGTAAAGTATTTATCATGCAATTGAATTTTAAACCCGTTCCCCTCAACCGATTGAGCTGAAATTTGAAATACGTATATAACGTCGGTGACAATGCAATAATATGGTACCATGGAGGTGGTCTCATGATGGAGACGGATGCTAGACAACGGAACTTCTGAATGGATTATAGTAGGCTACTAGTGTTTGGGCTCATTTGAATCTGCTTGCGGTTCCGATTTTGTAAAAGCTTGTTTTGAACAAGTAATTTTTCATCAAAAAACGTACTGAATCGCAATTTTAGTACTTATTGTTAATATAACCATCGTTCATTGAAGATAAGTAATTTACATGAAGTGTCGCGTCTCTTTGATAAGTGTTTTGAAATTTTTTGTCCCAAAGTTTCGTTTCCACGGGAACGGGAAATTTCAAGTGTGCGAAGCCGCGGGCGAGTCAGCTAGTTTATTTATAAATTACTAAAGTGGGGGAGGCCTTTTCATAACAGACCAATGGTCTAATAGTTTCTTTTATTTATTTTCTGAAAGACTAACTCGCTGTTGGCCTCTGAGGCAGCTTAACCGAATTTTTAGCGAGTTTTAGTAAGCTATCGCAAGGGCACCTCATAGGTACAAGTCTTGGCTTGGGCCCTTGCCAGGATGGGGATAGGAGAGAAACGCCCAGGTACATGTCCGTACCTATGTGTAGGCGGCAACTGAAGGGACTCGTTGACCTCGATGGCAAGGTCGGTAAGTGTTTTCTCTATCGAGAGTAGATGACTCTGAAATCTACTCTGCGTTAGCAGAGGTAATTTTGCCATCAATATAACCGAGTACGTTTCTTGGTCTACGACGGGATATGGTCTAATAGTATTAAGAGTAAATTCATTTAGGTAGGTACCTACCTTATCTTTGTCACCCTGCCAGGACAGAAGTGCTAAAGGTAAAAAGAATCCTAATAATCCTCTAAAGTTGTTCATTGCCACATTTTTGATTCTGGGTCCAAAGCCTTTGACAGGAGTTTTCGGGTCCTTGCTTTTACTGAAACTTAGAGAAACGCGACGTTTATACAAGACTAATGCTAGTTTGCATAAATAAATAAGTAGATCTGTTTATGCACGTAACGTATGCATTACACAACCATTCATATAATACTTACAACTCAAGAAATCTCGAAGGATATCTGAAAGAGAAACAAAACTTATTTATGTGCAATCAATTTGTAAGGTTCTGTCTGACACATTATTTATTGTAGTACCTAAAGATTTTCCTGTCGCCTAAATTTTAGTATTTTTAAATCTATTTTTGTTTAATAGGTACATAGAAAACAATATTTAATTATGTTGTGTGAAATTAATAGAGAATACGGTACTTACCCCCCCATGATAAATAAATTTTAAATTTTTCTATATCCACAATATTTCACTTCAGTAATGACATGACAATTCACAAATATGAAATAGAAAATCCGAAAAATCAAAGAAAAAAGACAATATTTAAAAAATCGAACAGTGTCAGACTGTAGAAAAATAGGAGCGCAATTATTATGAACAAAAAGTTTTACACATTATTTTAGTCATTGAAAACCAAAGAGTTTGTAAATAAAACATATTTTTAGTTGCAAAACGTGATGATATTTGAGAATAAAGCCGCAGTTCCATTGTAGCGCACGGGCACGCTACGCACGTGTCATGTACTTAGCTTCGCTTTGTATGAAAATGTAGGCGGATCAATCCACTGCGGCCCATGGCTACGCTACGTATGGATGTGGGGCTTGATAATGTCACCAACACATGCGTGTATAGCCCGGATGCTTGACCCACGCAGCTCAACGCGGCGCACACTTTATATGTGGCACACGGCAGCGTAGCTTATAGCTGGAGAGCTAATGACGCATTTGGAGAAAGTTTGAACTTGAACTCGTTAAAAATAGTACTATGACGACATACTCGTACTCATCATCAGCCAGAAAACGTCCACTGCTGAACATAGGCCTCCACTTTAGATCGCCACAACGAGTGGTTGGTAGCCGTTTGCGCCCAACGGCTTTCCGCGATTCTTACTAAATCGTCTGTCCACCTTGTGGGGGGCCGGCCTACGTTGCGTCTTCCAGTTCGTGGTCTCCACTCGAGAACCTTTCTTTCCCAACGGTCAAAAAGATCGCACGATGAATCCAACTCGGCTGGGCAGCGTTCGGGAAACTTCGCAATATCTTCTCGTCCAAAGTTCCCCAGAGCCTGAAGATTAAAGTCTTCAACCAGTGTGTGTTGCCAGTGATGACCTATGCCACTGAAACGTGGTCCTTTACTCATGATCTCATGACCAAGCTCAAGGTCGCTCAACGAGCTATGGAGAGGGCTATGCTCGGGGTCTCTTTGCGTGGCAAAATCCGCAATGAGGAAATCCGCAGAAGAACTAAAGTTACCGACACAGCTCTCAAAATTAGCAAGTTGAAGTGGCAATGGGCAGGCCACATCGCTCGTAGAACCGATAACCGTTGGGGAAGAATCGTACTCGTATGTAGTGAATTAGGAATCAAAAGTGAGGCGTTCCGAAATACACAATCAATTTTGACCGTCTTCATCTTCAAATTTAGATCAGAACCCCGCCGGTCTTAAGCATTGGTCGTATCCATGCGACGCAGTGTAAACGTATTCACACGCAAGCAGGTAAATAGCTATCATGCGTAGCTTTTGCGTGCACATCCTACACGGGAATGGAACCGCGGTTTAATGTTATTATTTATTTTAGTATCAATCCGTTTCATATCATAAAATCGTAAATCTATCTATCTATTTAGACGCTTTCAGGACTAAACAGCTGCACTGAATTTGATGAGTATATAGATAAATTATGACCGAGATTGAGACTGGCTACTTTTACTGCGCAGAAGGAGGGTAATGTTATTAATGACATACCACGCGTGCGAAGCTGCGGGCGAAAGTGTGCTTTATAGAAATGCAATAAGTACAATTACTTGATATTATTTATAGACATAAATGAATTAGTGAAAATATATAGACAAATGGCAGTGTTTAATACAGGAATTAGTAACAATTTAAATTTCATAACACAAGGTCACAGTACTTTCATAAATTCGAAAGACACTCATAACTTTAACTGTCTACGGACAATTTATAACTAAGTACACAGCACGTGATTTCACAGCGTCACTTATCACTTATAGATATGCTTTAACGGGGGGGAGACCCGAGGGTGTGGATCAGACGGGTGTTGTTCTACGATAGGGGTCCGTGCCGATAGCTCTGTCGTGGCGTGTTTGTTCCTCATGGATCGCCACTCGCGTACCAACACCGAACGTCACCAGTTCCTCTTCTCTAGAGGGTGGTGGTTCTACAGCAGAGGTATCCAGAAACCTCCCACTCGCCACGGAAGCCTGCGACTGGAATATCGACGCACTTCTCAACCCACTCAAAGTGTTAGCACTCTGGGGCACCTCTTTAAACTCTTCGAAATAGTTTTCGCACGCGGTTGGTCGCGGCGCTGCTGGAAACCCGTAGAGCGTCGACGATGACAAATCCTTTAAGGACGCTGAACTTAGATTTATTCTCCTATTTTTGTTATGGATAGAACACTGTGGCATGTCGTCACCGTCAAATATGAAGCGTCGTCGCTCCCGCGGTGTGGCCGCCGAAGATCCTGTTGGAGGATAGGTATCCCTCTTCATCATCCGCCTCTCCAGTAACGTTGAGTCTCTTTCTCGAAACTCTGAAAAGGCATATTCTCTGTCCCACGCTCGGCAGTCAGCTTTAGCTTTCTCAGCTAGTTCTGTTATCCAGTCTTTTTGGTACCATTGTAAGAACAGGAATATTGCTGAGGTGCCTGCCAGTTCGCAAGCTAAGAACCCCCCAAGATACAGCCCGAAGGAATATCCGTAGCTGTACGACATTTTTGGCGTGTCGTAGACTATCATGTAGCGAAGCTTGTGACCCAGTTGTGATTTGAATACTGATATGTACATGACGATTCCAGTCAACATGATGAGACCTGAAAATTAAAAAAAAAATCAGAACTGAATTCATTTGAACATTAATAATATAGCCTTTTTAGGGTTCCGTAGCCAAATGGCAAAAAACGGAACCTTACGGATTTGTCATATCTGTCCGTATGTCACAGCCACTTTTTCCCGAAACTATAAGAACTATACTGTTGAAACTTAGTAAGTAGATGTATTCGGTGAACCACATTAAGATTTTCACACAAAACTAGAAAAAAAAATTTAAGGGGTTCCCCATACTTAGAACTATAACCCAAAGAAAGTTTTTCATCAAACCCATACGTGTGGGGTATCAATGGATAGCTCTTCAAAAATAATATAGAGGTTTCAAATATCATTTTTTCCAAACCTGAATAGTTTGCGCGAGAGTTACTTTCAAAGTGGTAAAATGTGTCAACACGGAACGGTTTTTGTTGCACGCGGCGCAGTGGGCGAATAGCTGGCTGAGACTCAAAAGGTAGCGGGTTCGATTCCCACCGTGGAACAAATGTTTGCATGATATACAGATATTTGTTCCGGATCTGGATGTTTTTCTATATAAAATAAGTATGTATTTACAAAAAAACATAGTATATATGTATACTATCAGTTATCTGGTTCCCATAGTACAAGTTCTGCTTAGTTTGGGGCTAGATAGTGTTGTGTGAAATGCCAAGCAATATTTATTTTATTTATTTAATTAAAGCTTAGTACAATGAGCGAAACCAGTCGCACGTATAGACGAACGCGTACAAGGATCTCCGATCAATTTGTTCGCAGTTTCGATCGACTTGACCCGAGATCCCCGTACGCGCGCCTATATGCGTGCGTATGGCTGTTTTCACTCGTTGTACTAAATTTAATCCTATCTTATTTATGGAACTTACCCGAAATTATAAACATGACCCCGGCGACGAAGGTGTATACACGTCGTCCCTTTACACAGTGACCAAGGACACAGCACAGCGCACCGACGCACTGTGTGAACACAGCTAACAGCAGAGGGGCCGCTGACCTCGTTACTACATCTGAAATAAGAAAATAATACAAAATTTAAAACTCCCGACCCCCTCTTATTTGGACAGGGAGATAAAAACTGACATAGCTAAAACCCAACCCGGTTAAGAGGAAACGCGTTGGAAAAATATATTTTTATCAGATCTATGTATATTGCTGTGGCGCAAACCTATTGGTGATGGAGAAGACTGCAGCTCGGACTACCTACGAAGTTATTTTGTCTATTTTAAATAGGTGTACTATTTAAAATAGACCAAATAACTTCGTAGTCCTCTGTTTTTCCTCTAAAACTAGACCGATTTTGATAAATTTTTCAAGATCATAATCAAGAATAGCTTTAGCTATGCTTATAAGCTTTCCTTTTTTGACGACCTCCGTGGCGCAGTGGGCGAAGCAGGAGGTAGCTGGTTCGATTCCCGCCGCGGAACAAATGTTTGCATGGTCTACAGATATTTGTTTTGGGTCTGGATATTTTTCTATGTATTATAAGTATGTATTTACAAAAAACAAAGTATATAAGTGTTATATCAGTTATATGGTTCCCATAGTACAAGCTCTGCTTAGTTTGGGGCTAGATAGCGCTGTGTGAAATGTCCAGCAATATTTATTTATTTTTTATTTTTTTAGTTTTTATTAGCTCCCGCCCACGGCTTCACTCATGGTTTGTCAATAAAAAGTAGCCTTTGTGTTAATCCAGGTTATAATCTACGTCCACACCAAATTTCATAAAAATCGGTCCATCCGTAACGACGTGATTGAGTAACAAACAAATAAATAAACAAACATTCAAACTTTCGCATTTATAATATTAGTGTAAAGTGTGATATTCATCAAATTTGTTTGCTGGACGTCTGATAAGGGTGGTAAAACTGAAGGAGGTAACTGAAACTTAACTTATTATTAATTTATGGAGAAAAACAAAAAAAGAGGTATGACAGTGGTATTATAGTATAGATTGTATATTAAAACCATATTTGTTCTAGTCTCAATATCCAGGGAGGCAACAGGGTTGTACGTTTGTATGGACTAAACGCATCCCGCGTATCCTCTCAAACTAGCTTTCTAGACCACGTCTTAAAAAAGACCACATTTTAATGGCTCCATCTGTTTAAGAGCTACGCTGCTTACATACATACATTAGCTTAAAACACCCCTCATTTCACCGAAAAAAAACATTTAAAGGTAAAAGAAATACCGAAGTACAATCGGAGGACCAATCACTATGGGCAATCTCTTTCAAAGAACCTTGAGACGGACTTGTGGACCTCCGTGGGTTCAATTCCCGACGCGAAACAAATGTTTTATGATCTACAGATATTTGTCCTGAGTCTGGATGTATTTTCTATTTATTATAAGTATGTATTTACAAAAAAAAGTATATATACATTCTATCAGTAATCTGGTTCCTATAGTACAAGCTCTGCTTAGTTTGGAGCTAGATAGCGCTGTGAGAATTGTCCAGCAATGTTTTTTTTATTATTTATTGGATTTACAGGATATTTACGGTAGTTTTTTTATATAAATAGTAAAACCTTATTGTCATTGTATTAGACGAACAAAATAAAGTGCTTTGTACAAAATCGTTCGCTCTAGAAATCTATGCTAGGCCTGTGTTCAGCTACGACGTCCTAAGGCTGATACTGTACAATAACCTATGTATGTGATGGAAATAAATTAATATGAATATGATTAGAAAAAGATCATTTATTCGCAGAAAGTAAGTACAATTTTATACTTCTTAATGAACGTACGTCTTAATGAATACAATTTTAGCTCAATTAATATTTTACCACATAATGTCCTCGTGTACAAATCTAACATAAAAGAATTAAAATTAAATTACTGTCCATTCTAAAACATAAAAATTTGTTGTTTTGTGCCTTACAAAAATTAAAATAATTAGGTACGTCTACGTTTAATTAAAATATTACGCAATGATGTAAAAACATTTAGATGTTATCCATTTTTAATTCGGCGTTTAAACAAAGTCAAAAGTAAATCTTTTAATTCGTCTGGTAATTTATTAAATATTTTTTTCTGCCATACAATGAGCGCTACTGCCAAAACTATATGATGTATGATAGTGGTTTGCGGAAAAACTCTGAACTATTTTCATTATTTTATTTGACGCTCAATAGATGGCGTTAGTGGGTGTTTTTTATTTGAGGTAAATTCTTTTGATCTATTTTTTACCTAGTTTGTTTGCTTAAATCATAAATCTATATAAAAATACGTGAAGAGGAAACTTTTTACCCCCTTAAGCTTAATGCGAATGGGTAGTAGTGTGAGACTTGGCATAGTTAAAGTTTAAATAAAATACAACGCGCCTACTACTGCCATCTATTGAGCGGGAACTAAAACAAAGAAAATAGTTTAGAAATTTTCCGTAAACCACTATCATCATCACCAGATCAGTCATACGACGTCCACTGTTGAACATAGGACTAGTACAGGTTTCCAGAGCGAACAATTTTGTGCAAAACACTTTATTTGTTGTCTTTGTCTTCACGTATTTATCTATATACATCAACATACAAATTTTATTATTATCTACATCAATAGTAGGGAAAAAAGAACCATTTTGCAAATAAGTTTCTTTATTTTGCATGCTCAAACAACAAAAAACATCGTGTCTGTTATGGAGCTATGAAACCAAAAACACTGTTGTGACAAGGGCCTGCCTGCCTGGGTTTAGTACTGCCTAGATGTATATTAATTTAGCAGTGCCATCTAGTTTTGTGTGATGTAAACTCGACTAAAAAATAAACGGGGATGAATCTTTTTTTCATAACTTTACGTCATAAATCCAAAGCTAACTGAAAATAATAAAAAAAACTGTTATTGAAGGTGCAAATTGGTGCCTACAAACAGTTTTTTTTAAATAATTATTTTGATTTTTGAAAACTATTTTTCAAACTTTCGCGATCACTGTAATGAACTGTACTGATTAAAACGCGGTCAGCCAACGCTCGCTGCAACACAGTCAAAACGTCGGGATAACAAATAAAAAAGGTGCATACGCGATAAATACCCGTTTTAATCAGTAATTATTAAAAACTAGTTGACCCGTCTGCTGCCTCGCACGCGTATTTTGACAATAAAATATTACCCCGGTCGTTTCTTCCACGCACCGACAAGATGTGGAATGACCTTCCTCTGGAGGTTTTTCCGGTGGGCTTCAAAATGAACGCCTTCAACAGAAGTGTAAATAGGGTAATAAGTGCTAGGCAACGCGACTGCAGTACCACGAGTGCTGCAGGAGTGTATAGGCGGCGGTGACCTCATAACACCAGGAGGCCCGTCAGCTCGTGTGTCTACAAGTTTAATATTAAAAAACCCTACTTCTGCGCAGTCGGATAAAAGTTGCCTATGTCTCAATGCTGGTCATAATCTATCTATATACGAAATTTCATCGAAATCGGTCTAGCCAAACAGACAGACAGACAGAGGGACAGAAATTACTTTCGAATTAAAGATGATAAAAATCAGTATAAAGCGACATAATATTTGTAAGGGTTAATGAACTTACAAGGTATCGCATTAGTAGAGTCACTCGGATCCGGCGTGTATTGTGAAAGCGGAAAGTACGGGATGTCCAAACACCTGAAGGCTGTTCCGCCCGCTGAAACCACAAAAAAAATTAAATTTAGAATAATCAAGAAATTTTTGTACTATTGAAATATTGTGGCAGTCGATTTTTGGTCAAACGTATACGAAGTACAGGCAAACACACAAGAACAATTGTGTTTGCCTGTACGAAGAACTACTGAAGAGAGCAGCAGTGATAATAATGATGATGTCACAGCGGATTAACACTATGGGCTTTCGTTGACCAAATCCCCACCACCCCACCCGGTGGTGAGGGCAGCAGCGTGCAGTGCGAAGCGAGACGTTATTCGGAGCGGATCGCAGTCATCCTGATGAAGGTTCAGGAATTGAACCGAAACATTGTCGGTCGAAACACCGATAAGACGGTACGTGATAAATCCCGTATTTATAATAATAACACCTATATATTTCATTAAGTATACATTTAGCATGCTATAACATGTAGCAAATATTTTTTACCGAGGAATAATCCATTAAAGAAGCCCACTAGCTCCCACCCTAGGTAACACATGTGTTGTGGGAGATAGTCTCTTTCGTTCTGTTAGTGAGTAGAATGTGTGTCTCTGTGTGCGTGGATATTGTGTGTGAGTGCATGTGTGTGTGTGTGTATTTGAGTGTGTACCTGTGGTTCTATGATTCTGCATAGAAGCTTCAACAAAGTATACTGGTTTCATCAGCAAATTTAATTGCTTTTTAGGGTTCCGGACAAATATGGTAAAAACCCCTATAGTATAACTTTGCCCGTAGTCCGCCCACCTATTATTTATATATTTAATTATTTAATACTTTCACATAAAACAGAATAGTGCTAGGAGGACTTAATGCAATTAGTATTATATACTAGTCATCCAGATCGTGCTAAAAAAGGCGAGACACAGGAAAAAAGTTTTTTAACGCTTATATTATTAACAAGCACTAAATACTCTAAAAAGTAAGGACATAATATTACAACTGATCTCACCTCATTATCTACTTAACTTATTGTCTTGAAATTTGGAATAGAAGAAAAATATATGTAAGAGACAATTAAGTAGATTCCATTAAATTTATTTTATTTATTTCAATGGGGTTTAGGTACATATATATTATGTATATCTTGTATAATAATATAGCGCAGCTAAATTAATATAACTATAGGTAGGTATGGAACCCTCGGTGCACGAGTTTCACTCGTACTTGACCGGTTTTAGTGGCTAATAGCTAATACCTACGCAAACATTACATTACCTTTAATTTTTAGGATTCCGTACCTAAAGGGTTAAACGGGACCCTATTACTAAGACTCCGCTGTCTGTCTGTCTGTATGTCTGTCCGTCAGGCTGTATCTCATGAACCGTGATAGTTAGACAGTTGAAATTTTCACAGATGATGTATTTCGGTTTCCGCTATAATAACAAATACTAAAAACAGAATAAAAAAATATTAAAGGGGGGCTCCCATACAACAAACCTCACTTTATGCTCGTTTTTGCTCAATATTGATAACGGCAACAGGTAGACGCTTGAAATATTCACAGAATATTTAGTTATATATTCACTTTAAAAACAAATTATTAAATTAAAATAAAACAAATATTTAAGGGGGGCTCCCATAGAATAAACGTGATTTTATTGTCGTTTTTATAGATAATGGTACGGAACCCTTCGTGCGCGAGTCCATCTCGCACTTGGTCGGTTTTATTGAAGGTTGGCGGAGCTTTTTTAATAAGTTGAGCATTAGCGCCTTTGTTCCAGTCACTAAGGAAATGTGTTATCCAGTTTGTTAGCAAGATTATCAGTTAAATAATAAGGTTGGCCCCAAAACCCTGCTAGCAAATGAACCAAGTTTCATGACGATTATTTACATAAATTATTATTAGTTCAAAACAAGTATCTCCAAAACCTTGTTCTCATTTCAGATGGAAAACCACAACAGCTACGCTTTTACTGTCCAACGCAAAACAGGCTCACAAAGCAGTGCTATTTAATGAAGGAAATGGACTAGTCGTAAACGGAACAGTTGGACCACGTCGGATGCAGAATATAGCATTTCCATTGAAACATTTTAAGCTCTCATTTTGATTCCAGTCCTTTTATTCACACAGTTTTATTGCAAAAAATACTAAAGTGAATCTTAAAGCTGACTTGTTTTACTTCTCAAATTCAAGAATAGGTTTATGTATGAAGATTACCTCCAACTTTCTGAAGAATTCTAACTGGTTTGGTCCGTTGATCGTTATGTTAACAGGATTGGTATCGGCTCTCTACATTATGTATCCCGGAAACATACACGTAGAAGAGAGGTAAAGGTGCCTAATTTTTGTAAGAACTTGCTTTTACGAGTATTATATTAGGAGCTTTGTGAATTAGTCCCCAAGCGGCAAGTGGCGTTATTTTAGAATTTTGGGTGGTGCTGGTGACGTTTCCACTCCAATGACGTTTCTGTGATCAAGGAACTAGCCAGTCTCTATCAATCACAAGTCCGCTCATGTTTGGAGTACTGCTGCCATCTCTGGGATGGTTCGGCCAAGTATCAGCTTGAAACCCTTGATTCGATTGAGCGACATGCTGCTAGACTCATTGGTGATGACTTCATGGAAGTCAATTTACAAAGTCTAGAGCACAGACGCCGAGTAGTTAGCCTTTTAGTTATTTAGATGATTCATTTTGCTGCATGTGCGTAAGATCTTTATGACCTTATCCCTCCTTCCCCCTTCCACTACTAGACAAGCAGACGTACCGAGAAGTACCACCCATACCTGGTCGGCATACCACCTTGCCGTACCAAACGATTTGCTTCAACTTTTCTTGTTAGCACAAACAAGGAGTGGAACTCACTACCTGTTTTTCCGGATCAGTATAATCTCGGAGTTTTCAAGTCCAGAGTGAATAGGTTCTTTCTAGGCAAGCGTGCTCTATCTTCGATTACACCATCACTTACCACCAGGTAAAGTCCTTGTCTATCATCAATAAAAAAAACTAACATTTTTTAACACAAAAATCAACTAATAAAGTGGCACCCTTATATTTTTCAACTTTACGATCGCTCTCGTAAGGGTCTTAAAAATCGTTACGTTCATGATTAAGAAATCACTAACAACTGCCGTCACTAAATCATCTCTCGTAGATGTTGGATGCCAATGATGATGATAATGTCGGTATGATTATAATACCTATGGGACTATATACAAAATCAATGTCTTTTCACGGCGTGTCAATGTCTCTTTTCACACACAGTATACGTATCACTAATTCACAACATAATAAAATGGAAGTGGGCCGAGCGCTACCCGCACAATGCATTCCCCGCGGCTCGGCGCCGGAAGCTGCGATGTATTGTACCATGGCAACACGCGCGGAAGTTTCGTCCCCATTGTGTACTACTTGGTTACTGGCAATACCATTGATGGTAAAAAATCTTTGGAAACTCCATAAGGTACATAATGCTTTACTCAGAATAGACTACATGGGCTAAGAATGTAAAAACCGCTTAATAAAGCTACCTAGAAGAGGGACGCGATTTCTATCTTCACGTATCTCGACGCATGGCAGTAGTGTTCATCATCATCATCCACTGCTGGGTATAGACCTTCCGTAGTTTATAATTTTCATCCACTACGATTCTGAGTCAGTCTCATCAAAGTACAGCAGTTCTAACTTAGCATTATTTATTACCGGGTAAGAGTTGCTACCCAGAGTATGCTAGATGCACTCATGATGTTTTATTATTTTCACTTAAATTAAACTTACGATCGGTATGACATATTCTCCAGAGCCCGGAGACAGTCTGCTTCGCCACTATTCCGTACTTCCCCGTACCATTGTATGAAGGGTTCATCATGTTCTCCTCCGTGTGCAACCAGTTATTAGTAGATACAGCAATAAGGACTGCTGCCACCGCTGTTCCAGCGGAGAGTGGCGTCAAGATCCAAAGGCAGGCAAAGGATGAGTCAATCTGAGCGATAAGGGTTGGTGAAGGAGGTGTTGGCCTGAAAATCGAAAAATTTGACTGTCAGTACCTGATTGTTTGTAGTTAATTTATAGATAGATAATTTCTTTACTGCACGCCATTAAAACTAAACAGACAAAAGAGAATATCTTACTTAGAATTTTTTCATGATTAATTACAATCATTATTATAAATACTAATTATAATTATACGAATTGAACCGAAACATTGTCGGCCCAAACACCGATAAAACGGTACGAGATGTATCCCGTATCTCTATATATAAAAATGAATCCCTATTTCCCTTGGTCACGCCATCACGCGTGAACGGCTGGACCGATTTCGGTAATTCTTTTTTTGTTGTATTTCTTATTGTTAGGAGAAGGTTCTTATGAAAGAAAAAATTAAGAAAATTGCGCGCAAAATTAGAAAATTTAGGAATACTTAACCATTATATAAAATTATTTATAATCTAACCTCAGCGCTTTTATAATGTAACCTTATGACGGTTGACATAGAATTGACAGAATGCGTGCTGCAAATATCGTCGGAGGATGTAAAAAATGAATATCGTTTGAAACAGATGCTTCGGTAGGAGTTATTCCAAGATATTGTCTATATATACTCCTATAAAAATTAATTGCTGTTCGTTAGTCTCGCTAAAACTCGAGAATGGGTGGAGCGATTTGGCTAATTTTGGTATTGAATTATTTGTGGAAGTCATTAATTTTCTCATACATAAATTGACAATTCTACCAGGGTGACGTATATTGACAGCCCGCGTTATATGCCTGTCAAGGCGGTACGAAGTTCGGCGGGTCCACTAGTTTACAATAATAATAAAAGAGAATATCACATAATATTTAT
Source organism: Philereme vetulata (assembly GCA_918857605.2). Taxonomy (NCBI): domain Eukaryota; kingdom Metazoa; phylum Arthropoda; class Insecta; order Lepidoptera; family Geometridae; genus Philereme; species Philereme vetulata. The sequence goes on along the minus strand of OU975438.1, from coordinate 1,552,217 downwards.
ATGAAGCATTTATAAAAAACGGTAACAATTAATGAGACTTGTCTTCATGATCCGTTGGTATTTTACAAAGGCTGTGTTTAACTGATGTGCAGACCATGATGTGACGAGGATTTCAAACCTGCGGTTAAACATTGCAAAGACATTAAAGTACTCGTACAATCTTAGAGACAACTTCCTGAAACGTGACGTTGGTACAATCTTCCAGCCTTATTTCCTTAGAGCGCGAGCGGAAACTTATTTCCTCTACGACTGACGTAGGTACCCACCGTTATCTATAGAAGAAGCGAGCTTCACAGTGATTACGACATTTTATTCCCACCGTAAGACTTATTCTAAGAACTAAAACTTAAGAGCCATTTTAAACTTTATGTCATTACCAAAATCAAAAGCATTTTCCGTATTCACAGTAAACTCGTAAAAACACAACTGTTTCTAAGAGGAGAGTATAAATCTGCAACTTACTCAACCAACTTATTTAAAACTGGGTATGGGGTTGAATAAATTTGTCATAAAGACTGTTTAGCGGTTGGATTTTTTATGAGCCCCGTCTATAAATCCCGGCTTAAATAGTAAAGTTGTTTATTCACGCAGAATGACGTCGTCTCACCGCAAAGTAAACGATACAGCACTGTTCGTCATTTTTCAGCGATGCTGGGTTGCTGAGCACTTTCAATTTAAAATGTACGGATCAATGTAAAGAAGAACATACGTATGCGAGCAAAAAAAAAATGGCTAGACTCAAAGAAATAAGAAAAATCGTGAAGAGCAATATAAAACAATAGTTTTGTGTGTACTGAAGTTTTTTTAGTTAATTTAGGGCGACCTTTTAAAAGTAATTTGTATTATTAATTATTAAAGCCTTCTTTGTTTCCTTATCTTTTTTTCTTTTCTCTAAAGTTTTATATATTAGGTATGATTAGGAATCCCTTTTTGGGTATAAGCCTCCTCCTGTTTACTCCATGTCTCTCTACCTTTTGCTGTTATCATCCACTGATTCCCAGCGATTTCAGTGATGTCATCAGTCCATCTTTTTCTTGGTCGACCTGGTTTTCTTTTGCCGTTGAGTCCAACTCATCTCGTCGCTCTTATGGTCCACCTATCATCCTTGTATCGGGCTATATGTCCCGCCCACCGCCATTTTAACATAAGTTCGTAGTGGAGTGCATCTGTTACTTTTGTTTTTTCTCTTATGAATTCATTTCTGATTTTTTGTATTTTTCTAATTTTTAAGATGCTTCTTTCCATCGCCCGTTAGCAGGTTATTATTTAAGATTTAGTTTGCGTAGTGTAGCTCCATGTTTGGCATCCATTGGTAAGGGTTAGTAGAACGCAGGTGTCAGTAATTTAGATGGCACATAACAAATATGCAATAGATCAACTTATTATCTGACTTTAATAAGCTTTATGATGGATAAACATTACGTTTCATAAATGCCCACTTTTAGCATAGTTCACGCGGCTAAACATCAAGCTATATTTTTGCTTCGAGGTTAGTTTGTACTGGAAATGTATAGCTTGATGTGTAGCCGTGCGTACGATGTTAGCATACGTGACACTTTGCAAGCCTATCGCTCCGTTTATGAATACTAACCGATATGTCACTATGCGTTCGTGTTTTTGTAACAAAGGCATGCCGGTTTCCTCACGATGTTCTACTTCATTCTTATAAGCACCTGTTAAAGCCCACATCACTTTTTCATGCATAACATTGGGTGACGGAAACTATGACTAGAGCGTTCTTATCGCTCAAAGCGATTGCATCTACACAATAATAAATAATAAATAAATATTGCTGGACATTTCACACAGCGCTATCTAGCCCCAAACTAAGTAGAGCTTATATTATGGGAACCAGATAACTGATAGAATATTTATATACTTTTTTTTGTAAATACATACTATATAGAAAAACATCCAGACCCGGAACAAATATCCGTAGATCATGCAAACATTTGTTCCGTGGCAGGAATCGAACCCGCTACTTCCTGCGTCTCAGCCGGCTATTCACCCACTGCGCTACAGAGGTCGTCTTAGAGTCACAATCTTAGAGTGGAGGTGACTTTATGTAAGATAATAGAAAAGAAAGGTTTACCTTGGTGGTCGTCTAGCTGAGATAGCGCCACTGAGTGTGGGGGCGGGCTGCGAATGCGCGCCGCGCGGCAGCGAGCCGTGCACGCACTGCGCACCCCCACCCCACATGCCTTGCTTCGGTTTTACTGTAACAATAAAGGGAAAAGTGTAAGGGCACGTTTATAGAGACGCGGTGCGTTGCACGTCACGTGGTACGAGCATGTCGAGTCACGCTGACAACTCGAACATATGGCCATGTATGTGAGCGTTCATGCAGAATCGTTTGCTTAGAATCTAGCGTTGGTTGCGTCGGAGCACGCGGTGGGCGTCGCTGTAACGAACGAAGCGTAGCGCCATAAGTTTGTAATTTTATTTTATTTTCAAATTTTTTGAAAAACTTACAGCTAGGTCTTAAAAATAGTTATTTACATAATACACGCCGGTATATACCAGCGCATGTATGCTTATGACCATTTACATATTTTGCGCAGATATGTAAATACATAAATGGAATCAAAAAGACAGTGAATGTAGACGACAGAAGATATAAATCATAAAGCGACATTAAATAAAAGTAATAGTTAATATAAAAAGAAATCATCGATAAGAGAGCGTTTAAGCTTACTTGCAGATGTCTTAAATAAATTGACATCAATATTATTATATTTTAATTGCACGTGTTTCGCCATGAGCTTGGACGTGGGCTTCTCCATGAACGGAGAATCACGGAGAATCGCAAATTACCGCGCGACACGACCCTTCACGCGAAGGGCAATGCGCCCCGTTTCCATAAACGTGCCCTTAGGAATACACATTGGTATTTTTGTATCGTAGGCGTTTGTGAACTTTTAATATGCTGTGTAGACATCGCGCTATCTCGACCTATCTTCAACAGTGGATGTGTAACATATATTGCTAATACAATGATAATTGATAGAAACCAGATATCTAAATCAACTTGGGCAAATCGTCGTTGTATGTAATAGGTTGGGGAAAAAATCTTTTCGCATTATAGTATGTATGAACTTGTTATAAAATCTCTTTGGCTATACTATTTGTATCAGGCTGGTTTTGGTATCATTCAAAGTTTCAAAGTGTGTGGTGGGATTAAAGCAAGAAGTTGAGAGAAAGTGGCCGAAATTGATCAACAGAAGGGGTGTGGTTTTTCATCATGATAACGCTAGACCTCACACATAGCAAAAATATAATAAAAATAGCCACTCAGCAAAAATTAAGAGAAATTGGCTGGGAAGTGTTAATGCATCCGCCGTATAGTCCTGACCTTGCACCTTTAGATTTCTACCTGTTTCGGTCTCTTCAGAATTCTTTAGGCAGGTTAACATCACGAGAGGACTGCCAAAACTACTTGTCGCGGTATTTTGATCAGAATCTCCAAAATTTCTATAGCAATGGGATCATCTCCCTACTTAAAAGATGGCAATAAGTTATTGAACAAAATGGTACCTACATACTTTAGTTTAATGTAAATAAACTTATTAAAAAATGTTTTGATTTTTCTTAAAAAATGCGAAGACACTTTTTCCCAAACCTAATAGTGTGTATGAACTTGTAATAAAATCTCATTGGCTATACTATTTGTATCTGGCTGGTTTTGGTATCATTCAAAGGTTAAATTTTAAAAGAGATAATTCCAAATTCAAATTAGGAAAATGTGTGACTTTTAATGGTTTTTCGTACTGTAAAGATGAGTGAATCTAATGAAGAAATTCGATACATTTTAAAATTTTACCACAAAACAGGTAAAAATGCAACGCAAGCCGCGAAAAAAATTTACGATGTTTATGCACCTAGTGCAATGTCTGTGAGAGTAGCACAAATTTGGTTTAAGCCTTTTTAATCCGGAAATTTTGATGTTAAAGAAGCACGTCGCTCTGGTCGCCATATTACGGATAAAATTGATGCCATTTTTGAAAAAGTGGAAATCGGCATATCAGTAGTTACGATGTAGCTGAAGAACTGGAAATTGACCACAAAACAGATTTGGCGCATTTGAAAAAAACTGGGTACACAAAACAGCTCGATATTTGGGTACCCCACGAGCTCACTGAAAGAAACCTAATGAACCGTGTACTCATTTGTGATTCTTTATTATGACGTAATGAAACCGAACCATTTTTGAAGAAGCTGATATTTAGTGATGAAAAGTGGATCACGTACAACAAGAACGTGCGAAAAAGGTAATGGTCAAAGGCCGATCAGGCTTCACAGACTGTGGCGAAACACGGGTTAACTCGCAACAAGGTGATGCTGTGTGTGTGGTGGGGTTGGAAGGGCATTATTCATTATGAGCTGTTACCACCAGGCAGGAGCATCGATTCTGAACTCTACTGCGAACAACTGATGAGATTAAAGCAAGAAGTTGAGAGAAAGCAGCCGAAATTGATCAACAGAAGGGGTGTGGTTTATCATCATGATAACGCTAGACCTCACACATCTTTAGTCACTCAGCAAAAATTAAGAGAGTTTGGCTGGGAAGTATTAATGCATCTGCTGTAAAGTCCTGATCTTGCACCTTCAGATTTCCACGTGTTCCGGTCTCTTCAGAATTCTTTAGGCAGTGTCAGGTTAACATCACGAGAGGACTGCCAAAACTACTTGTCGCGGTATTTTGATCAAAAGCCCCAAAATTTCTATAGCAATGGGACAAGATGGCAAAACGTTATCGAACAAAATGGTACCTACATACTTTAGTTAAATGTAAATAAACTATATTAAAAAATGTTATGAATTTTCTTAAAAATGCGAAGAAACTTTTTCCCCAACCTAATATGTATTAGGTTATTGTAGTATTAGTATTGTATTAGGGTATTGGTTATGTATAGTTTCTTCGCATTTTTAAAAAAATTTAAGACATTTTTTTAAATAGTTTATTTACATTTAACTAAAGTATGTGGGTACCATTTTATTTGATAACTTTCTTCCATCTTGTAGGTAGGGACATGATCTTATTGCTATAGAAATATTGGGGCTTCTGATCAATATACCGCAACAAGTAGTTTTGGCAGTCTTCTCATAATGATGTTAACCCGACATTGCCTAAAGAATTCTGAAGAGACCGAAACAGGTGGAAATCTGAAGGTGCAAGGTTAGGACCACTCCCAGCCAAACTCTCTTAATTTTTGCTGAGTGGCTAAAGATGTGTGAGGTCTAGCGTTATCATGATGATAAACCACACCCCTTCTGTTGATTAATTCCGGCCGCTTTCTCTCAACTTCTTGCTTTTATCTCATCAGTTGTTCGCAGTAGAGTTCAGAATCGATGGTCTTGCCTGGTGGTAACAGCTCATAATGAATAATGTCCTTCCAATCCCACCACACACACAGCATCACCTTGTTGCGAGTTAACCCGGGTTTCGCCTCAGTCTGTGAAGCCTGACCGGCCTTTGACCACGACCTTTTTTGCACGTTCTTGTCGTAAGTGATCCGCTTTTCATCACCAGTTATCTTTCGTTATCAGCTTCTTCAAAAATGGTTTGGTTTCATTACGTCGTAATAAAGACCCACAAATGAATACACGGTTCATTAGTTTTCTTTCAGTGAGGTCGTGGGGTACCCAAATATCGAGCTATTTTGTGTACCCAGTTTTTTCAAATGCGCTAAAACTGTTTTGTGGTCAATTTCCAGTTCTTCAGCTACGTCATTACTACTGATATGCCGATCTTGCTCCACTTTTTCCAAAATGGCATCATTTTTATCCATAATAGGGTGACCAAAGCGACGTGCATCTTTGAAATCAAAATTTCCGGATTGAAAACGCTTAAACCAAATTTGTACTACTCTCACAGACACTGCACTAGGTCCTTAAACATCGTAATTTTTTTTCGCGGCTTGAATTGCATTTATACATTTTTTATCAATCAATCAATTCATTTATTTCAGATGTCAAAAATCCATATTTGTTAGTAAACTTAATTATACATGTCAAATGGTTAGTACAATTGTGACATAACAACAATTAAATAACAATATATGTGGTATGTGAGCATCTAGTGTAGGTACTGCGCATGTACCATACAACAATGGTTTAGATGCTCACAGTCGAACCTGTTTGCGAACGTATTCAGTATACCGTTGGAGCTGGCCCGAATTCTGCGCCCCAGGGATGTGCACCGCTTGCGCATGGTGCTGTAGAAACAGTCCACTCGCGCCTCGGCGAACATCCCCGACGCGCTGCAGAACCGGGGCAGCCCAACCAGCACCCTGAACGCGTTGTTGTATTGTACGCGTAGGGCGCTGTACTGTTTTTGCGTATAATTAACCCACAGGCTGCTCGGTATTAGCGACGGACATTGGCGACCCCTGGCCTGAAAGACCATGCATTCACTCTTTCTTACATTGTATTGTAGACCATGAAGTTGCGCATATTTTTCACAAATGCCTAACATTTTCGTTAAGCCACAGACTGAGGCGCTCAGCAGCGCCATGTCATCAGCGTAGCTAATATTATTGACCGCTACTCCTTCAATATGGCATCCGACACGCGCCCTGCTAAGCTCCTCTATCAGTGCGTTCACATACAGGTTGAAGAGCTTGGGTGAGGTGAGCCCCTCCTGCCTCACCCCGCACTCCAAACTGTACGGCTCCGAGTAGGCGCCCGACCATCTCACAACATTGACCTGATGTTGGTACCAAAACTTGAAAATACTTTGTACGTCATCAGGTAGCTTTATGTCTTTATCTCTTTCTGTTTTTGTAGTAAAATTTTAAAATATATCTAATTTCTTCATTAGAATTACAAATTTTTACAGTACGAAAAACAAGTAAAAATCACACATTTTTTTGATTTTATTTTGGAATTATCTTTTTTAAAATTTAAACTTTGAATGATATCTAAACCAGCCAGATACAAATAGTATAAGCCAAAGATATTTTATTACAAGTTCATACATACTGTAATGCGAAAAGAATTTTCCCCAACCTAGGTATTATGTTTGTTTGTCCGAAGATATCTTTTGTAGCGTTGATCCGATCATCGTAAAATTTGATACATAAGTAGGTAGTAAAAATATGGAGGGGGTGGGGGGGGTTGTTAAAATATTGGGGTTCAAAGGGGTTAAAAAAATGAGACTATTAGGTCAAGTGGGACGTCAATTAAAAGGTCTTTATTAGTACATTTAGACTCCGTTTTTATTTTTAGTAAATATTTTATAATTTTTGAGTTAATAGTCATAATAAAAACTGAACCTTGACAAAACTCACAGGGTGCGCCAGTAATCCCACATTGCTGTAATTTGGTATGCGTGTAGCTTAAGTACAAATACTCGTATAGACAAAAGTCTGAAATCCAGAATAAATGCTATTTGTGCCCCAAAAAAGAATACCAATAACATGAACTCCCGTTAGCTATAATTTGAATGAAACTGTAGGTAAAGTACTTTGGTTATCTATATCGTGGCACTATTTTGATAGTCAAAGATTACAAACATTATTTTTTTGTTTTAATCCGAGACTTGCGAGATCTCAGTTCGGGGTGAGCCATTAGTTATAACCAGATATCCAACGAACGTAATCTGGCGTTCTATAAGAAAACACACTTTCATACGAACGTAGGCTCACTCAACACTATTAATTCTGTTATTCAAAATCTTGAATGCCATTTTCATCGAGATCCCTCATAAGATTCACATACATAAACTGAGTTCTGGAAGGAAATTAAAGTGTCTCATTTGTTTCGGAAGACAAGATGAATGGTACATAGTCCCTTGGGCGCTGAAGGTCCACTGACCTGAACCCAACTCATGACCTCTCTGCGATATTTCTCCGTACATGGGTGAATGCGACTGGTCGAGGTTCATTGTAGTATTATTCTGGGCATGCCTAATAGATAGCTACCTACCAATAAATTGCGGACAATCAACTACCCAGTAACTCCTTAATCTTTGACTAAAGCTAGCTGTTTACGCCGCGACTTCGTTCGCAAAGAACTACGAAAAGTGCCACGAACACGAAGTGTACGGAGTCTTTGGCCACGCCGAAAATAGACATTATCATAGCGGGTGTTTAAAGTACCCTAACACGACCCTTCTTCTGTTATTTATTACCAATAATTCGATCTCGTCTTTCTTCAGCCCCTGTTTTATATCTTTCGCTAACAGCATTTAGAAGAACCCAAACACGATCCTCATACTGTCTTCCGTTAAGTTCCTTATTCTCTCCTGGCTTCGTCATCGGGCCCTAGTATTCATTATATCGTCAAACACCTCGCAAAACCAATTTTTAAAAGAACCCATACTTTGTCCTACTACTGTTATCCAAAAAGGAGTTACGTAGATTTCTTCCTGGCTCTTACATTAGACCCTAGTGGTCAAACTATGATAAAATGGTTCAATATTTATCTTGAAAAGTACTCAATAAAAGTATACTAATTAATGTATGTAGGTACTGGTTCTATATTTTGTTTATTAGAATAATATTTGTGAACTTAACTTGTGATCTCACTTCAAGGCAAACCACTAAAATAACTTCGGGGCAGTCGGGTCATACTTTAAAACCGTCCAAATAGATTTAGAGTATGGGGATTTTTATTTATAGATTCTATAAATCCTAACCCTAAAAACTTAAAGCACACAATATTATAATATTGTTTGTGCAAATGTTTTATACTGCGCAGTAGCGGAATAACCAGGTTAGCTTTTCCCGACTGCCAATTCACTACAGAGCTATAATACTTTTTTCTATGCTGTAGAATTTTTTTTTTGCATTTCTTGTTTTTGTACTAAAAACGGGATATTTACTATGATTTGTGAGTTTTTGAGTATCCCGATATTTCGACGCAGTCTATCTTAATTTGTCACTCTCGAAGACCTAATGACACTTATTTGACAGGGTCCTCTTAGTAGCTTGGGTGTAAAGTGAGGTGTAGAGTATCCCTGCTTACATACATACATAGAGACGTACAATGACATAGACATCCTACAGCAGTGGGAAAAATCCACTTCATTCCGTTTGTACAAAACTAGTAAAAAACATTTATAAATAAATAAGATTTAACAGTCGACGTAATTAAATTTTATTTGTATTAAAATAGAGCGCGGAAACTTTATTATTAAAATCCCAATTAAAATATTCACTGAGCATAACAGAAGCAATTAATCCATGTATAGTCCAGTATCCGAGCAAACGTTATAAAATAATTTAAAAGTGCATTAGCTCGACAAAAGGATTAACATAACAAAGAAAGGCTCAAAAAACAACAAGACATGAATCCAGCTAAAACAATGCCAGTTCACGAAAAGGTCCACGGAAAATTAGCATCAGAATGTTGAAATAAAAACAGATGGAAAGCAATGCAACATCGGAACAATTACTCTAGGCACAATCGCTTTGTTTATTGTGTAATCAAACCAGTCAGCTCTTGTGTACCATTCGTAAACTGTTGCTAATTTTATGGGAAGCAATTCAGTTTTAATTGTAACGTTATGCCGTTCTCGAACTTCGAACGTCAGTCAATTTCGTACTTTATTAGCTTGCGATTAACCGTTATACAAGCTTACCCCTGTAAGTTATAAGGGTCTCACGATCTCATATCGACTTCGCAATGCGTACACCGCATAAAATCAATAAGAAATTGCTTTCCGGGGTAAAAAAAAATCGACTAGTGAGTGTGAAAATATTTCAGAATTCGGGGCATGCATGAGGGTGAATTCGAAACCTTTTGTAGCAGCTCCTTTACGAATTCCGACGCAGGTGGACATTGGTATTCGACAATCGTGTCCTACGCACTTCTTCCGAAGAACTCTGGGCGCAGCGTCAGCTTTCATTCCTTCGTACTCGCCATTTCTCAACCCGAAACCCGCAATGTAATAATGGTAAGGATGTCCTTAATAAAATTCAATTATTCCCTGTCTCTTTATCCAGTTTTTTGTTACATTCGGATCAGATGTTTTTTCCTATTACTGCCAAGGTTTATTGTTATACTTTTAGGTTAATTCATTTATCTAGCTTTGAGGACTTTGGGATAGGAAAATGTAGATATTCTATTTGTTCTGCTAACCCTTATTTGGTTGGGACGAAGCCGACGACGGGCGTATTTTTTCAGCTTTCATAACGCTGATATCATAATATTTTTTTCGGGGGCCGTTTATTTATATCTGCTATTTACAACGCAAACAATCTTTATTTATAATTCCAAGTAACATGATTGATAGGTAGATTGAAAGTGACCTCATTCAAAATATAAGAATAGTGCATTTGTTTTGACACAAACAAATGAAGACTTAAAGTAAGCACGATTCAATGTGATCCTACATTGAATCGTGCTTAGTTTAACCCTTCTGCATGCCTGTTAGCAAAATCTTATACGTTGTTCTTGGTGGATTTGTCAGACTCGAATTTTTACTTGCTATTTTGGAGTAGGGGTATCATTTTTTTTTATAAAGTCATCATCATCATCGTCATCTCAGCCCACATCCACCCACTGCTGGGTATAGACCCCCTCGTTATCATGCCATTCTCTCCGGTCCTGTGTCAAGCGCATCCATTGCCTTCCTGCAACTCTTGCGATTTCGTCCGACATTTTATAAAGTATTTAAAAAAAATATTACTTTACGGCTTTTTTATCATACAATATTTATTAAAACCAAAAAATTCTCAATCACGCTTTAGGAAATGTAAGGTTCTTTGATAAATTCGTACTGTAAATATGCATAAAATGAACAGTCATAGCCACTTCCATCAACATTTTCATGGGCTCTGGTTTGTAACACATTGCTCATACAAAAATTGTGAAACGTACAAAACCCTGACGAAGGTTCACGAATTGAACCGAAACATTGTCGGTCGAAACACCGATAAAACGGTACGTGATAAATCCCGTATTTATAATAATGAAAACTTGTGTGATTCAGACATAATGACCTCATGTCTTTCAGATGTCTTGTAGCATGCGATAATTCTTGTAAGGGGAATATGTAGGTAGCTTAAGTTATCTATCTACGTAGAATCTGTTTTATACCAGAAGTTGATTCCATTTTACATTGTGTGCCTTTTTGGGTATCTGCTACTATGTATTCTCATCATTAATATTCGTTGATACGAATAATATAGCTGATCCTATCTCACTAATATTATAAATGCGAAAGTTTGAATGTTTTATAATTCATTTATATGTTTGTTACTTTATAACAATGTAACAGCTGAACCAATTTCGATGAAATTTAGTATGTACGTAGATTAAAACCTGGATTAACGCATAGGCTACTTTTATCCTATAAATCAGGTCCCATGGGATAAAAATGGGCTGTCAAGTCAAGTTACAACAGCGAGTTTAGCTTTTTTTATAGGTTACCACATTTAGTAGTAACGCGTACGAAGTCGCGGGCAACAGCTAGTCAGCTAAATGCTTAGAAAGATCTGCTTGTTATTTCCTGTTTGCATGAACGTACGTCCATTTCGGAACCAGAAAAACTCAAAACGTTGTTTTATACCGCAGAAACTAAAATTCTTAATTGTACAATCGTCTTTAAGCATTAATCATCCTACCACGGGATCAGAACAAAATGTAACTGCCTTTAAAATAAGTGGACCAGAAAGAATCTACAAGGTATACCGAGGGTTGTGAATTCAATCTGTAAGACTTTCCATTGATGAAGTTCCTATAGTGGTCTGTTTATATACTAACTGAGTTTGTTCATTTCAAGAAGCTGCTCGAAGCGGTTTCATTAAAATAATGAGTAAAATACTTGTAATTAAAAGGTATTTTTGATGTCCTTTTGACAAATAATAACTATTTCTTTAATAATATAATTATAATTTAATATTAAAATGTATAGAAGTATTCTTTAAGTAATCTAGTATTTCCCATAATGTATTCGTTATTTATTTCAATCAAATGTAATTACGTGTCATATTCGTCGCTTTTGAATATAACTATTTGAGAAAGAATAGGTAGAATTGTTTTAGGTTCATGAAATTATATAGAAATATATTTATTGTGACCATAAAAGTCACATACATGAGTTGTGTCCCTGTTTCCTAGAAAAGCGTAAGCTGTGGCCTAGGAAACAATTATCTCCTGAATGACATGATATGAATATTACATTCTACTAGTATATAAAAACGAAATAACAAACAATTAAAAAAATGTGATCTTGGAAAGCGCACAAGCTTGCATGTGTTTAATGGCGGGTTACTATATCCGTCGGTAACCAGCTACGGCTCGTTTCTCCTTGAAAACCTGTCAAAAGTCAAATGTAAATAAATAAATAAAATCATAAATGAAAACCAAATGGATTATTACAGTGGAGAAAATATTCGATTTAGATGAAATGAGATCACGAAATGATAATCACGTTACGAATTGAATAATCAAACGCAAAGAGCGGCTTTAAGCGTCATTTTAGCGGAACGCACTTGACGAATACAAAGTTTCTAATTGTAACGACGTCGATAAACGGTCCCATTATACATAATTACATTTTGGGACGTCCCAGTGAAGCGGTGAAAGTCGTATCATCGTAGACGCAACTTGCAAAAGTTATAAAACTCATTTTGGCCGACGATGACGGTCGGTGCGAAAAACGATGTGCTCAGTTTTTGGTAGCGTGTTTTTCATCCGAAATCGCTATATAATATCTATTGGGAGACGTGATTGCGCTGACCTGCCGAACTTAGAAGTGATATAAACTTTTCAGATTAATTTTGTTCTCTCTTGGTTTGGTCACGCGTGAGAGAAACATTTAAGGTATTTGCAAGAACCGACTTTATTTATATCGCAGATGTTTAGACTGGTGTTCTTTGCAGCGCAAATGACTTTTTATCATAAAATTCCAAACGGCCTAACCTCTGATTTCTGCGGTTATTTAGAAATATTTCCCCTTGTTTTCGGGATACACTGACGAGACAATTCGCGTAACGCAAAAGTCTCTTTACAATGGCACGTAATATTCATAAGTAGGTCCTCATTCAAAACCGGAGGCAAAGCTCGGGTATAGTTAGCAGGCGCCACAGATGTCGCCGCGAGCAGTATTCTCGTGCAATTTATTTAATGTGGCCCCGCCTACGTTTTACGACTTTTTTTCACGATGATGATACCGTCTCATCTTATTGAGCCGTTTGCTTCACTTCCCAAGGGAGATCTTTTATTAAGTGACGATGCTTTACGGCCCCAGCGTACCGTTTATTTTGCCTACCCACGGTTTATTCCAGTTGCGTCGCTGTCAATAAAAGTATATTTTTATGATGTAGTGAGGAGTGACATGACATAAATCCTTTTTGCTTTGACGCGAGCTTATTTCACACCGACATGTGTCTGTAATATTTTAGTAGAGTTCCGTTACGTTCCGAATGAAAAAAAGTGCGTGAAAAAGTTTTTGTTTTCGTTCATAAAGTGAAGTTTTTTTTCTGACTAAAAATGTTGGATACGATTTTGTTCGAGTGAATTTTACGTTTTGTATTTTATCAATTTGTAAACGATTTAATAATGGCATGTATTTAATTGATCATTTTAATTTTGCAAAAACAGTAAGCAAAAAAATTTAAACGGTCATCTTTTTAATGATTGATCCTCTTTTAGTGAGACATAAAATAAATCAAACAAACGATACTTTAATTTGTTTGGAGCTACGCAAAAAATGTTTGAGATGTAGAAATTAAGTTTGATAGAACCATGTCGGGTCCGAAAACTAAGAGAAATAAGCGTCTAATAATAAAGTTCGATACATTTGAAACTTTGGCGCCAAATCTGTTGTTTGTATGTATATAGTAAAAATGTATATACTGTATTTTTTTGGGTGGGCTCTCGCCAAAACTCTCGCGTGGTCGCCCCTGAGTGTCGCTTCACCCACTCTACCTTCCGCTACAAGGTTTCCGCTACGGAAATCAGCGGCTCGCTTCGGTCGCCACCTGCCCTTTCACTCCGCTCGGCTTCGCGGGCTTGCTCCACTCAGGACCTTCCACGCGAGCTTCTCGCTCCGCGCTTTTTTATAACACTCCAGGGGTGTCACGCACAAGACTGCCTAGAGTTTGGGTGCTCAGTGTCGGGTCTCCCACTCATCTAGACAAAAGGGGATCAAATATTATTTTTGCAATTGTCCCTTTAATAATCCACAAACATCGAAGTTAACAACTAGAGGGATTGGTTTTGATACCATATGACACCTAAAGATTTAGTCAAAAGCCTTAAAAATCAATTTTGTTGTTTTAAGGTAAGGTAGCGGTATAGGGTAAAGCGCAGAACCTTACCCTATAGGTACCTTACCCGATCTTCGTGGCGCAGTGGGCGAATAGCCAGCTAAGACGCAGGAGGTAGCGGGTTCGATTCCCGCCGTGGAACAAATGTTTGCACGACCTACAGATATTTATTCCGGGTATGGTGGTTTCTCTATATATTATAAGTAAGTATTTACAAAAAAATATATATATGTAAGTATTCTATTAGTTATCTGGTTCCCATAGAACAAGCTCTGCTTAGTTTGGGGCTAGATAGCGCTGTGTGAAATGTCCAGCCATATTTATTTATTTATTTTATTTTATAGGGTAAGGTTCTGCGCTAAGTTTATGGTTGTCATGATTGCCGGAGATAATTTTCAAAATAACGCAGTAACTTAAAACACAGCCGAATTCGAACTTTCTAGTAGGTAATAGTTAAAAAAATTGGTTGTCTGTAAAGTCGGTTTACGGACGATAATTTTACGAGATAAGGAGTGGAAGAGATAAATATATATAGATAGATAGATAAATGCGCCACAAGCCGAACGCTCGGCCGATCGTGCCTCTCTATCGCTTGTTCCGTGCTCTCGTTTGTTCGGCTCAAGCGGAACGTGAAACTTTTTCGTACATGCAGCCGGCATTCATCGATTTAAAAGACGTTATCACTTCAAAATTTAAAATTATTATTTTCTGCATGATTTATTATAACTATGGATTTTGCACCGACCGCCCAGCCGCAGCTTACATAAAACTCTCCAAATCGCGTTCATGCAACCGTCACTCGATTGCTGTCAAGGTGTCAACATGACAAAGTGTGCATTGAAAAATAAGCCTTAACATTTTAGTATAGAATCGCTATTATTTTGAATAGCCATAAGAGAAGGCAAAAATTACTATTTAATCTAGCATCATGTGACTGATTTTGCAGTGCTTTTAACGGCGTGCTTTATCCTGTTTTTATACTAATATTGTGGCAAACAAGCATACGGCCCCATGATGGTAAGCGGTTCCAGTAGCCTATGAACGTTTGTAACACACGCGCGTTGCCGAACCTTTAAAACGAATAACACCTTTTTTGAGGTGTTCCTTACTATAATCCCTGGGGAAAACTACGGCAGGGACAATATTCTACATCCTAAGAGTGGAATGTCTTCGCATTAGTTACTTAACCCGCACGATGGGCCTGGCATTGTGCTTTTCAGCCGGTGAATATGCTTGGCCAGTCTGGAACCGGTTTGCACACGCTAGGGTCGTCGATGTTGCGCTGAATGTCACATGCCGTAATGTAACAGGATGTCTGAAGCCTCCCCTCTAAACCTCATCTACCGTTTGACAGGCATACCACCCCCCGGAGTGCATCGGTATGCGGCCTGCTCCATAAAAAATATAAGCAGGAGCATGACAGTTGACATCCTCTATATAACCACCGAATTCCACAAAGCCGCCTGAAAAATCGTAAGAATTTTCAGCGTTCCACGCAGGCCACCAGCGACGACCCATCTGTTACTAGAAGCGTACTGTGGATAGATAGTAATCCCTCGCCACCTGACTTCATTCCGCCTCAAGAACAGCTTCCACCAGGGCACGACCTGCCGTGGCCAGGCTTCGCACACAGGTTGGTCGCTGCAGAGTTAATATGTACAAATGGGGGTTCAGGGATCCCAACCAAACGCAATCCGACTGTGGTAATCCTGCGCAGTCGATGAAACACCTGCTAATGTGCCCTTTGTGCCCAAACACCTGCACAATGGCTGACTTAAAAATGACTTCTCCTGACGCCATCAATGTAGCCGAGTACCTATCTAACACAATGTAAGCAGAGCTATTGACACGCTAAGAAGAAGAAGTTATTTAACTATTGTTAATATATCAATGGTTTTCTGTAATCATTATATTAATATTTCTGGACATTTCACACAGCGCTATCTAGCCGTAAACTAAGCATAGCTTGTATTATGGGAACCAGATAACTGGTAGAATACTTATATACTTTTTTTTTGTAAATACACACTTATATTATATAGAAAAACATCCAGACAAAACATCCGGAACAAATATCTGTAGATCATGCAAACATTTGTTGGACATCAATACTGCTGGATATTTCAAACAGCGCTATCTAGCCCCAAACTAAGCAGAGCTTGTACTATGGGAACCAGATAACTGATATAATACTGAAATATTTTTTTTTTCTTGTAAATACATAATTATATTAATAGAAAAACACCCAGACACGGAACAAATATCTATTGGTCAAAGCTCACTGCAATCTTGTAAGATAAATAGCCTATTCCAATGGCACGTTGTGAAATAATTAGCATACCAGATGATCAGTGTAGCACAGACGACGGTTGTAGCGTTTACGTTATTTACAACATCAGTAACCGTTATCAATATTGAATTAGCATAGCCGTAAAGTTAAGAGCTTTACTGCCAGCTATTTGCGTATGGACAATTTCATGAACGAAGCAGGCTGCTTCCAACTAAACCTTCATTGTCATCATTTATTTAAATAGATCATACGTACCTATATATGATCTTGAAATTTACACTACAAATATTGACGGAGTTAACTTTTTGGGACAACAAATCTATTTATTTATTATTAAACGCACGAAACACATTACAATAACTTACAATAAAAGATTACAAGAATGCTGTTTTGATCTGGATTGTAACATAAGCACATGTGCGTACAGCTTTAATAACTGGGTTTCTGTCGATTCGGACAAAATATATTCGGACACAATGTCCCAATTGACACTTTAAATTTTAATATTTTTGTTAGTGTCGATTCGGACACTATTAAAAATAGCTGCATTGTACAGTCAGTTAAAAAACAGGTTTTTTACCGAGGCGCAGCGGCGGCACAGCAAGATGACAAAATTAAATTACAAATCTAGCAGACGTTAAATTGAAACAGATAGAAAATCTAAATATTCTTTAAATATAAAATATATACAAATATAAATCTATATAAACATAAAATTTTAAATACTTATTGTAAAAAATGAGTAAAAATAAATAAATATCCCATAATAAACATATTTTGTATGAGGGCACAGATAATTTGATTAAATAACTAAAACTAATAACAAAATATCTATACGAACAACATATAAACATATTTATTACTATTAGGAATGTAACAACTTAAATTAAGCATCTGAGTTACAATATTTATTAAGATGGAGGATGTCTTTAAATAATAAACAATCACTGAAACTGAACTGAAAAGAGGTCGTAGAGTGGTTTAGTCTTTTTTACCCAGCGGCCACATTATCGGACTACGGCATATGCTTGTGCTGTGTTTTATGTAACAATTGATACAGATAGACAGAGATACAACGCGAACCTTCGCCGAATCCCAATGACTGCAGAGCTGATCAGATTTTGTGGCATAGAAGGGCACGAAAAGAGACGCTTTTCAAATTGTATAATTTTTGTTAGAATTTGCTGAGTCAAGCACTGTTTCATAATGTTTCGTATGTTATTTTTCAGAGTTTTTCCTTCGACTAATAAGACATTTATCCAAATAAAAACCTTGTAATTTTTCGTTTTGAAAATAATGCTTTACAGGAGTGTATTGTAGTTTTCTCTATAACTGCATGAAAATATAGTTTATTATCAACTACTTAGACTAAAATTTTGATAATTTGATTAATAATCCTTTAATTGATAAATAGTATTTGTTATACATGAGTGCAACGTTGCTTTTTAACCGCGTGCTCAATTTTGACGACCGGGCAAGAGAAAGATTCTAAAATTATAATCCTGAGCGTTAGAGAGGGAATCAAACAAGCACGAGGTGAAAAATCGCTCGAGTGCAACACGTAACTTTTCATCGCACCTCAGCGAGGAAATCACTAAATGCAAAAAAAGTAATACACCAAGAAGTTTCAGAGTCTGAGTTTTTAACAAATTAAAAAAGGTGGTATGATAAAATCGGCACCATGAAGGTAAATAGGTTTGATGATGTTTTGAATTCACAAACTTAGTGCACACGATGTTCTAAATTCAATTTACCGGATAAATACGGCTTTTGCACTCAGATACCGAAGAGCAAACATACTCTTTCCGAGATGGGGGGATGACTTGATACATTGTTAGACGAGGACTGTAAGCGATATATTGTACACCTAAGAAATGTTAGTGTACGAGTGGGTGAATGCGAGTACAGACGCTAATCAAGGAAGTAATTAACCCGAATATAAAACATACCTTTTGACCACGAATGCAAGGTTTTTTTTTACCACTGCTGGGCAAAGGTTTCCAATCTCTCTTCTATCCAAGGAAATTAAAAACAAGCAATAAAAATAAAGATTTGTTTTGGAGTTTGTATTTATTAGAGTATATTATGAATGTGGCTTCCTTCATTGAAAAATAAATAAATAAATACTGCTGGACATTTCACACAGCGCTATCTAGCCCCAAACTAAGCAGAGCTTGCACTATCGGAACTAGGTAACTGATATAAGAATTACATACTTTGTTTTGGGTAAATACATACTTATAAAATATAGAAAAACGTCCAGACCCGGAACAAATATCTGTAGATCATACAAACATTTGTTCCACGGCAGGAATCGAACCCGCTACCTTCTGCGTCTCAGCCGGCTATTCGCCCACTGCGCCACGGAGGTCGTCAAAAATAGGAAATAAGGATTTGTCACGAAGATTGTATTTAAATTTAGCTTAATATAAGTGCAATGAACTTCACTCTATTTTCAAATTTACTTACGGTCCTAGGGCCGTAAACTGCATTTACGGACCCGTTATTGAGTTTACAATGACCACCTTTCAGAGCATGAGTGATGAAAAATGACTTTGTACATTGATGACACATTTTTTGGACATGAAGTTCAAACTAAATACATGTTGGGATTCATTGCTGTGGTATTATTTGTCAGTTCCATTGATGGTACTGTGGCATTTTTTTTGCCATTACACCATGAATAATGGATGATGGTTCTTAGCTACAGTTGGAGCTGGTAAGTGGCGCCATTTTGAGATTATTTTTTTTTAAACTTAGCCAAGTTGTTGTTTTGATAACTGAAGTAACATTATGACTTACTTGACGTTATGTGATCATTTTTGTTAATTTTATTTGTCCAATTCGTTGAGAATCTTCCTCAAGGCTCCGCTTTCTGTGTGAATGTGGTCTATTAAAATGGAAACGGACGTTATTGCTCTAGATAATCTTCGATATATTATTTATGATACCGAAAACAAATTTGATTGACCCGTTTAACTGATTCAACTGTTTGCTTAGTAGGCAATAACGGTCTCCGCTATCTAACATACAATCTTATTGGTTCAGACTAGTAATATTGATAAACAAAAGTCACCCAGTGGCATACCTGGGGGGCTATCGCACTAATTTTAAACGATAATACCGAAGTAAAATAAAAGAAATTGTTAAGTTATGCACATCGTATCGCGCTGACACGCGTCACATCAGTCAAACTAACGTGAAACCCAAACCAAACACGTTAAGTTCTAACGTTAGACACGTTTGAAATTAGCGTGATTGCCCCCCTGGAAAACTGGCGTTCGTTGGGGCAGAAGCTTTTCAAGTGAAGGCCACGCACTGGAAAACGTAACATAAGAATAAGAAGCATAAGATTGACCGCTCTGAAAATCTTTGTGGGAGGTCTAATGCGCTATTTGGCGCATTAGGCGCTTTAATTTATAAGAAACGTTTCAATAATCTAAAGACCGTTGCAAACGATCTATAGATAGCGTAACTGCAACAGATCACTACCATGCGAAGTGTTCCCAAGACACTGGCTGCATTGTCTCGTTGAATTGCGTCTGTGATCCGAGAGCCGGCTCATAATTCTGGCTCTCGGATAGATAGATAGATAATTTTTTTATTGCACACCATTAAAAATAAAACAAACAAAAGAGATAACACAATTAAATCAAAGGTATAATGGGTGGCCTTATCGCTAAAAGCGATCTCTTCCAGGCAACCTTTGGATGGACAGGATCTGTGTGAACAAATGAGGATGGCGGCGTTAATCAAATAATAACTAACAAAACAAGTACATAAATTACTAAAATAAAATATACATATAAATAAATATAAATAATTTTACAATATTAAATAACCTACTTCTAAATACATAGGTAAATAGAAAAAATAAATAAAAAATGATATATAAAATTTAAAGTTCAGAAGTCTTAGCGATGGACGACAGATAATGTTTATTAACCATGTTTTTAAAAACAGGAAGGGATTTGGTGTTACGAATTGAAACAGGTAGTGCATTCCGGATCACAGTCGCTTCCAACAGACGCCCAGAAATAATTTTGAAAGCACAACGGGCCCCAATATTCCCTGGATCCAGGATCTCAAAGTATGCATGAGCTCTGTTGAAACTTTCATATTTGCGCTGCTGGAGATCTTTAGTTTAATTTGCCGCCACACCAGCCTTAACTTTCCCAGATTATGATTTATTCATTTTTTTAAACACAGAAGCTGGCTACGCTTGCGCCTTTTTTTGACTTGACTTACAAATATTGTGATCTCGTACTGAAAACATTTTTTAACAGTATAACATATAATATATCACTCAAAGATAATGTGGCTGTCTATTAGTTGTGTTATAGGTATGATGTTTATAATTGGTTTAGTCATACAAATTTGCAAAGCTACAAACTTAAGCTTCTTAACTAATGTATGTGATACTATGAACATTGTAACGCTAAAAGAATACTCGAAGAAAATTTTGCGTAGGTGATTTGAAAAGTTTTACAACAAAACATCAATAAGGCACACGTTCTCAATAGCGTATCTACAGCCCGTAACAGTTACAGGTTTATTACAGCCACATGATCAAACACAATCTAATTTCGATTTTATATCAGCTAAATAGAGTTCAGAAATGATTTGGTTTCGGAAGACGGCTGCAGAAGAAATTATGTTTTCATATTGTTGAGTACCGCAAAGTTTCCCTTAGCCCCGGTTATTGTTGTTTGCTCAGCTAGAAAAATTACAATTCGCCTTCTACCTTTTTGAGATCCTTTTGCAGAGCATCCCTGAAAAACGAACGCTCTCCTTCAATAAAACTGGTACTTAAAACGAACGTCCATTATAATTCTGCTGGGTAAGCAAATCTTTTCTAAGACGGTTATGATTTAAATGAATAAACCATCGTTGATTTTAAAACAAGGTTTTAAGTCGCCCCGATTGAATTGAAAATGCGAAAAGGCAATTAATATAGTATACAGATTAATATGCACATCGTAGTTAAATTTGCATATGACTGTGGTGTTTTTCTTAGGTCTATGATAAGCACAAATAGTGTTCTACCACATAATTGCATCCACACCCAAACCAAATCCCTCTTATGGCGGGTTCCTATATCCATCGGTAACCGACTACACCTCGTATCTCCTTGAAAAAGTGTCAAACTAGTATCAAACTTTTGACAGGTTTTCAAGAAGATACGAGTCGTAGCTTGTTACCGACGGATATAAGCCGCTTTTAATCATTAACCTAGTGAGGGTTCAACTTAAAATACGATTTTACGATACATAATTAAACCCTATTCGTAAAATAGAAGTCCATTATTAACGAACAATAACCTCACCAATCCAGAGAAATGACACCACCGATCGAAATCACAAGGAAAATAACTTTCTGAGTAACGCTCAATCATTCTACGCCTATCATCACGCAATCCTACCTAAGCTGGGATTAAATATTACAAGCTCAGAAGAAAATGGCGGTCCCTGATCAGCATAGGGGCATGGAGTAGACTTTGATCGATGATTCCTAAGCTCAAATTTAAGTAGCTACACGTGTAACAGCCGAGCTGGAAGGTTGAGAAAATAATTTTGATGTAGCACTATTTGTAATGAGATGAGATGGTTCGGATTTCTGAGTAATTTTTGTGTTGTTTTGATAAGGGGAGGATTATTATGAATTAATATCCGGCTAAAAGCTAGTTAGCTACAACAGCTTGTAGGTGAATAAATATGAGTAATATAAGAAATTAATGATTTAAAGAGTGTTGTTTTTGAATTGAAAACGTCTTTAGGGTGCGACACTGTTACCGACACCTCTGTATAGGTATAATTTTAACAAATTGAATATTTGATTTTTTTTTTATTTAGGAGGGGCATAAGACAACTTTTTTAGTAAATTTTCATGTTTATGTGTCATCTGTCATAATCATTTTGAAGTGAAAACTTCTTTGGGCGCGCTGGGCATAGTGAAAACTTCTTTAAGCGCGTTGAGCATTTTTTGAGATGGGAAAAAAACCATTGAACTCGCGACACTGTTACCGACACCTGTCATTGACTGTTGACACTGACTGTTACTGACACCTCTGTATATAAGTATCTGTAGTGTAGCCACTTTTTTATATTTCACACGGTCAATTACCTCCTCGAACTAAAATAAAATTACGACGCCCGTTACAACATATATATTTTTTTTAATTTTTATGGACCAAAATATATTATTTATCATGAAATGTTTAACGTAAATAAGTAATACGTGGGTATAGAGAGATCAAATAGAAGAAGTTTTCTAATCAAAGTTGTTTAAGTTATATTTAGAAACTCGATAATAATTCCCATTTAACCCTTAGAGCAAGTTCGACTTTACCTCAATAATTGTAATAATAAATAACTTCCGCGCTCTTGAACAGGACAGAGGTAGAACCGACTAAATCAATGCGAAATTCCCGGATCCCTTTCAATAAACCGTTACGTACGGGCTTAACTCACGGCTTTGCCATCGTAAAAACTTCCGTCCCAAAAAGGGGTCGAAACATTTGATTTCATTTCATTCCAAGTTTTCTGTTTTAAATTCTGAGCGAAAGTCGGCAACTCGAAATTAAAGGTTTTATATTCTGAAAAAACTTTGTAATATGTAGTGAAAATATATTAAGTTGTATGTTAGAGTTATACAAGACAAACAATGAATAATTCATTCATAAGTAACATAAAAATTATCTGAATAGAACAAAGTATAAGCCCACAGTAGTAGCGTTTACGTTACAACATAATTGGTCTTAACTCATATTGTGACTGTGACTTTATTGATCGAATGAAACGAGATTATAAGTATGTTTGTCTGAGTATTACTTTTGAAGCGTTGAGATCCAATATTCGTGAAATTTGGTATATATTATATATCAAGGTAATGATGGCACTAGTAATCCTGGTGTGTCTCAATCAGATAAAAAGGTTTGAAATATTAAAGTATGACAATCAGATCCAATGGGATTTCCAATGAAAAGTCTTTGTTTCATTTCAACCCCATTTTTATGTTTAGTTTCGTTTTGTAGTTTTTGAAATAAAAGCTGAATAAAAACTATTTTTGAACATATACATATGATACTCACATTATTGAAATTCAGAATGCTTGTAACTTTAGTGACACAAAATATAGGTAACAATTTTAAATTCAGAATAACTGCAAGTGTAAAACAAATATTTTTCATATTTGTATCGCCCAGTCGATCTAAGTTTCTTGGTGTACTTCCCTTTTAACTTAATAAACAATGTACACGTAAGATATTATTATATGAAATAACAATTATTAACAGCGATATTAACAGTCGATTCTGTTGTTTATTCACACTTGCGAGATCTCAGTTGAGTGCGACCCCTAGTTAATCTTCACAATCGTCTTGCCAGCGTATAACGTACTAATTATTCATCACAGGCCCTCAGGGGTATCGTTAAAACCGTAACGGGCAAGAAACCCTAAAAAAGTTAATTTCGTTCATGTAAAAATGCAATTGGGTACAAATTTATACTATCGCTATGGGAGTTCTTGTAAAAATGGATGAATAGGCATCAGAGCGTACCAACAATCAATCAGGGAAGCCTTAGGCGCCTCGTCTTACGTGTGCTTGGATTGATCATTACCCGAAATGAGTAATAATATCTCTTTTGATATGGGGTTCGCCTTTGTTCTTTGAAAGATAAACAATTTCGATATGAAAATCATATTCTACCCCACTCGCCAGTTTGGTACTACTTTTTTAATGCGTATGAAACACTTTATCCCGTCGTCTGTTTTACATAAAGACTACAATACGGACCGCTTTAAGGCAAGAGTGAATAGGTCATTGCTTACCAGGTGAGATTGTGGTCAAACGAAGATATAGTATTAGTATAAATCTTCGTTTGTACTCGTATATAACCCGCGGCTTCTCGCATGTGGTTTGTCAATAAAAAGTACCCTATCTTTAAAAACAAATCTTAAACTATCTATATCAAAATCAGGCCGTCCATTACAATGCGACTTAAAAGAAACAAATATATCAACTTTCACATTTAAAATATTAGAGTGGTTAGCAATTCAACTGAGATCGCGACTATTATCTATAAAAATAATATCTGCTAGACATTAAAAATTTCTAAACACTGACTTTTTCATGAAAATTTTAATAACTTATAAGTTACTTAGATCGGGTTTGGAATCTTGTAAAGTATGGTATAGTATTTTATTTATAGTGTTATCCGAACACATACGGAAAATTCCAAGATTTTTAAAATAATCTCAACAATTTTTTTTTTACCTGCCTAGACGTTAATTGCCTGGTAGCACAGTTGGATAGTGCATCCTCGTATCAAGAGGAAGGTTGCGGGTTCAAGTCTTGTCTAGGCTTGAAATTTTTGAGATGATTTTAAAAATCTAAGTATGGTATATATATAGAATTATTAAGAGTCTTCGAAAATTGTTTTCATGGCGTAGCGTTTATAATAATTAACGAATTATAGGACCGGTCACATAATATTTTATGCTATTCCCATCACCTAAACCTTGTTAACACAAAAAAAAATAAACACTGTTTATCTCGTGTTTAAAAAGATACTATACAAAGATTGGTAGGGAATAACACGTGCTAGACAATCGTTTAACTTTTTTGTGGTAACAAAATTAACGTTTAAAAAAATCACCACTTTCATTGATAACAAACGTAGTAAATCACAGGTTGCTTACTAAATTATTACAAAATACCAATACATTCATTTACTAAAAGGTTACAAAAACTATAAGCGTAGATATAAGTAGTTATTACATCTGCTAAATAATAAATTTAAAATATATGCGAACTAAAATGAACGTGATTTGATATTCCCAAAACATATATAAATCAGCATTATAAAACCACCGTAAAATGTACGTGTACCTTCATTTCCCCGACAGTAATAGCCCAAAAGATTAACTTCTCGGTAACTTTCACGGAAGATAAACTCGACCTCTTTATATTATATTAATCCATAACTTCTAAGGTAAGAACCAATGGAGATTTATGGGGGTGCTAATTGAGCGGTATTTTATTTAGAAAAATAATTAAACTTTGTTACGTACATGAATAACATAGTTTAACGAAAATAATATGTTTCTTCTTAATTTGACCTTATTATATCAGCCATCGGATAACTGCTGAACATAGGTCTCCTCCACAGACTTCTAGAGCGACCGATCTGGTACCGCCTGCACCTAACGGCTCCTAGCAACCATTATCAGGTCGACTTTCTATCCAGTGGGGGCCGTCCTACACGCTCCACTTTCCAGTTCGTAGTCTCCACACTAGAACCTTTCTGGTCGAACTGCCGTTCTTCAAGATATATGCTCTGCTCACTACTTATCTAACCTTGATTATCTTCTTGGCTAATTCAACCTGTGTTTATTTAATTCATGTTGACATATATTTTTTGTTGTTTATTTGCGACTAGCTGACCAATCCGCAGCTTTGCATGCGTAGTTTTTCAATAAAAACATTACCCTTCCTCTGCAAAGTTGGATAAAAAGTAGCCTATGTTATTAAGGGATAATGTAGCATTCTAATGGTGAAAGAATTTTTGAAATCGCACCAGTGGTTTTTAAGTTTATTCATTACAAACATACACAGACACAAAAATACAAATCATTCCTCTTTATAATATTGGTACATATAGATAATATTGTTAAGCTTATATTTTCAGAACCTCTTCAGATTTCAGATAGTTTATTTTTATTTACCAGTGAATTTTTGTACAAGGAGCCAAATGCTATTGAGCTAACAGTTTGTTTCGTCAGTCGAGTAAAATATTATATTGATTACTATTCCAATGATGTGTTTTATCAAGTGTTTCCATAATCAATTGTTTTGCGAAATCTACTTTTATAGTTACTACTAGCTGACCTTCCTGCGGCTGCGCACGTGTGGTTTGTCAATAAAAATATTACCCTCCTTCTATGCAGTCGAGTACAAAGTATCCCAATCCCGGTCACAATCTATCTACACACATCAAAAAAGTCTAAGCAACACCTATAAATTTTGAATATTTTTAATTTTATAGATTTATTTGAAATGATTTCTTTTACTTTTTAAATTAAATGATCTGTCTATGTTGTATTTATATATTAAACTCGATAAATTTCTTTATATACATATTTATTTACAAATAAAAGTTTGCTGGTAAAAATAAACAAAAATGTAACTTCTGCGGTAAATATATATAACCATGTGGGCATTTACATTAAATATAATACATCGTGTTTACTTATTTAAAACTTATCGGCAACGATTCTGCATGTAGTCAATTGGCTTATTGTTTTCCTCCTGAGGCAATTGGCCCCAGTGGATATTGAGCAGGTTTTTTGGCTGTTGTTCCGTTAAAACCCCATCAAGGTGTTTCAGGGCCCTTCTCTGGAGCATATCCCACATATGCTTAATGGGATTCAAGTCAGGCGATTGAGCTGGCCATGGCAAAACGCGTATATTTTCACCCTGTAGCCATTCTTGAGTCCGTCTCACTGTGTGCGGACGGGCATTGTCGTGCATTAATGTAAACTCAGGTCACAATGTTTGTGAAAATGGACGCAGATAGAGAGCTAGCACATGTTCTATATAGTTTTGAGTATTCAGGTTGCCATAAAAAAAACCAGATCAGTTCTGCGGTTTTAAGCTATTCCAGCCCAAACCATTACTGTCGAACCGCTGTATGGGTGGAGTTCCGGGACACATCTTAGACGTTCAGCGTTTTCTGGGTCCTCAGGTTTGAACCCGAATCGAGATGCGTCGCAGAAAGAAAATTTGATCGTTCTTGCGGCCATAGCACGCGTGGTCTGCACCATTGAATACGACGAGCTCGATTTCCGTGACGGATCTGTGGGCATCTGATTCGACAACGTGCACGTAGACCATACTCTCGCAGTCTGTTTCGCTCAGTTTGGGGACAAACAGCGGGACCAACAGCATTCTGTAGCCTTGATGCGATTTCTTGGGCAGTCAGCTTTGGTTCACGTCTACATGTTACCTGGATGTATCGATCTTGACGACGAGTGGCACTACGTCCTCGGCCTGGTGCTTTTCAGACGGATTACCTGTGTCATTATAACGCCTCCAGAGTCGGCAAATTACGCTTCGATTAACACCGAAATACCGGGCACCATAGGCTTGACTGTTTTCAATTTCTAACATACCTACAGCTCTTTGCATCTCTTCCGTGCTAAGATGACGACGCTCCATTACACAGTATACGCTCGAGGACTATTATTCGCGACACACAACCAATGATTACTGCGTTTACTATTTTTTTTTCGTTGAATAAGAAATAAAACCGCATCTATGAAATGGCGTTGAAATGGACAAAAGAATGTTATTATTGTTTACTGTTTTGTTAAAACATAATTTACTGAAAAAACCGCCAGCATTTATTTTTTCATCAAAGAGGCTGACTATTCAAAGAAGGTTTGATATTCCATGAAAGTTTAAAACGAAGTAAAAAAAATAATACTTAAAAAGGTATGTGTTACTTAGACTTTTTTGATGTGTGTATACACCAACAGTACATAGGGAGTGCATCTAAAGAATACCACATAATTTTAACTCCTTACTTTATCTCCCCCCCCCCCCCACCCCGCCCCGCCTCTTCACGTTTAATTTTGCAAAAAAAGGTGGAAACACGTATTTCTTTATTTCTTACCAAAAGCTTACATATGAATTGTCAGATCCCTAAATTAAGGAATTATGGATTGCCCATACAAACTTTCAACCCCTATTTCACCCACTTCAAGATTATTTTTTGAGACAAAATATAACCTATGTCCTTCTCGAGGATATAATCTATATCTTGGCCAAATTTTATTTCGATCCATTCAGCCGTTTAGTCGTGAAAAAGTAACAAATAAAAAATCTTACAAACAAACAGAGTTACTTTCGCATTTACTAGTGGTTCGCCCCAAACTGAGATCTCGCGAGTTTTCGATTAAAACATAAAAATAATATTTATATATTATATATATAAAATATCTTTGACTATCAAAATAGTGCCACGAAAATATAACCAACTTATTTGATCTAAAGTTTCATTCAAACTACAGGTAACGAGAGTTCATGTACGTTGGATAATTTTTTTTTGGTACAACTTGCAATTATTCTAGATTTCCGACATTTGCCTATATTTGTGACACTTAAGCTACACGCATACCAAATTACAGCACTGTGGGGTCACTGGTGTACCCTGTGAATTTTGTCAAAGTTTAGTTTTTATAATGTCCAATAACTCACAAATTATAAAGAATTTACGAAAAACAAAAACGGTATCTAAATTTACTAATTAATACCTTTTATTTGACGTCACACGTGGCCTGATACCCTCATTTTCATTTTTTTACCCCTCTTGAACTCCAATATCTCAACAACCCCAACATTTTTAGCTCATTTAGTCACACCAAAATTTTGCCATCACTACGTACCTATACATGTATATTACATTTCACGATGATCGGATCAACGTTATGAAAGTTATCCTCGGACAAACATACATACATACATACATACATTGCCGATTTGCCCAAGTTGATGTAGAGATCTCGCTTCGCTCGATCAATAATATTAGTAGGGGTTGTAAGGCTCTACTGTGGTTAATATGCAACACATAGATGCTCTGTATACCATGTCAAACCCAATTCAGACGCACTCGCTCTCGGACTTATGTACCACGTATAACAGTTAGGTTTTCAAATGGAGGCCCTGTGTCAATTTGCCTCAGCAAGTCAATAAAGTTATTCATCCCTCGTCTATAATATTATAACAAGCTTTGAGTATCGATGGGGTATTATAATATTGGAATATTATCGCCAGTTTTGAAAACAGGCTTCTGAAAGGAATATAGTGTCATAATAAAATAACGTTTTTTTAAGTTACGACTCCGACAACGTCTATATAAAACACTCGATAATCGTATGCATAGTTTTTAATCCCCGCTAGGATTTAAAGTTTTAGGAACTACAAAGTAGGTACTATGGTAAAACATAAACTAAAATACATATATTTATAGTAGTATTTTTCAAACTTTTGCTCTACATCAGCATCATCATCATATCAGCCGTAGGACGTTCACTGCTGGATAAAGGCCTCCCTCATTGATCTTCAGGAGCTGCGGTTGGAAGCGGCCTGCATACAAGGCCGACCTGCGGTTGTTACCAAGCCGTCTGCCCATCTTGTAGGTGGACGTCCTACGCTGCGCTTGCCGGTCCGTGGCCTCCATTCGAGAACTTTCCGGCCCCATCGGCCATCTGTTCTGCGCGCTATATGGCCTGCCCATTGCCACTTCAACGTGCTAATCCGTTGGGCTATGTCGGTGACTTGAGTTCTCTTACGTATCTCCTCATTTCATACCCCGAGCAGAGCCCTCTCCATAGCTCGTTGAGCGACTCTAAGCTTATTCATAAGGCCAATAGTGAAGGACCATAATTAATACATGCTCTACATAGTTATAACTTAAATACCCGTTATTAACCAGTAATTATGTATTTGCAGGTCATGCAAACTTTTGTCATTGTGTTTATAAAACATGTGTACTTAGGACACTAATTACATTGGGATATTATATGGTATATCCTATAGTGCCTTTACCATATCTAAACCGCAGTTTGACCGGATTCTGTGGTAAGGCTTTATTGAAATACCTTTTCAAGATCCGTATTTGTCCTAGAATGTTAGAAATGAGGTCAATAATAATACCCGAACAAGAAGCAAATATTCTAATGCGAATTAGCCGGTAATAAATAAATAAATAATGCTGGACATTTCACACAGCGCTATCTAGCCCCAAACTAAGCAGAGCTTGTTCTATGGGAACCAGATAACTGGTATAATACTTATACACATATTTTTTTGTAAATACATACTTTTAATATATAGGGAGACAACTAGACTGGGAACAAATATCTGTAGATCATGCAAAAATTAGTACCGCGGCGGGAATCGAACCCGCAACCTCCTGCGTCTCAATAATTAAAAAAGATCGCGTTAACACAACAGCAAAGGAAAATAATCATATTGTAACAACGTCGAATAGCCACGTAGTTAGTGTCTATGTTTTTCATGCTAATGACTTCATTACGCTCTCGTAAGTTATGTCCTAAAAACTTGAAAAGTCGCACATGAAAACACATCGTACTATTTCCCTGAAGGACTTGGAGTTGCAACACTGTAAGTAGGCACTCACTCTTGTACATATTGACAAAAACTGAATATTTTCACTCATATAAATAACACAGCCTCATTCGGCCGTACAGTGTTTGACCATAGAGCGTAATTTCTAAAAGTGTTTCGCTAACATCGCACGGCTGGCTGTAAGTGGGCACTTAACCCTGTCTGCACCACGAGTGAGCGGTCACTCGATTGGACGATCAAAGGAGCGAAGCAAACGAATGAACAACGCAACTTTTCAGTTTTAAAATAAGATAGTATTTTTAGATTAAGCTTAGCTTTAGGAGATTACGCCCAAATTGCTTTTAGCTTACATTATTAGATCGACACGATAGGCTCAATAGCCAGTTACATATTCAGAGTAAACGAACCTTGAATATTTTAATATCGTAAACGGTATTGGAGTAGACAAAAGTGTTATATTTTTGTACAGATAAAAGCGGAACGCTATGTTTTAACTATCAAAGTAAAAAGGTAGACGTTTGATTTAACTACGAGTGTAACCCAAAACAGATTTAAGTTCCGCAAACATAAAACCCTACTCATAAAAACGGTTTGTAGGTGCACCTGTATACAAAAACTATCCATGTTATACTACCGACCTTGAGCCTTCTATTTTACAAGATTTTGCGCAAGGCAATAAAAACCCGCCGTAAAGTATGTCCAGATATCGGTCACGTTGCCACATGCAAGCGACATTTAGTATCAAATGACCATGTTGAAAATAATACGCTGACTGAGATCATAAATTAGAGCAACGTAGCGGTGGGAAATAAAAGTAAAGGAGCGTAGACTTTTTGTAGAGTTTGGTCAGTCCGGCCTTTATCGAGTTAGTTTACCTCTTCTCTATAGTATATATATAATGTTACAAGACCAAACCCTGTTATGAACTTCCAAAATTTATTGTGACTATAAAATCAAACGATGACCCAGTTTGCCTGCTAGCTATATGTGTATTACAAAGTGATCTCTATAATTAAATATTGAGACATATTCATTATTAGTGGTAAAAAATAACTGCCTGTGTTACTTGTAGGAAGCGAATTGCTAACAACTATTTTTTAGCTCATGAGACGTACAATTCATGTTTGATTCCATGTATAAGAGATACATTATATCACAGATGAAGATAATAAATATATATTTATTAACTACATACAAATAATATTACTAACAACAGTAAGTGAACACACCACCGTCGCACGAACTCTCTGCACTAGTTTGTCGCAGCGACAACAGTTATCGACAAAGAAAAAAAAACGAGTGTGCTTTAGACCACACGATTGAAGTAAAACTTCTTTTTCAGTATATTATTTTATAAAACTGTTCAAGAACGAAATGAAATTACGAAAAATAATCAAGAAATCACCGTTTTCGTAATGCTAGCAAACTTGCTAATGAACTACTGACTGAGCTATACATATATTTCATTTACTGGCAATGAGAGGAAGAGAAAAAGTTAATGTGCGCGCGTACTGCTCTCTCTTGCTCCTACAGTGTGATATAGACAATAGGCCTGCACTGTGTCTTAGATATACAAAACCTAACTGGCTATAAGAGAAAGAGAGAAGAAAATGTGTGCTTGCACCTCTCTCTGTTGCCCCTACAGTAATATACGAAACGTAACTCTCTCTCTTTCTATTTTCACTAACTTATATCTCCCTCTTAACTTCCGTTTGCGTCGCCCGATCACACTTTTCGTAACGCTCGCGTCACGCATTCACCAGCTTACTCCCCAAGTCAAGCGAGCGTAAAGAAGATTTACTTCAAAAACTGGTCGCCAACTCGTTTCTAGTTTCTAACTCAACTCGTTTTTCGCTAATCAACGGTAATGGGACAAGTGCTTTAAGTAGTGTATTCTGCTAAAATGATAACAGAACATTCTCCCTCAATGTTAGCATAGGACATGAAGCCATCACTATTCCATCACCGACCTTTTCTTTTATTAAGTCCTCTCCATGCTACGTAGCTATTTATATTTTTATTATTAATTTAGTTTTCTTATATTATACTTCTTATCTTTGTTATATACTGTGTAACTGTGTATATCTTTATTTTATATGTCAGATAATAAATATATTTTTCGTACCACTTGCTCAAAAAAGTAACATTCTATGCCACAAAAAGCGAACGTAACAATAGTTATTTTTAATCTGTTAAAAACAGGGAAAAAAACTATACTGAATTTCATTCATCCTCTACGGGAAGAATGTGATTTAAATTTGGAATAATTACCGAAATTTATACTGAATTACATCTGTGTTTACACCATTGAGTTTTTATATAAAGCATTATACATCTTTTTGAAAAAGGAACACGCTTTTATTATGCAGTTATGATTATTAAATAAAATTACGAAAACCGACGAGGCCGTATGAGCTTGATGCCTTTGCTTTTCCAACAAAAAATATTAGTCTAGGAATTTGCCGCGTTTTTGTTTTCTTCAAATACATAAACATTGAGTTTATTTTAATTGTCATTATTTTTAATAAATACTTATCTCAAATTATTATTGTGTTAATTTTTTCGCAAATGGTACGAAAAGTAGAGTATTTTCCTCGGTGATAAAGCTGTCTTAGTCTTGGGTGAACTTAAATCCCTCGCTACACTCAAGACTCGTCTTAAATTCCTCGCTTCGCTCGTGATTTAAGTTTTTAACACCCTCGCTACGCTCGGGAGTAAACCTCGAGTCCTTCGTTACGCTCGCGATTTAAATCGTCACCCGCGACAGAAGACACTGCTTTATCCCCTTGGTTAATAATCTACTATTCTTTCTTCTTTATTTATTTCTCCATCCTAAGATTGTCCAGAAGAAATAACATCAAGCGATAAGACTACCCATTGTACATATCTGTTGTTATAATTTACATAATTTTTGTATTGTGTTCTGTAATCATTTGTGTTATGAAAAAATCAAAATGTTTTTAGTTCTGTAAAATGTAGAACATCTTTACATAGTATTAAATAAAGTCATTTCCGCTGTCTATTACCTTAGATCTTTTAAACTACTTAACGGATTTTTATGCAATTTTCAGCACTAGATAGAGTGATTCAAGAGAAAGGTGAGTATGTTTAATACATATATAGGAACTGCGAAAGTAGTTCTTTGTTTGTTAGTTTGTTTGGTACCTTTTCATAACTAAACGGTTGAACGAATCGTAATGAAATTTGGCAAGGAGATACACTATATCCTGGGAAAGGACATATGTTATTTATGAGTATTTGAGTATCCCGATATTTCGGCGCAGTTGCATGCGCCATGATCACGGGTAAACCGTTTTAAGTATAAATAGTGTTCATAACCATGATAGTTTCAAAAGTTATAAGGACATATGTTATTTTTTACCCGAGTGCGCAAAAGAAAGGTAATGCTTTTATTGAAATACCACGCATGCGAAGCCGCGGGCGGGTCAACTAGTTATGTATAATGACTTCATCTATCTATCTATCAAACGCCTCTAACAGAAAACTAAAAAGCATAACAAAATCTCAGTAGTCTAACTAGTGATAGAGCATCAACGAGGATGTCGTTGACAAAAATAAACAAACCGAGTCGGGCTTTGTCCCAATTTAAATTTACGAATGTTTTTCGTGTGTTCTCGACCCTTGGGACAGAAAAGGCCAGCTTCGAAACTCATAGGGATATTCTGTAAGGCGATTAAGGCTTTAACTTTAAAAGATGTTAAGACTACTTCAAGGATGTTAAAATATACATGCGTTTTACGATATTTTAATAATAGCTCTCATTTATGCAACCAGTTTTTTTTGAACATGCTATTGTGGAGACTAGCAAGATTAAATAAATCTTACATTACAAAATTCAACATTATATACCGATCTTCCGAAATTCAATTTAAAAGATATCATTAATTAGACAGATTAATAGTTAAAGAAGACATTCCAAAATGTATTTTAATACCCAACTGCATCGATCATGAACATGTACACGCGGCTACACATCAAGCTATACATTTCTAGTATAAGCTGACCTCGCATTGTGTAGGCTTTTCGTAGAATGAGAGGTCAACTTATACTGGAAATATACAGCTTGATGTGTAGCCGTGTGTACAATATTGATAAAAAAATACAGAGATCTCACCTAATCATACATATAAGTATCTGACGCCAAGCAGCGTTGCTGTGTTTCGGTTTGAAGCATACGGTTGCCGGGTAAATTACACCGGAGATTTTATATAATGACGACTTTTATATAATGAAGTAGTATTCAAAGAGAACGACGAAATGAAAGAAGCATTCAAAGAGAACGACGAAATGAAAGAAGCATTCAAAGAGAACGACGAAATGAAAGAAGCATTCAAAGAGAACGACGAAATGAAAGAAGCATTCAAAGAGGATGACGAAATGAAAAAAACATTATAAGATGATGACGAAGTGGAAGAAGCATTCAAAGAGGAAGTCAGTGTTAAGCTCCTATTTTTACTAATAGTTCTCGAACCGAACGGTCTGATACGTGACGATGGTAAGCGGCCTGACTCTTGTACCTTGGGAGAAGGTTAGGTCTTTGGTGTGGAACGCCACGTGCGTCGATATCCTTGCGCCATCTCATCTATCTGGTACAGCAGATGGGGCCGGTGCGGCGGCAAATTCAGCCGAAGATCTCAAGGTGCACAAATATGGAAGTCTCGACAGAGCTTACTTATTTTAGCTAATTGGCCCATGGGGTACCGGGGCCCATCGCGTTTTTAAAATTCTTTCGGGGCGTCTAGTCGAAGCAACGTATGATCCGAGAGCTGGCGCTTATCTGGATCAATGCATAAGCATTGCAATTCAGCGGGGCAATGCAGCCAGTGTCTTTGGGACACTTATGCCTGGTAGTGATCTGGAGCAATTGAGCCATCTATAAATCGTTTGCAACGGTCTTTAGATAATTTAACTGTTTTTTCTGTATTTTAGTAATTATTTATTGTTATTAAAGGAATTTTGCCCCCATCTTATTATTATTACTCAAGTCGAAAGCTTGAGTAGTTGCTCAGATAGAATATTTAACTTTATCCGATATCGTTTTGATAAAATGTAGATTAAAAAAGCACACATTTATTGTGTTACCTACATTCAGCCCAGTAGTAAGTAGTAAACGGCCTCATTTCAAAACGTTTTCGTTAAAAAATAATTTAGGCACGTCGACGCCATGCAAAATTAAGTTCAGAAAAAACTCTGAAATGTAATGTAAGTTTATAATAAATTTTGGGGCAATATTTTTGCTCCAAGCAAAAACAACTTTTTTACTCGGACGATCCACTTATTTTTATTACAAAAAGTATCCTCACTGAGGTCATTAAATGGACTTTTAGTTGAGACAGAGACATATTGTGTAATGTACTATGCCGTTTCAATTTTGTTAAGTAGTCGAGGATGTCTACGATTTTGTGCGTTAGAATAAAACAAGGGTGGTAAAAAGGGGCTGGTAAAGCCTGGCACAGTGAAAAATATACTACTAGCTCATTCGTTGCAGCAATTATTATACACATTCTAACGTAAACAGTGGCAATATTCAAACACGTTGTCGTATTGAGTTCTAAAACAAATAACTTTATAACAATAATATAACCGACTACAGATACAAGTAAAAATAAACAATAAATTTCCATGGGATCTTTTCAATGATAATAAGTGTTATCGATAGTATTACTGATATTAAGTGTTATCGATAGGTCCTCGGCGCATCACTAATGGCTCCCGTAAGGGCTGCAAGAGTGAGCGAGATACCAATATCACCGTCGCTTTTCATGTTTTATGACTCCGTCTGCCCAGGAGCGTTGGCGTCTAGTATAGCTATGTTTTCCCGTCATGAGTACAATTGTCGTTTTACAGCAAAACCTGCTGAGTATTTATGAAATATCTAATAATAAGAATATATATATCATTTCAAATAAAAAAAACTGTTTTTTTTCTAAATCAGTTGATATATAACGAAGTTCTGAGCTAACAAACAGAACATAAAAATTAAGCAAATTTAAGACATACATATGTTTTTCTCATGGACGCCATTGTCAAACTAGGCCAAATGGAAATGGCACCACACGGAAAGCACCAACTTTCAAATAAAATAATCATCAAAATCAGTTCACCCAATCGAAAGTTATGAGGTAACAAACATAAAAAAATACAGTCGAATTGGGAACCTCCTCCTTTTTTGAAGTCGGCTAAAAAATATTGGAAGTAATTCCAAATCAATTACAGCCAAAAACATTTACTAAAATCTAATTACACTTTACAAGGTAATTACAAAAAATATGCACTCCCTTGTGCATTACTGCACTGAATAATTTATATAGGTATTATATTAATTTATATAAGTTGGGACCTGAGCGCGGTGACGTCATATTGGCGTGTTTGTACCGCCCACAAAAAAGCGAACATAACAAGCAGCCGCCCGCGGCTTCGTCTTTGTTTTTTTTAACCTAATTTATTATGTTACTCAGGGAGGACGCTGCTTTTTATCTAATCTTTTTTACACTATTTGAATTATAACAACACTATTGAACTATAACAACAACAAAATAATGACACAGACTATAACAACAAAAACTACAACAACAAAACAATAACACAAACGAAAACTAAAAGAATTCCAGAGCGCGTCGTTAAGTGACGTAGGCCAGTACGAGACTAAAAACCCTAGTAAAAAATAGTGATGCGAACGGTACAATATGGGCGCCATCGGGGAAGTGCAGGGAAAGCGGTCAGGGAGTCGCATTCCTAGCAGGTCCCAAGTTATCGCGCACGAGTAGGTCTAATCTATACTTCTAAATTATACTAATATTATAAAGAGGATAGATTTGTATTTTTGTGTGTATGTTTGTAATGAATAAACTCAAAAACTACTTGTCCGATTTCAAAAATTCTTTTACCATTGGAAAGCTACATTCACTCTGAGTAACTTATGCTACTTTTTACCCAACTGCGCAAAGGAAGGTAATGTTTTTATTGAAAAACTATGCGTGCGAAGCTGCGGATACGTCAGCTAGTAGAAAATAAATTTATTAAAAAAAAAGATTTAGTTTGGGACCCAAAAGTTGATTGGATTGCCGGAGTGTGAATAATACATCAATCCAGTACCCAGTACGCCTAGCAAGTATATTTAACTTTACAATAATACTCTAAGCTTTTTCAAGTGACCCAGCTGTACTATAAACTGCGTGTAGGCTGCCATCTTGGTGGGAGATTAACAACCATAATCAAGCGATTGGGCGAGGATTACAGCGATTTTTATGTGACAGTGGCGCCCTCTTGGCACGAGTATGTCATCAATTAACCCGGCACCAGCCAGGCGTTTTGCTTGA
This sequence comes from Philereme vetulata, assembly GCA_918857605.2. NCBI lineage: Eukaryota > Metazoa > Arthropoda > Insecta > Lepidoptera > Geometridae > Philereme > Philereme vetulata. The sequence goes on along the minus strand of OU975438.1, from coordinate 1,514,216 downwards.
TGTAACACTTGCAGCATGCGGAAAATCAATTTTAACCCTTTAATTCGCAATGTTGGTACACAACAACATTCGATTTTAAAAAATACTGATCATTTCCTATTAATAGTTGCTGGTAATTTTTGATGTACAATATTAGCTAAAACCAAACGCAACCCAATAAAAATATGTTTATAACAATTTTTGAACGCATCTTTAATCTACGGACAAGATGGCGTCGAGACAACCCGATATGGACGGATCGAAGGTAAAAAAATATTTTAAAATTATGAATTAGCTTTGATTATGATAATTGCATATTGTGTCTCTACTCACAAAAGTTACTTTTAATGATTGATTTACAATTTACCTCATTTTATCTGTTATTTTACAAAATAAAAGCGATTAAAATGATATGTTGTTCCTCGCCGACACTGCGAAGTCGCCAAAAAAGTGTCGGTAATTTTGTATGTTGTTTGTAAACAACACTGTCCCTTTACCAGAGAATCATTTGCCATTTTTTATGTCGTTCACATACAACACTGGCCTATTTACTAGCACGTTATAATTTTGTTAATTTTGAATGCAAGTTACAGTTACTAACTTTTATTTATAAGTTTTTGGCTTGCGTTGGGAATGCTAAAAAATATAATAACTGTTCTCAATAATGCTGTTTTTTTTTGCACCATTTATGTTACGCTTTGGGTGTGGTTTGCATGGTTTTTGTTTCCATTATTTTCAGTTTAAATCAAAATGGCAGCGCACGCGCACAATTATGGCGCTTGTGCCTCCAGAAAATGCGTCTTCTGCTGGTAGCAGCTGCGATAATTCAGATGACGAAGTAATTATCCAAAATCCAACACTTATTCATGATGACAACCTCACCTATTGCAGCTCTGAGCCGAGATCTTACCCGTCGTCGCTCAACAATTTAGACATTTATTCGGACCCGGAACCCCAACCCGAACCATTAAATACAGTTTTATCAGACGAAGATACAGTCCCTCTTTCACCTGTAATCAACAGCATGTTTCCTAACGGTCAGCCGCAAGAACAACTTCCATTCATGCTACATTCTGTTTCTTCAATTCTGTCACCATTGCCTGACTCCCCAGCGACACCAATGTCAACAACTACAACTCGTTCCAAAAGGAAGTCGTCAAATGCAACTACATTTCAGACAAAACGAAAGAAGAAGTATGTTAGAAAACCCATACATTTTAAATTCAAGAAAACGAAATTTAATCATATGGCTGTGCTAGAATTACCTGAATATGTACCACCCATTGACGCAGAAACAAAAAGCCCGCTCGATTACTTCGAACAATTTTTTTCACCCGATCTAATGAATTTAATAACTGAAAACACAAATCTTTATTCAGTTCAATGCCAAACAAAAAACATTAACATATCCACAGAGGACTTGAGAGATTTCATTGCTATAACGCTACTAATGGGTGTAGTGCGTATGCCAGCCTACCGCGATTACTGGAGTAAACCATTGAGATATCCTCAAATTGCCGACGTTATGACTCTGAAACAGTATGAAAAATTAAGAAGACACCTACACTTTGTTGACAACACCATACCAAGCAATGATCGTTACTTCAAAATTAGGCCGATACTTGAAACAATTCGTTTGAAATGCCTGCAACTTCCTGAAGAACGCCGCTACAGTGTAGATGAAATGATGGTTCCTTATAAGGGGACAAGAGCAGGAAGTAGACGACAGTATCTCCCAAAAAAGCCGAAGAAGTGGGGGTTCAAAATATTTGTTCGTGCAGGAGTTAGTGGTCTTATATATGACTTCATACCTTACGCTGGAGAAGATACATTTCGAAACCGAACGTTCACCGAATATGAGGACAGCTTAGGCCTCGGAGCTAAAGTTGTCCTTGCCCTATGCAAAACAATAAAAGAAAAACCTGCTACAGTGTTTTTCGATAACTTCTTTACATCGTTGGAATTGATCTACCACTTAAGAAATGAATATGGGATTTTCAGTTTGGGCACGATAAAGACGAACCGCCTCAGAGGTTGCCAAGCTAAACTGCCAACTGACAAAGAATTAGCAAAGAAAGGAAGAGGTGCTAGCAGTCAAGTAGTCTGCAATGAAAAGAAAGTAGCTGTCGTAAAATGGTACGACAACAAGGCAAGCTCTTATGTAGACTCGCACCCCATAGAAAAAATCAAGCGATTTTCTAAGGAGACTAAAACTAAAGTTGACGTCGATTGCCCACAAGTAGTGAAACAATATAATACACACATGGGCGGCGTTGACTTAGCTGACATGTTAGTGTCGTTATATCGATCCAAGTTTAATGCAAAAAGATGGTATATGCCTTTATTTGTACAAGCAATTGATATTTGCGTCAATAACGGTTGGTTGATCTACAGAAAAGAAAATGCAAACAACAAAAAGCTTATGAAACTGAAACAATTTAGAATACAGCTTGTGACCGAATTGCTACACAGAGGCAGGCTGGCTAGAACCTATGAGTGTCCTGATGATGCTCAGGCTGAGAAAATCAAAGCGCCTGTAGCGCCAAGACCACCTGACTCTGTACGCTTTGACAACTTTGGACATTTGCCAATATTTGGCAAGCAAGGCCGTTGTAAATATTGTAAAAAAGGATATACAAGCGTTATTTGCAATAAATGCAACTTACGCTTATGTTTAATTGAAAAAAGGAACTGTTATTATAACTATCATGTCAGTTCTTGAATAATACAGCTTAAATCGTTTAATACTTTGCATGAATAGTTTTAAAAACAAAACCAGTGCGTAGTTTTTGTAACGTGACTTTAAAACCTTTGTTTTATGAGTAAAATAGCATGATTTTGGGTATGTGTTTTTTATTTTTACCCTAAACTTCTTGCTCTATATAAGCCGCAGTGTAGGTACAGAACAACATAAATTTGCATGAATAATTTGTAGTTACTGGGACAGTGTTGTTCCTCACCAACATATGTTTTCGCGAAAAATACACCAGCTAGATTTTTTTTTCTATTTTTAGGGGTCTCCCTGGCCTTTAACTAAGCCCCAAAAGTACCAAAAACACATATTTTTAAAACACAATTGTCCTGCGAATTAAAGGGTTAAACCGTGTTTTATATATTTTAATTGTAAAATATTTTCTGGGGGATGGACAACACAAACTGCCGTAAATACCTTTTCTGAAACCACATAAGAAGAAAAAAATCATCAAAATCAGTCAAGCCGTTTGACGCACACCAGAATTTTATAAAAACCTAGAGATAATAAACGAAAATTATAAAAATAATTTATAAATGAATATCATCGCGATTTCCATAATTTGTTCAATCAATTTCAACCTACGTAATTGCTTGTAAATACCAGAGATATTGAAATTGCTGTACAACGGTATTTTCACGTTTTCTCTGGCATCTAGAAAGTATTTATTTGAGGAAAACGACGGAGAATCGTTGTCCGCGACTGTCCGGTAGGTACACCCTTATTACATAAAAGAGCCGCAAAAAATATGTGGCCTCGTCAAATTTGCTTCCGAGAGATTATAAAGACTTTGCAATAAAACGGAGGCTTTCACTAATAAAAATAGGCTTCTACGATAATTAAGGCTAATGGTTCCACACTTTTATAAATTCATTGCGCGGAAAATTTCTTTGAAGCGTTGATCATTTAGAATAGATAATGTTTTTTCTGTTACCGATTATGAATTCACTTTGTAATATTATTGAAAATTTACTAACATCATGAAGACCAGTCTTGAACGATTACCTTTAAAAATTAACAAAAGATTTATTTGTTTAACTTCAGATTTAATATAAATAGGTATCAAGGTAAATCCTACAAACTAAATCCCACACAGCACTGATAAAAGGATATTAGGCTCTTCCACACATCTGTGACATATCGGTTGGAATACCAACTGGCATTTCACAATTTTGTAAAGTCGTATGCGGTATCGGTAAAATCGAATTACCCAACACAGTGTAAATTTATGAACCGCTATATGATCGAGCGAAGCAAGATCTCTAATGGCGGGTTTCTACATCTGTCGGTAACCGACTACGCTTCGTATCTCCTTGAAAATGTGTCAAACTAGTGTCAAACTTATGACAGGTTTTCAAGGAGAAACGAGTCGTATCTGGTTACCGAAGGATATAGGAAACCGCCATAAATCAACTTGGGAAAATCGGCGTGATATGTATGTTTGTTTGTCCCAGATTCACTTTCCAAGCGTTTATTCGATCAACGTGAAATTTTGTAAATAGGTAGGTAAATTTAGGGTGGCTAAATGAGCTAAAAATATTGGGCGGTTATTGAGGTACCAAATGTTGGGCGGTTATTGAACCCTAATGGGTTCAAGAGCGGAATAAAAAAAACAAAATGGGAATATTCGGTCAAATGGCACGTTTGATAAAAGGTATTTGTGAGAACATTTGGATCTCATTTTTATTTATAGTTTAAACCTTATAGTTTTTAAGTTATTAGCCATAATGAAAACTGAACATAAACAAAATTCACCAGTGACCCCACAGTGCTGAAATTTGGGGTGTGTGTTGATTTAGTAACATACATATAGGCTTAAGTCTGAAATCCAGAAAAACTGCAATTTGTACCCCAACACTATAACCAAATACATGAACTCCTTTTACCTGTAATTTAAATGAAACTGTAGGTCTAGATGTGTGGTTATGCATTTCGTGGCACTATTTTGCTAGTCAAAGATTACGCGAGATCTAAGTTCAGGGCGAAGCACTAGTAATAATAAAGTTGACAAAGGAGTATGAAAACTTTTGGCATTAACCAGTTTTTTTCAATATTGCTTCGTACAATGTAACATACGTTTGCATTGAGAGCATATAGACGAATAAATAATGTCACATTGACATGGTCCACCTCTGCCCGTAATCTCTTTAGATTAGATTAGATTAGATTAGATAATTTCTTTATTGCATACCATTAAATACAAACATATAAAAGAAAATACAATTTTAAATCATAGGTACAATGGGCGGCCTTATCGCTAAAAGCTGGACAAAGATGGACAGGATCTATATGAACAAATAAGGACGGCGCGCCGTCCTTATTTCGTCGTTGCGCGTCGTCACGGCGGCATAAGATTTTTTTTTTAAATACAGTTTTTTTTTTAAAACAAGTTTATATTACAAATTATTATTCTTTAATGTGTGTTAATAAATTTTAATAACCAAATAATCAAGTTGCACATTCATCTATTTTACGGCAACTGTAGATGGTGTGGCGTGTATACAACGGTGGATTTGAAACTTATCTGATACTTTTTTTCTCTTTACTTTACTTATCCTTATTTAAACTTAACTTATCTATTATATTAACTTATATTTACTTTACTTATCTGAGACGACCTCCGTGGTGCAGTGGTCGAAAAGTCGGCTGAGACGCAGGAGGTAGCGGGTTCGATTCCCGCTGCGGAACAAATGTTTGCATGATCTACAGATATTTGTTCCATGTCTGGTTGTTTCTCTATATATTATACGTATGTTTTTAAAAAAAAAAAGTATATAAGTATTATATCTGGTTTCCATATTACAAGCTCTGCTTAGTTTGGGGCTAGATAGCGCTGTGTGAAATGTCCAGAAATATTAATATTTATTTATTTTTGATGTTAATAGATCAGTTGGTACAAATCGACATAAAAAAACGTATATTAAACGTAAATTTGAGGCTAAATTACGGACAGAGCTATTGCTCATTTGTCGACTACTTACAAACTCCTTGTTTACAACCTCACGCATTGCCTAATTCCGCCCAATATTTTGCACCTGTGTTCTCGCCAGGAAAGCTTTCTCGCAAGCCCTCAGCAATTAGTTATTTCTGTCTCAAAGCTATTCACAGAAAAGGATGGTAATGTTTTAATTACACAAAACAAAGAGTGACTCCTTTCCAACAATATGTTGTTTAGATGACGACCTAACTTTAAACAAAGGAATCCGATTCCAAGCTGAGCTGTTATTAAGTACGTTTTTTATGTGGGGGTACGCAGCTAATTCTCTCTTTGTTAACATTGTTACGAAGGAACTTGAAAACTTTGAGATTTATATTTCTACGCTAAATTGGAGGCAGAAACCTTTGTGGGTTAAACCCTTGTGCGGAGGGCTGTTGTTAAACAATTAATGCAAGAATGAGCTGCAATCGGATTTAATTGGCAGGTAGGATCGGTATCATTTACGAATACTTACTTCTACAGATTTTCGTAGCTGAACTTTTGAACTATTAGGTTGGGGAAAAAGTTTCTTTGCATTTTTTAATATAGTTTATTTACATATAACTATAGTATGTAGGTACCATTTTGTTCGATAACTTTTTTCCATCTTGTAGGTGGGGATATTTTCCCATTCCTATAGAAATTTTGGGGCTTCTGATCAAAATACCGCGACAAGTAGTTTTGGCAGTCCTCTCATGATGTTAACATGACACTGCCTAAAGAATTCTGAAGATACCGAAACAGGTGGAAATCTGAAGGTGCAAGGTCAGGATATACGGCGGATGCATTAACACCTCCCAGCCAAACTCTCTTAATTTTTGCTGAGTGACTAAAGATGTGTTAGGTCTAGCGTTATTATGATAAAAAACCACACCCCTTCTGTTGATTAATTCCGTCCACTTTCTCTCAACTTCTTGCTTTAATCTCATCAGTTGTTTGCAGTAGAGTTCAAAACCGATGGTCCTACCTGGTGATAACAGCTCATAATGAATAATGCCCTTCCAATCCCACCACACACACAGCATCACCTTATTGCGAGTTAACCCGGGTTTCGCCACAGTCTGTGAAGCCTGACCGACCTTTGACCACGACCTTTTTCGCACGTTATTGTCGTACGTGATCCACTTTTCATCACCAGTTATTAGCTTCTTCAAAACTGGTTCGGTTTCATTACGTCGTAATAAAGAATCACAAATAAGTACACGGTTCATTTGGTTTCTTTCTGTGAGCTCGTGGGGTACCCAAATATCGAGCTTTTTTGGGGTTTTTTTCAAATGCGCCAAAACTATTTTCTGATCAATTCCCAGTTCTTCAGCTACGTCGTAACTACTGATATGTCGATTTTGCTCCACTTTTTCAAAAATGCATCAATTTTATCCGTAATAGGGCGACCAGAGCGACCTTCATCTTTGACATCAAAATTTTCGGATTAAAAACGTTTAAACCAAATTTGTGCTACTCTCACAGACACTGCACTAGGTCCATTAACATCGCAATTTTTTTTCGCGGCTTGCATTGCATTTTTACTTTTTTTGTAATAAAATTTTAAAATGTATTGAATTTCTTCATTAGATTCACTCATTTTTACAGTACAAAAATAAAAATCACACATTTTCTTAATTTGAATTTGGAATTATCTTCTTTAAAATTTAAACATTGAATAATATCAAAATCAGCCAGATACAAATTGTATAGCCAAAGAGATTTTATTACAAGTTCATACATACTATACTTTACGAAAAGACTTTTTCCCCAACCTATTATGTAGCTGAACTTCGTAGCACACTATTGTTTTATGGCATTAATGAATATTTAACCCATTCCAATGACTCTTAATTGACTTACTTAGGTACTGTGATATTTGATTTTATTTTGTATTGTATTGACTTTTCTAATTTTATTTTTCTATGCGTGTGTTGATTGATAATATATTTCATAACGAATATATATATTCACATAATTTAAATTTAGTTTATATAATAGTTTATATTTGCACACCATCTGTATGGTAGAATATATAAGGATGAACCAAATGTAACATCGAAACCTATATTCATTCATGTACCTATATTCTGGCAAATAAACGTTCTGATTTTTGATTGACTTTTGGCGTATCTTAAAACATCCTAACAGAAAATACAGATATGATAAAATTAAGAAAAATGTGCAATTTATTTTTAAATCCCACTTTGCATAGAATCAGATTAAATTATTAGGTTAGAAAATAAAATTCCTTTGTGCCCAAAAGTATAACAAGCGCAACCATTACACATTTCAAAGTAAGCATACTCGTAAGACAGCGATACACAGTCCAAGTCCCGGTCCGGAATTCCGTCCGGTTGTAAACGCAAGCAAACAGTTTCTATCTAACATTGGATGCACACAAGACGGGTTTCGTTGTAGTTTGCATACAAACTACTTGGACAAATTGAAAAGAACAATTTTTTAAAATGGTAACGTCAAACTGCACTGCACGACATACACTAAGGGTGACTTGCGCAGCGATGTCTAACGTATTTAGTGGCTAAATAAAATTTACTAGCTGACAAATCCGCAACTTCACACGTGTAGTTTTTCAATAAAAACATTACCCTCCTTCTACGCAGTTGGGTAAAAAGTAGCTTATGTCACCTGGGGATAGTGTAGCTTCCCAATAGTGAAAGATTTTTTAAATCGGTCCAGTAGTTTCGGAGCCTATTCAATACAAACAAACATATAAACAATTATTTCCTCTTTATAATATTACTGGCATACTTATCCGCAGCTTCGCATATGTAGTTTTTCAATAAAATCACTACCCTTCCTCTGCGCGCTTAGATAAAAAGTAGCTTATATTACTCAGGGATAATGTAGCATTCTAATGGTGAAAGAGTTATTGAAATCGGACCAGTGGTTTTTGAGTTTATTCATTACAAACATACACACATACACAAATATGCATCTTTCCTCTTTATAATATTAGTATAGAAGATATATAGTATAGATGGAGTTATCATATCATACAAATACGTCAAATTTAAACATGTATAGGTATATTCGCTAAATAAATTTAGGATTCGTGCAAGTTGGCCTAAAACCATGAAAATCTAGTTAAAAAGGTTTTGTACGGCGTGAATAAAATTATGTGTAGATTAATTTCATAAAGGGATTATAGTAAGCTATATTGTAAGATTTTTAAAATCATCTCAAAAATTTCAAGTACAAGAAACTGTATAAGTTTTCCTGTAGATGGAGCTAACGGCGCTTTAGTCGTAATTCTGAATCATCTCACTAATTTCGACCTAGACGTGAAATGGCCTGGTAGCACAGTTGGATTGTGCATCCTCGTATCAAGAGGAAGGCTGCGGGTTCAAGTCCCTTCTAGGCTTGAAATTTTTGAGATGATTTTAAAAATCTTGGAATTTTCCGTATGTGGTCGGATAACACTATAAATAAAATACTATTTAAAATATAATTGTGACTACCCACTCATTATTTACCTTATATGAACCATCAACGACTTCTAAGATCAAAACAAAAACAAAATAGGTTTGTAACTAAAACGAGTGTTGCTATCTTACCGAATAAAGCTATATATAGTCGAGTTGAAAACTTCTTTTATTTAGGGTTCCGTACCCAAAGGGTAAAAGGCACCCTATTACTGAAGCTCCGCTCTCTGTCTGTCGGTCCGTCTGTCATCAGGCTGTATCTCATGAACCGTGATAGTTAGACAGTTAAAATTTTCACAGATGAAGTATTTCTGTTGCCGCTATAACAATAAATACTAAAAACAGAATACAATATAATAAATATTTAAGGGGGGCTCCAATACAACAAGCGTAATATTTTGCTTGTTTTAGCTCGATATTGATAACGGCAACAGGTAGACGCTTGATATATTCACAGAATATTAAGTTATGGATTCACTTTAAAAATAAATAAACTACTCAAAACAAAATAGGGCCCACTTGAAATATTTCGATATTTTGCCCGACACATTTTTTTTTGCGAGTTGTTGGCATACTGATGTATGGAAATGTTAAGTAGGCATATTTATTGATCATAAATTAACACTTAAACGCCAAGTTTAGGGTAGTTCTTAAGTGGGTAGACAAGAAACAAAATTTTACGATATACCGCAGAATCTGTGAGTGCCATTACATTTTTACTTAGAAAACTTTCGTGATTGATTTCAATCATTATTATAAATACGTGATTTATCAAGTACCGTCTTATCGGTGTTTCGACCGACAATGTTTCGGTTCAATTCGTGAACCTTCATCAGGGTGAGTGCGATCCGCTCCGAATAACGTCTCGCCTCGCACCGATAAGACGGTACGTGATAAATCCCGTATTTATAATAATGATTGCCATTACATTGTTTCTCAGTAGGGTTTGTTGTGTCTAACGAAGAAGTTATCGTAACCTTACCTTTAATTATCGATTACGTTACTGTTTGCATAAACAATGCCTGGTTCTCGACATCACATGTACATGGAATCCGCGACTAGAGCCACTGTTTTGCTTCAACAGGGAAATTCGCAAAGATCGGTAGCTTCAAGCTTAGGTGTGACGAGCTGTTCGAAATGTGTGGGAACGCTTTTAAGAGACAGGTAGCGTGAGTAGGAGGCGCGGTTCAGGTAGAACCCGAGCGACAACCTCCCAAGAAGACCGATACATCCGACTCTCTGCACGTCGCGAGCGAACTGTAACTGCACGCATATTGCGAAACCGCTTACGTGACGCCACTGGAACGCGAGTGAGTGACCAAACTGTTCGCAACAGACTTCATGAAGACCAACGCTCCAGAATGCCAGTTGTTCGGCTCAAATTGACCAGAGCCCACCATGCAGCGCGATTAAGGTTTGCACGGGATCACCTCGAATGAACCATGAATAATTGTAGGACAGTGCTTTTTACAGATGAATCTAAAGTAAAGTTTTTTAATGATGACAAACGCGTACGAGTTTGGCGACGACCTGGAGAACGTTTTACAGAACCATGTATTCGTGAAACTGACCGCTTTGGTGGACCCAGTATTATGGTATGGGGTCGGATTAGCATAATGGGCAAAACCGAGCTAGGGGTTTTGGATGAGGGCAATGTAACGGCCACCAGCTATGTTCAGCATGTCATCCGACCTCATGTGATCCCATATTCACAGCGAGTAGGCCCTTACTTTATTCTGATGCAAGACAACGCTCGCCCTCATACTGCCAGAGTGACCCAAAGGGCAATCTCCGAAGCTGGTATCGCAGTTCTACCTTGGCCTGCCATGAGTCCGGACCTGAATCCGATCGAGCATATCTGGGACCAGTTGAAAAGAAGCCTTAAAGACAACCACACTGAAATTCATAGCCGACAGGAGTTGATAACTGCTTTAAAAGTGTGTTGGGAGAAAATTCCAGATGAAAACGTCATCCACCTTATAGAGAGTGTTCCGAACCGACTCAGAGAGTGTGTGCGCAATAGGGGAGGACCTACGCGTTACTAAACATAAGGCATTGAAGCAACCCTAAGAACTTGTTTAAAAAAAATGTGCTTGTGTCTTCAACGTGTTGTTTTGGAAAACCGTGTAATATTAAGTTAATGTGTAAAACGTGCATTTCTTGACGATTTTTTTGGCAATAATAAGGCATTGTAATGTATTTTTTAAAGATTCTGAATATGTTAACCTATTTCTAAAATTAAACTTGAAATAAATTGTACGTATTTTTTTTTATTTTAATTTATATCATATTTTATTGGGTGGGCCCTATTTTGTTTTGATTATTTTAGGTAAATTAAAATATATCACATATTTAAGTGGGCTCCCGTACAACAAAAGTGATTTTTTTGCTTTTTTTATAGATAATGGTACGAAACCCTTGGTGCGCGAGTCCAACTCGCACTTGGCCGGTTTTTTTTAAACTAGTTTAAAACAAGACCCCCAACAAAGAAAACAAGACTAGAATCCATTTACCAATAAATCTGAAGGCAGCCATAATCATGTGTCATTAGATTAACATTATTTGTACTCACTTTTTTTGCGTCGGTCGTTTGGAAACTCCAACGGAAAGATTTGAACGATTTGTACGACAAAGTATTTTTGGGACAAAGAGATGTCAAATCGTCAATTTGAATAAAATGTTTCTTTCTTTCTTTCTTTAAATCTCATCTGGCATTACAGATAGGACATTTTGAGTCAGTTCAAGGTTTACGCATAAAACCTACATTAAAGCCTTAGCTAGACAATGTGGGATCGGTCCAAGATGATTGTTGGGTATTGCAGCCACGTATAGGGTTACCATTTGTCCTGAGGTTTCAGGATTTTTGGACTATTCTCAGGATTGCGGCTGGACTTTGCAAATCTCATGAAATCTTAGGTTTTTAGGATTTTCAATAAAATACAGCTTACATTATAAAGATCTCTTTAATAAAAAGTTAAATAAACTACGAGTAAACTTTCCTTCACACTAATATTATAAATGTGAATGTTTGAACGTGTGTTTATTTATTTGTTTGTTACTCAATCGCGTCGTAACGGCTTAACCGATTTCGATAAAATTTGGTATATACGTAGATTATAACCTGTACTACCACATAATTTACCTTTTATTCCATAAATAAGTTCTCATGGGATAAAAATGGGGTGTCAAGTTAAGTTGCAATAGCGAGTTTAGCTTTATTTCTAAGTTACCTAGAGATTTAGTAGTGTAACGCGTACGAAGTCGCAGGCAACATCTAGTTGGTAATAAATCAAAGGATCGGAGGTGCTTCTGCCGCTTTGAGTTCAACGCGTAAGCGAGATCCGTAGTGTATGAAAATATTACGACTTTTTTAAATTGTTAAGTACGTTTCACAGAAAATTGTAACAACTGTAAAAAATCTCAGGATTTTTTAATGAAAATCAGGCCTTTTCTCCGGTTTTTTGATTTTTTCATCTCGTAACCCTAGCCACGTAGCACGTCTTTTTTAATGACAGTAGCTTGCTTCTTAACGTTATTGCTTGTTGGCACGAGCTTGTCACGAGCGGTAACATCCAAACAATTTAGAACCATGTCGTATTATAAATAGTTTAATTGTTCGACAATGACGTACCGTATCTCAGGAGTATATTATTTATCTGTGGTATTAGTATGACATAGTGTTAAACTGTTTCCATCTTAATGATCGTGACTGTTCCTATGAAGTATTTTGCCATGTTGTTCATTTAGGATAACTGCGGCGATTTTTGACAAATCATAATTTTAACACCAAGATCAGAAAAGTTTTTATATATTTTACCATCTTCAATTACCTCCTTCTATCTTCTATTATTAGTGGTTCGCCCCGAACTGAGATCTCGCGAGTATCCCAAAACAAAAAAAAACTATTCTTAGGGCGACTCGCGCAACGATGCCTGAACGTATTTAGTGGCTAAATATGGTTTAAGGAGTTGTCGAATAATATAAATACGTAAAATTTAAACATGTAAGCTAAATACGTTTAGGGATCGTTATGCAAGCCGGCTTGTCTTTGACTAATAAAATAGTGCCACGAAATGCAACCAACTACCTTGACCTACAGTTTCATTTAAATAACAGGTAACGAAAGTTAATTTTTGGTTTTTTTTTTGGGTAAGTACAAATTGCAGTTATTTTGGATTTCAGACTTTTGCCTATATTTGTGTTACTAAAGCTACACGCATATCAAATTTCAGCACTGTGGGGCACTGGTATACCCTGTGAATTTTGACGAAGTTCGTTTTTAATAGGGCTATTAACTTAAACATTACAAAGTTTAAACTAAAAATAAAAATGGGGTCGAAATGTACTTATCTAGAATAAAATTATCTTACAAATACCTTTTATTAGACATGCCACTTGACCGGATAGTCCAATTTTCTTTTTTTTACCCCTCTGGAACCCCAATATCTCAACAAACCCCCACATTTTCAGCTCATTTTGTCACACCAGAATTGTGCCATCACTACCTACCTATGTACCGAATTTCACGATGATCAGATAACCGCTTCGAAAGTTATCCTCGGACAAACAAACATACATACATAACTACATACATACGTACATACATACATACAACGCCGATTTGCCCAAGTTGAATTAGAGATCTCGCTTCGCTCGATCGATAAAATACAATTACTTAGATAACGAATAAAACTCATAATTCATGCGACGAACTGGCTACCCGACTTCATTTTTTATTTTTTATTTCAGTCATCACATTAATATTAAAAATGCCAAAGTTTGAATGTTTGTTTATTTCTCAATAACGTCATAACGGCTGAACTGATTTCGATAAAATTGGGTATATAGATATAATAAGAACTGGATTAAAATATAGGCTACTTTTTATTGACAGACCATAGCGACGTATGTGAAGCCAAGTGTCGAAGCGTATAACTCTATTTTGATAGTGATATTTCTTATACTAGCATTGTACTGGCGCAGTTTTGATTCCTGCCGCTGAACAAACATTGGCATGAACTACAGATATTTTAATTCATAATCATTTATTTGCAAATATTTTGGTACAATAGATTAAATATTTTTATACAATGTTTAAAATCTCTTTTACATGCTGCCTTGTCAAGGCGTGCAAAATTTCCAATGTAAAATTAATAATAAGTCAAAATGTCAAAAATAATATTAGTCTAAAAGTAACAATACCAAAATAAATTAAAATAATAATAAAGAAATGTCATTATATCTATGACTTATAATCTATGAAGTCTGAAGGTCTGAAGGTTTCTCTATATATTGTAAGTATGTACTGACAAAAAAAGTAAATAAAATATTCTATCAGCTATCTGGTTCCTATAGTACAAGCCTTGCCTAGTTTTGGGATAGATGGCGCTGTGTAAAATGTAAAAAAAAATCCTTACACGCATGAGTGTGGCGTTATTTTATGAGTGCCAGTGCGTTCTAGTTGTTAATCGAAGGTTATCATAAACTTTTCCCGCATCGTGTCGTGCACTATCCCACATATTGTATAGCTAAGACTACAAACGCCCCTATCATTGTACTGGGTGATTCAGATAAATAATGGATGTGCGGATAGCCTACGCAAAGTGATTCGCTCAGTTGCTTTTTATAATACACTAGCTGACCAATCCGCTGCTTCACACGCGTAGTTTTTCAATAAAAACAGTACCCTCCCTCTACGCAGTTGGATAAAAGTTAAGCTTTGTTACTCAGGAATAATGTAGCATTCTAATGATGATATTTTTTTTTAAATCGGACTAGTAGTTTTTGAGTATATTCGATACAAAAATACAAATTTTTCCAATTATAATATTGTTGGAAGTGCTTCGAACTACCTACGGTAAACACTATAAATACGGACGATGCGAGGAGAGCCTTCTTTTGTAATTTTACCCTACACTCTACCCTCCGTCGTCCGAGGCACGTTCTCGGAGACCCGGATGACGAAATCACTTCCGCTAATGCGGAAGAGTCATCCTCATTAGACAGAGCAAACACTCCACAAATATACCGACCTCGCCGGCGAGGTCGACGAGCCCCTTCAGTCGCCGCCTATACGAGGTACAAGCACGTACCCGGGCGTTTTTCTCCTATCCCCGTCCCGGCAACAGCCCAAGCCGAGGTTCGTACCTAAGTTCGCCTTCTGCGCTCGCCAAAAGCTCGGTTAAGCTGCAACGGCCTCAGAGGCCAACAGCGAGATTAGTCCATTAGTAAAAAAAAAAAAATGGGCCTTCTTTTCGCTGCGAATCACCGTCCTGAACGGACGTACCGAGTACCACCTATAGATTTGTTTTGTATAATTCTTATTTTCTTTTGGGCTAGTGTTCTTCTGGTTTTAATTATTTCTGATTTGATGAACTTATTTTTAGGTTAATAAAATTGTATTTTTTTATATAAAACCGCTTCTGATTCCTAAAAATATTATAATTTTGGTCGGTATTTCTATCAACTTTTAAAATGTAAAAAGTGGTTATTGTGACATAACGATAATAGTTGGACATATGGTATTCCAAAGTTTTTTGTAGATATTGATATGTTCTTTAATATTGTAGAAAATATTTTTGTTCTATCATCAATAGTTTCCGCAGCGCATGCAACGAACGACGTTTTAGGGCAATTTTTTACACCTTGGGTTATGTTACTTAAGTTTTAGTAAGGATCCCTAATCTTTTCTAGCAATAAATATAGCCTTTGTCACTCAAGGTGAATATAGCTTTCCAATGGAGAAAGAATTTTAGAAATCAGCACAGTAGTTTTTGAGTTTATTCATTACAAACATACACACACACACAAAAATACAAATCTTTCCTCTTTATAATATTAGTAAGTATAGTATAGATGGAGATGGAACAAGCTTATGCCCACCCATGCACACATGCACACACAGAATTGCCTCGTAGGTTACGCATGTTAGAAATGTACCCTACGATGCACTTCCCTGCATCCATCAACTGGAGGCAAACAAGTTCTACTCTATGTCAATTTAGTTTCGAACTTATAAATAATCAATTATACATAAACCATTGACACGATAGAAGAAGAATATAAGTGTATAGCCTTATGTGTGTAATTTCACTTGAGCACACTAATTCAGCTTGGCAGCAGAAATAGGTATGGTGGTAGTACTTCCGCGGGCGAGAAAATTCAGAGGAACTCTAATACTCTTAAAACGGTACGAGTAAATTAACGATTTTTCGATAAAATGAACTACCTTTTCCTCTGAAAGATGGGAAAGAAGTAAAGATTAATGAGATAAGTCTCTTGGAAGTAATTGAGCCGTGTAGGTACGACAAGTACCTTCCTACCCAACATGTCACGAGTGTACAGAACGTACGGATTATTTTATAACAAAGGCTGAAATTCGTTTTGGGAGGGCTTAGGGCAGGGATCTTTAAAAAGCTTATGCTGTCATTATGGCTACAGTTATAAAGCCTGCATGCAAAGATATATGCGTTTATAGGCACAAAAAAGCCAAAACCGCCATTCATAATCATCATCATCATCATATCAGCCGTAGGACGTCTACTGCTAGACAAAGGCCTCCCTCATTGATCTCCAGGAACTGCGGTTGGAAGCGGCCTGCATCCAACGTCGACCTGCGGTTCTTACCAAGTCGTCTGCCCATCTTGTAGGTGGACGTCCTACGCTGCGCTTGCCGTTCCGTCGTCTCCATTCGATAACTTTCCGGCCCCATCGGCCATCTGTTCTGCGCGCTATATGGCCTGCCCATTGCCACTACAACGTGCTAATCCGTCGGGCTATGTCGGTGACTTGAATTCTCCTACGTATCTCCTCATTCCTCATTTCATTTCCAAACCGTCATTATCTTATTATTAATCACACATATTTATTGTAAAACTCGTTTATAAAAATATTTTTTTTCACTACAAAGAACTTTAAAGATAAAACCGGCCAAGAGCGAGTCGGACTCGCGCACAAAGGGTTCAGTACCATTATCTATAAACGGCAAAAAAATCATGTCTATTGTATGGGAGCCCCACTTAAATATTTATTAAACTTGAATTTAATTATTTATTTTTAAATTCAATATATTAATAAATATTCTGTGAATATTTCAAGCGTCTACCTGATGTCGTTATAAATATCGAGCTAAAACGAGCAAAAAAATCACGTCTGTTGTATGGCAGCCCCCCTTAAATATTTATTTTATTCAATTTTTAGTATTTGTTGGTATATAAAAATGCTTAATCTGTGAAAATTTTAACTGTCTAACTATCACGGTTCATGAGATACAACCTGGTGACAGATGGACAGACAGACGGACAGACAGCGGAGCCTTAGTAATAGGGTTCCGTTTTACCCTTTGGGTACGGATTCCTAAAAATGAGGTCAAAATGTACTCACAAATACCTTTTATTAGACGTGCCACTTGACCGGATAGTCCCATCTCAACAACCCCCCCTACATTTGTAGCTCATTTAGTCACACCAATACTGTGCTATCACTACCTACATGTATACCAAATTTCACAATTAGCGTTTATCTGAACGCTTCCAAAGTTATCATCCGACATACATACAACGCCGAGTTGCCCAAGTTGATTTGGAGATCTCGCTTCGCTCTATCTATCACTGAGCAATGCGGCTTTTTATAATAATAGACTAGCTTTCACGCGCGGCATCGCATGCGTGGTCTGTCATCCACTGCGCCACGAAGGTTGCCAAGAATATCATTGATGTAATGATAGCGTGTACGGGAATTCAATAAAAGCCGATGCGAAAGCAACTGACCTTGGTTTACTCCGTTTTGCGTTCCGCATGCCCTTAGGAACTCCGCAATTACTCTATCCATAGGCTGCTGTGGTTGATGGTATGTCGTCTACTTCTGGGATGTAACACGCGTGAATACTACCACTTGACTACCGGACGGCGCTATACACTATAAATTTGATTTGATATTTGGTAGGTGCTTGCCCTGAGAGTCGCGCGTGAGAACTGGTCGGCCCGTAGGGACGCGTTGACAGTCACCTTGGTATGTCTATGTCACTTCGCTCAGCCAATGAGGGTAGGTATATCAAGAAAAATGAGAATTGATGTACCCTCCAAATTGTGTGACCTATAAGTAATCAATTCCGATACGAAACATAACGGTGTTATTAATTTTGAATAAAATAGTAATCGTCTGTGATTATTAATATTAGCAAGCTTGATAACATTTTTTTAGTTTAAATTGCAATCATTTCTTTTATTAAAAAAAACGAGCTTCTAGTTAGTATGATTCATAATTTAATAGAATGAATGAATGAATGAAAATTCTTTATTATACCTTACAAGCTAGACACAACAGATTTAAAGAAATACAAAAATACAAGTAAGCATAATGGGCGGTCCTATCGCTTAACGAAGTGATCTTTTCCAGACAACCTTTGGATAGAGAGGATCATTGCTTAATGGAAGATTGGCCGAGGTGTAACAAGAATAAACTTAATAACAGAAAAAGAAAAATGACTTAACCCTTACATAATAGATATAGATAGAAAGATTTTATTGGACAAATCATAATATACGATTGACGAAGCACTTGCTAATGATCATGTTACACTGTGAATTGATTAATTTTATATACATATATTTGTTATTTAGTTAAATTGTTCGGTATTGCTTTTCTTTGAAGTGTAAGTGGACTCCGTGTCTACTTAATGTTAGTTTAAATTAGTTAATTTATTTATGTATTTGTTTTTATTGCGATATTCAAATTATTAGTTTGTAAAATATTGATTATTCCAAGAGTACTGTGGTATCTATCTATACTAATATTTTAAAGAGGAAAGATTTGTTTCTTTGTATTAAATAGGCTCCGAAACTACTAGCCCGATTAAAAAAAAAATTTCACTGTTGGGAAGCTACACTATCCCCGGGTGACATAGGTTATTTTTTACCCAACTGCGCAGAAGGAGGGTAATGTTTTTATTGAAAATCTACGCGTGCGAAGCTGCGGATTGGTCAGCTAGTATGGAATAAAATGAATCTGAATCTAAATATCTAGTACCTACACAATTAGTTCTATAATAAATGTGAGAAAAAGAGCCGGAATATATATGTGTTTTCTTACCGCTAACTGATACTTTTCACTTATTATGATTTTATTTATAAAATCATTCTTTTATTCTAATTTATTATAAGGACCATTATAAAGATACACGTCGGTCCTATCGTATGTACAAATTAATTAAATCAAAGGTACACACGGCTACACATCAAGCTATACATTTCCAGTATAAGGTGACCTCTCATTCAACGAAAAGCCTACACAATGCGAGGTCAGCTTATACTGGAAATGTATAGCTTGATGTGTAGCCGTTTTTACAGAGCAAACCAAAAAAAGCTATACAAAGCAAACAAATATTACGATCAACAACTTATTTAAATCGGTCCGGAACCACAACCATACAAAAATGTATACAATACAATATCTTTATCGTTAACACCAAGTTATAGGTCAAATACCAAGGTAGGTATACGTTACATAACAATAAATGAATATAAATAAATACTGCTGGACATTTCACACAGCGCTATCTAGCCGCAAACTAAGCAGAGCTTGTACTATGGGAACCAGATAACTGATAGAATACTTATATACATTTTTTTTTGTAAATACATACTTATAATATATAGAGAAACAACCAGACACGGAACAATAATTTATACCTATGATTATATAAACTTAATCACTATAAATTAAGGATTACAATTGAAGATATATTAATGATTGATATAAGATTATTGATATGAATTATTAATAATGATTATTTTTATTATTAACGAAGTGGCAGTTCGTAAAACTCGTCTAAAGTGTAAAACAAGGTTTCGAGGAGCCACTTTCGTAGCCTCGATTTAAAGACCGTCGTGGAAGTTGCACCCCTTCGGATTGTGTCCGGCAGCCTATTATATACAAAGGGACCCATGGGGTATAGATGTGATTCTTGACGGGTTAACTTAAAAGAGAAATAAGATATTTACACACGAGTAAATTATAATACCTATCTATAGTACTTAACAGAAATGTATGTACAGAAACTTTTATCTCCATGAAGAGTCGTAATTCATCTGATCTCTAATATTATTTATGTAAGTATAAGTATGTAAGTACATATTATTTATTTATATAGGATATTTATTTATTTAAAATTATTTATGTACCTATTATGTATGTATATAACTATTTTGGGTTAAGTAATTTTTCTTTTTCTATTTTTAAGTTTATTCTTGTTACACCTCGGCCAATCTTCCATTAAGCAATGATCCTCTCCATCCAAAGGTTGTCTGGAAGAGATCGCTTTGTTAAGCGATAAGACAGCCCATTATCCTTACTTTTATTTGTTTATTTCTTTAAATCAGTTGTGTCTAGCTTGTAAGGTATAATAAAGAATTTTCATTTCATATGTTTTGTCACTTGTCGCGACTTACAGCACTAAATAGTGCCTTAGCTGCATCTGATGTAGGGTCAGTTGAGATTTCATTGAAAATACCCACGTCGAATCTGTTCAAGTTGCAAGTCGCCACCAGTGACTGTCTTTCTCGCTTGATATAAAATCATGTTAAGTGAATTGTTATAATTTTTATAATTTAATTTAATTTGATATTTTTATAATTTTTGTTCGTTTAAATATCTTAATTTTGATACCACTCGATAGGTTTAAATATTTTTTTTTTCACAGAAATCCAATATTAACTTCATATATTGTCACTCTCGTGATTCATATAATTTCAACGATGACTTATTTGTTAAAATCCGTCAAGTTAGGTTCCTTTTACGATGCGCCAAATGAGCAAACATACATACACCCTAAAAAAATAAACTCGTTCTTTGCCCCTCTTGAACCCCAATATCTCAACAACCCCCCAACATTTTTGCTCATTTAGTCACACCAAAATTGTGCCATCAAATTTCACGAAGATCGGATCAACGCTTAGAAAGTTACCCTCGGACAAACATACATATGTACATACAATGCCGATTTGCCCAAGTTGGATTAGAGATCTCACTTCGCTTTATCAATAAATCAGATACTATTCAGTGACTTTGTAATTCCTAATATCTTAGGCCAGACCCCCAGCGTCCGTCTCATATAAATACGTTGGCGGGTTACTGACACAAAAATCTGTTATTTACATAACCGATATGTTTGTAGCTTATGCCACGATAAAGCTCATCAAAGGGCAGACCAGATAAGTTTTTTTTTTGTTATGTATTTTTTTTATGTTATTTGTGGGAAAACAGGCTTACGGCCCACCTGATGGTAAGCGGTCACCGTCGCCTATTGACACCGGCAACACCCGGGGTATTGTCGATGCGTTCCCTACACTGTAGAAACCTCTTTACATTTTTCTTGAAGCGTGCCATGTCGTAGCCTAATGGGAAAACCTCAGATGGTAGCTCATTCCACATCTTGCAAGTATGGGGTATAAAAGATCGCGTGAAGCCTTCATTACATTACCAATAACCTATTTAATATTTATGTGGAGTTAATTATGCCTGTCCAGGATGAATACTGTCGCCTTGGCAAAATTCGGCTAGGATATCATCACCATCATCATAAATTCTAATTAACTTATTTACGTCCCTAGGTGTAAATGATACAGATCAAAATGTAATCAAAGCGTACCTTTGTAAGGAGTAAATAAGATAGATAAAAATGTAATCAAAAACAGTAATTCATTTACACATATACCAATGGAATAAAGTGCTTCCTGTCTTATCGGTTCTTCTAGTAAATATTATGTGAACTCAAGTTCTATCAATTCATCTATACCCGCGCCCTAGTTTCAATAACCCACTTATATAAACTTTATTATCAGTACCTTAAGATAGAGCAATACAAACTGAAAGTTCTTGTTTGCCCGATTAACGAAATAAACTGTTTGCCTGCTTAGTATTCATGGTGCTTCACTCATTGTTATTCTAGTGGGGGATCGAAATGAAATATGGTGAATTCAGCGTGAATTTTGAACACTAGGTGACTTGGCAATACGCAGCTATTACTGTCAGCGATTTTATTTTTGCGGTTTATTGATTGGACTTCAATACTGCATTGAAATATTCAAAATATTTTGTTGATAGTTCGGACATTTCTAAATGCTAACCCTACATTTAGTTTTTGATTTCTTGTTTCATTTTTATTATAACTGTTCAAGTAGGTTGTCAAAAAGCCTTACCTATATTTACCATACCATCTATCTATAGATAGATAGATAATTCTTTTTTGTTATACCAAGTTACGAAAATACCAAAGACGAAAATCATGTCGAATGTCCATGTCGTCCCTGCCCCAGTTATGGTTGAGAACTCGGCTCTTGAAGTTGTCGACGCGTATGTATACCTAGGACAAACAGTCCAATTAGGTAGGTCCAACTTCGAGAAAGAGGTCAATCGTCGAATCCAACTCGGATGGGCAGCGTTTGGGAAACTTCGCAACGTCTTTTCGTCCAACATACCTCAGTGCCTTAAGACGAAAGTCTTCAATCAGTGTGTGTTACCAGTGATGACATATGGAACCGAGACGTGGTCCTTCACTATTGGCCTTATGAATAAGCTCAGAGTCGCTCAACGAGCTATGGAGAGGGCTATGCTCGGGGTTTCTCTACGGGATCAAATCAGAAATGAGGAGATACGTAGGAGAACTCAAGTCACCGACATAGCCCGACGGATTAGCACGTTGAAGTGGCAATGGGCAGGCCATATAGCGCGCAGAACAGATGGCCGATGGGGCCGAAAGGTTCTCGAGTGGAGGCCACGGACCGGCAAGCGCAGCGTAGGACGTCCACCCACAAGATGGGCAGACGACTTGGTAAGAACCGCAGGTCGGCGTTGGATGCAGGCCGCTTCCAACCGCAGTTCCTGGAGATCAATGAGGGAGGCCTTTGTCCAGCAGTGGACGTCCTACGGCTGATATGATGATGATGATACCAAATTACAATAATTACTTAACCTATAAGACTAATACGTGGTGGTACAGTGGGCGGCCTTACCGTTTAAAGCGATCTCTTTCCTGAGAGGAGACCTGATGGGAGGCAGTGTGACAATAAATACCTATTTCAGTAGGATAAAAACCAAATAAATACTTTTACTATTCCCATAACTACATGCATATAAAATACATGTATATCGTAAATACACCTATTGAAAGGAATTTCAACGTTTAATTTTTTTTTTCTTCGCACGGAAACGTTTACATTAAAGAATCTTACTGGTGGTAGAGCTTTTGTGAACGGGCTCGAGGAAGTGGGCACCACCGCCTTACCTTTATCTGCCGCCAAATAGCAGTAGGTACTTGTGCTGCTGTATTCCAGTTAGATGGTAATGATATATTCCTGTAATTACTGGAATATAGGCATAACAGCTAAGTCCTATAGTATGACAACGTATCCACATAGAGATCAAGACAACATAATAGTTTGTTTTGAAATCTATGTGAATATCCATGGGCTGCAGTAGCCACTTAACATCTGGAGGACTTCTTGCTCGTTTGCCATATAAGAAGTATAAAAAAGTAAGCTCTATTGAGCATGTCTGATGAAAGCAGGCAAGTCATTCTATGATCGGACAGCTCGTAACGTAAACGAGTTACTAAAGAAGTCGAAATTATGGGCATATATAATACTCTAGGGGTGACCAATCTTTTAAGTTATGCGGTCTACATTATATTTAAATATTATCCTTTTATTTACAACTAATTGACCCGCCGAACTTCGTACCGCCTTGACATGCATATAACGCGGGCTGTCAATATAAGTCACCCTGGTAGAATTGTCAATTGTTGTCCCCGACCATCATTTTACAACCATACTTAACCATAGACAAAATTACGTTTAGCTGTCGTTTGCGTTTTTGTTATACCACGTTTTATAGTGACTTGTATTCTCTTTGATGTTTTATGTCACGTCACACGGGAACGCGGTAGAACGGGATAAAAAGTATCCTATGTCTGTCTCCTGGTTCTAAGAACGGGATAAAAAGTATCCTTTGTCCGTCTCCTGGTTCTAAGCTACCTACCCACCAATTTTCAGCCAAATCGGTTGAGCTGTTCTTGAGTTATAAATAGTGTAACTAACACGACTTTCTTTTATATACTTATATAAGATTATTATTCTAGTGGTCTCCCGTCAGCAACAGTTCAAATAAAAAGTGTACTCGCTAAACTAATGCGTCGGTTTCAAAATCCATACCTAATCTTATTAAAGAAGCGCTAATGCTCAGCCACCTAACATCAGTATGCAAGAAAAGAATATTTTAGAGAGCTTCTGTTCCTTCAAGCAAAACTATTAACTAAATCCTTTATAACCTGCCTCCGCGAGCACCGGTCGACTACAGTCGACGTCTTGGCCACCCCATACTCTATATTTGCCAGCGGTTCGTAATTTTTTGTAGATATTTTTTTGAAACCCAACCTAAACATAACACTACAGTCATTACAAAAAGGTTGAAAAGAGCAAACTACCATAATACACAGAAAATAACACCTTTATGTCAAGGGTTCAAGGTTAAAAATGATAAAGCGTTCTCGCTGCGATGTACGCCATGTCGAGAATAAATTTCAAGAATGTCGCCTTATATGCGGCGCTGGGCTTTTGTTATGGGATACCGAAAATAGATATAAAATGAATGGATACAGTAAAGGGATATCCTACGGTTGACCCATAGATTGGTTTCTTGACGTGCCGTGAAATCAATAATAAGGCAAGGCCTTTTTCCTGACAAAAATGCCGGGAACAATTTGTGTTGCTTAGGTCAATCTTTGCTCACATACCCTTGTTCTTCAGTGAAATATATTTCCAATTGGCCATCTTATGTAGATAGGTAGAATTAGTTAGGTAGACAACTTGTGATATTCTTTTAATAATTATTAATATTGTTATTTTTTTTAATAAGGCACTTTAACTGACGTCCGTGACGTCAATGCAAGTTTGATGGCTGAAAACCAGCGCTGAGCATTAAGTTTATTGTTCAGCATTATGCTGAGCCATTCCCCTTTTACTGCACAGGGCTCATAGTGACTGGGTACGTACCTATCATTTGTTTTTTTTATATTTTTTTGTTTAAAATAACGTGTTTTATTTGTCTGTATTTAATTGTCTGTCTTTACTTATCCACTGTATGCAGTTTCTGTGTGTTTGTTACTTGTGTCGAAATAAATGTCTATATCAATTTAAATGTCTATATCTATCTATCTTTCTATCAATTACATTCTAGGGTATGATTCTGATGTAATCAAGATGCATCTACACTATTCGTGTCTAGCTTGAACAAATTAGCATACATTGCATTTGCAGGAGCATAACATTGAGTAAAAAATTAGCATTCTTATATCGATTTACTTAATCGAATAAAGGGTTTATTTTTAGTAGTACGGATACACTTAAGCTTGGAAAGATAATGGACCAATGCAGAAAAATCCATATCAGAAACAAAGGAAAAGAAAAACATTTTTACCCCATTGCTGGTTTCATTCCGCACGAACACAATGAGCTCACGGAAAATATTCTGTTACACCGGTAAAACCTAGTCAGCATGATAACTTACGCCTTTATCTTCTTCGAATAAAGTTCATTTTGTAAAAGGTAAGCACTGTTACAAAACAATATTGTGGCATAACTCGATTGGAGTACTACTCCCTGAATCTTCTTTTCTCCAAATGGATACCATTGTTTTCTTTCGCAAAAAGCATCGAATAGGACAGTTTTCAAATGATGACACAAGTTTCGTGATGTGTCACTATGGGGAAAAAAGCGACTATGTTACAACATATCGCTGTAACCAAAATTTCACAGTTTCAGTTTTCAAGAGACTAGAGACTTTAGCCTAATTTCTAAAAGTCATATAACAAGAGTATAGCAGAATCATATTTTGGGGTATTTTTCAAGGTTTTTAGGGTTCCGTACCTAAAAAGGAACCCTTATAAGATCACTCTCTTGTCAGTCTGTCTGTCCGTGTGTCACCACCGGTTTTCTCAAGGACGGGTGGATATAGCAAGTTCAAATTTATACCAGATACTTAGGTATATAGTCCCTATTAGGTGTATAAAAATCAAGTTCCTGAGTTAACATGATAAAAAGAAATTTAGATTTCCGCGAAAACTTGTAAGTACCAAAATTTACCTTAAATTTGATATTATTTTACTGAATTTTCCCTTTACTTGTGTTATAAGACCTTATTTTTAACCAAAATTGAGAATTCTAGGTCAACCGGAAATACCCTATAGGTTTTGGGTCGTAAACCTATATGGTAGTTCCCGTTGACCTAGAATGACGAAATTTGCCAAAAAGCAAGGTACACGTAAATCAGCACAAATACAAAAAAAAATGAAAAAAAGTTGAAAATTAAAGGGTGTCCCCATACACACATAGTTGACGCCAATTAAGATACTCCTCTGAGTTGTATGGGCGCTCATACAATTTAGACGACTAGCTTAATCAGCACCAACCTCAAATAAAGTAATTAAATAAAATTGTGCTTTTGAATATAATAAATATTTAAGTAGGACTCCCATACAACAGACATGTTTTTTTGCCGTTTTTATAGATAATGGTATTGAACCCTTCATGCGCGAGTCCGACTCGCACTTGGTCGGTTTTATTATTTTTGTGTGTTACCTGTGTTTTTTGTTGTTATCTATGTACTTTGTGGTCTTTCCTGAGTATGACAAATAAACATATTTTTCTTTCTTTGTTTGGGGTAACATAATATTGTATTCCAGGATGCCCTGCATACCTGCCTAGTGATTTACAAACCGGCATTCTAACTTACAGTTTTAAAATACATAACACATAAATATTAAACATTAGCTAAATAAACATAAACACAATGAAATTGTGAGGTATTTAACCCTTGCCTACTCGTCAGTACAGCCCTACCACCTTTTCATGCGTCGTAACACAACCTCTAGCTGTCGTATACAAAGGCCTCAGGAACCAGAATACAAAACGTAGCACTCAGTTTCTCTTCAGTCGAGCGAGAATACGATATGTCTCCATCACATTTACATTCTTGAAGTCGACGTGGATAGATACGTATTCAACGGCGATGCGTGACGATGTAAATTTCTCTTTTGCCGACTCTTTGGGCTTTTGAATATATTTTTAGTTTCAATATCTAGGTTCTTTTATCTGCCAGCGTTTTCGCATTTCTGAAGTCACATTTATTAGAAGAATTTTTCTATTACGTTATGTGGTTGTACTAAAGTACAACCACAGTAGTTATGATCGTAAAATACTGTAAAACATACAGTTTACTGTATGTTTTACAGTATTTTACTATCATCACCACCATAGTAAAGTACCATATAAGATAAGATTTATTTCCAAAAACACAACAGCATCTTCACAAAACACTTTTTATATGATAAATAAATACGTACCAGTATTTTTTCATATATGTGTTGTAGGTATATGAAAATATTTTTTTTATATATATTTTCATATATGGAGGCAAATGATTAATAAAATTATAATGAAAATTATTTAATTCATATATTATAAACTGGTAAACCAATAATTTACTATAAAAATATAATAACAAAGCTTTTAATCTATGAAAGTACGTATTTACAAAAAAAAAATACTAAGTAATCTGTTTTACTTAGAACTCTTTCGTGATTGATTTCCACCATTATTATAAATACGGGATTTATCACGTAGGTGTGTCGACCGACAAAGTTTCAGTTCAATTCGTGAACCTTCATCAGGGTGAGTGCTAGGCGAGACGTTATTCGAAGCGGATCGCACTCACCCTGATGAAGGTTCACGAATTGAACCGAAACATCGTCGGTCGAAATACCGATAAGACGGTACGTAATAAATCCCGTATTCATATTATGTAATCTATTTGTTATTTGGTCCCCATAGTACAAGTTTTAGTTTAGGACTAGATAACGTTATGTGGTATATCCAGCATTATTTATTTATCACCATGCATTTCTTTATTATTTAAGCTCAAAGCATAAAAATATAATCTTAAACACCCACCTATCTATAAACCTGTACGAAGAGACGCCCACACAAATTCAAAATGTAATTTTCTTAAAATGAAAAAAAAGATGAAGCAGTAAATACAATCATGACAAGTTTGGTTTTTTTTTGTTTTTTTTTTAATTTAATATATATTATAGGCTTGCGTTTGACCACGATCTCGCCTGATGGTAAGCGATGATGCAGTCTACGATGGTACACGCTTGCTTCTAGGAAACCTATTCACTCGCGACTTAAAGATACCCAGGTTGTAGCTATCAGGAAACACAGACTCTGGCAAGTCGTTCCACTCTTTGGCGGTGCGCATAATAAAGGTCGAAGAGAACCGCTTTGTGCGAATGGGAGGTATTTCTACCATATAGCGGTGGCGCACCGCAGAGCGTCTGGTTGTCCGTTGATAGAAAAGTTTTGCCGCACACTCCCTGAAATGTACTTGATAAAAAACCGAGAGGCTAGCAACCTTTCGACGATGCTCCAAGCTGAGGAGCCTTGCATCAACTAGCTCATCGTTGCCTATGAGCGTCTTGGCTCTTCTCTCAATTGATTCCAGAATTACCAATTGTAGCCCATAGAATTACTCACCAACGGACTAGTCTTCATGTATAAGTTCTGAAAACTCAGTTACATTGCCCATTAATAATTAATCCATTTTTTAGACATCATGACAAGTCAGGATTTTTAAATTACAGGCAACATTTTTAGCTAAAAGCCTGCAGTAGTTTGATAAGCCTTACGAGTATCATGCAACCGTCTGCAGGGGTCTAGTTAACTTCTAAACCATTTGTCTGCTAATTTTAACTCCACTTATCTAGTCCACTGCACTTGTGTTTGAATCTTGACTGGAGTTAATGCAAAAATAGGTTTTCGGCAAGTCTAAGCCATCTCTAAACCGTTCGCCAGCTCAACAGCTATTCAGTCTTTTACCCAGCTAGTCCTGCAATATTCCACGCTGTTTAAATCTTAAATTAATCAATTTAAATGCTTTAGATTCGTATTCAAGTAAAAATCTAAGGTCATTTTTAAATTTGACGTATTTGTGTGATATGACTAAAATCATAAACTCCTAAAATCATATTTAGTTACTACAAGTTACATCGCTGCGCAAGTCGCCCTAAGTCAGTACTTATCTTTAAGAATTTAGCTCATAAAAAGACAGTTCAGACCACGGCTTAAAAAACTTACCCAAGAGCTGAAAAATAAAAAGAAATGCCAAGAAGAGCAGTTTCAGTTCTCATTTCGCAGAGGTTTTAAGCCGAGTAATATAAACAGAAGTTTCATCTTAACAAAACGTGAGACAAAATTAAAAGTTGAAGTGGTACGGGGGTGAAGTTAGTTGATGACGTCATTCCCACAAGTGGCAATTTGGGCGACGCAGCGGAAACCGTAGTCCTCTGCCATGAAATTAGAAAAAAAAAACCTACCTTAAAAGAAAACTGGTTTTTTCTAACAGGTTTACGTACAGTTTTGTGATAAATTTAATTGGTTTGAAAGAAAAAAACTGACACAAATTGGTGGTAAGAACTTGTTTGTGTATATGTACAAAATTTTTTTGTATGTTTTACAAAAAAGCTTACAAAAAGGACGTGTACACAGGTGAGCTTAAACCGAATAAGAGGTTTGTTCTATCTCTTACGTAAGGTAATGAAATGAAAAATAAATATTACATTCGAAAATTAAACACTTATATAAGCTGAAATAAATTAATAGACCTTGACTTCTGGCTCTTCTAAGTAGGTAGGTTAGTAAAAGTAAGTTAGTATTAGCTATGGCAGTGGTGAAATTTTGTAGGCAGCCTGAAAATATCCACCATTGTAATTGTACACCATTGTTGTACCAACTAGTATCGAGCCCTCGATTTAGTTAGTAAAGTTTGAAAGTGTGAGGGAGACTGACAGGTTAAGTTAAGATTTAAAGTGACTAATTAGTCTATACTATCTATACTAAGATAAAACCGAGAAAAGATTTGTATTTTTGTGTGTGTGTGTATGTTTGTAATTAATAAACTCAAAAAACTACTTTTACAAAAGCCGATTTCAAAAATTATTTCATCATTGGAAAGCTACATTCACCTTGAGTGACATATGTTATATTTATTGCTAGAAAAGATTAGGGATCCTTACTTAAACTTAAGTAACGTAACCCAAGGTGTAAAAAAGTGCCCTAAAACGATGATAGAACAAAATTATATTCTACAATATTAAAGAACATATCAATATCTACAAAAATAATATTATAAAGAGGAAAGATTTGTTTGTTTGTATGTTTGCATTGAATAGGCTCCAAAGCTACTGGACCGATTAAAAAAATTCTTTCACCGTTGGGAAGCTAGACTATGCTCAAGTGACTTTTTACCCAACTGCGCAGGAGGGTAATATTTTGATTGAAAAACTACGCGTGCGAAGCTGCGGATTGGTCAGCTAGTATAACATATTTTTTATTCATGCTGCTCATTAGCGTGAAACAAATAAGAACTTTATCATTTTACGAAATTTTTGTTAGTAAACAACAGAATAGCTCCGTTGACAGAGCCGTCTCACACTAATTGGCGGTACAGTATAACACATTATTTAGGTTCTGGGTTTAAATATTTCATGATACGTGGGCGTGGAGTTGTGGATTGTCGTGTTTATAAATATGCGTGTAATATGACTTGAAATTTATACAACAGCGAGAGACAAATTAGTTTATGCCAGTAATAATACATTGTTGTACAAGGGCTGTAAAAGATCTATTGTACACCCGAGATATTTTCAAATCGAGGGTATTATTGATCGCTTACGCACTAGTTTAACACATAACTTTTCATCACAAATGCAAGGAAATTAAATAAGTCATATCACTTTGTTGCTAAGAAGAAATTTTCCGTTCCGACGCCTTTATTACTTAATCCCTACGTAATAGGTACGGTACTGTGCGTGTGAAAGGGATGACCTGAATAGCGATAGCGATACGACAGCAATTTGGCTTAGGTAATAAGGAGGCCGGTGTCCATTGTTTTTCTTTTCACTACTAGACTATGGCCACTACATTATCTGAATATATAATACAAAGTCGGCTACATGACACTGACATTGAGTTATAAATGGTAACTCAAAAACGGCTTGACCGATTTCTATGAAATTTGGGATATTTAGAGATTATGATTGGGATTGAGACTTAAGCTACTATTTACCTGACTGCACATAAGGAGGTTAATGTTTTTATTGACAAACCACGCGTGTGAAGCCGCGGCGGGTCAGCTGGTAATAGAGATAATGATTTGTCATGGAAGTTGTATAATATATCATTTTAGCATATTACGAATGTGGTCTTTTTTTCATTTTTAATAAGAAATAAGATTTTGTTATCGAGATTGTATATCATTTTAGTTTATAGAATTCAATGAGCCCAATTCTATTTTCAAATCTACTTACTCTAGTGCCGTAAATCGCATTTACGTAGCCGTTATCGAGTTTTCAATATGCTTAAAAATCTTGTGATCCGATTGTGCTCTTCAATCGTCACACGCGGCCTTAATAGTAAGTTTTAAATAATAAAATAATAGGGTAAGATCGACTAAACTCAAATACGTTATTTTGATCGATGAAAAGTGGATCGTGACTTGATTGATGTGATAAATTCCGGATTCTATTAAAGCTTCTTAAACCAGGGCTTTATTTTAATATATTAGGGATTTATTCAAAAGAGCTAATAATCTTTTTGACACAGTTTCTAGTCGTTTTTGGCAAATAATAAAATGAAACAGAAATAAAATAAGTGTGACTATAATAGATATAATATTGTATCCCAGTCTCCAAGAAAAGCATGAGCGCCCAGGGAACAGGTTATTTTCCGAATTACATGACGTGGCTATTTAAAAAACAAAAATGTCGTAAATATAAAACAGAAGCAATCTTTTTACTTCGCTATTTTCATAGTAACAACAATTCAGTCTATTTCACAAACTTTTTCCACTAAACAACAATGAAACGCAAATGTGTGAATTATACACGAGTGGGTGAAAACGGCAATGTTAGACACATAATGCGATTTTTTGCGAGGTTTTTCTTCCCCTTTTATTGGCCAAGTTCCATTTTGGCTTTGTCTCTTTGTATTTTATTTGTTTATAGAAAATGACGTGTTGGATAACTTTTGCTCTTTGCTGCTGTTAAGGCACACAGGCGATAGTTTTCATGATAACAGTACCGACTGCCGTCACATTGAACAGTACAAACCCACCATCTTATCTGGTCAGTTGACAGCCTTACCAGTGTCTACTGAACAGCCTCAATAGTATCTGGGTTTGTACTTGTCGGTATGTATTTAATTGTGTCCACCTGAACAGATGAGTTGGTACTGTATTATTATTTTTATTCGATTTTTCACTGTGGCCACAAGACCTATTGTGATCGTCACTTGTTTTTGTGTCGCCCCTAGGATATGGGGGCATTTAAAGTTCACCACTAAGCCCTACAGCTGCTAAAACCTGTAACATATTCTTAGGGGTGATAACTATTAGCTCCTCCGGGCTAAGGATGTGTTTGCCCAGATGAATGCTTCGTTTACGCGTTAGTGGACCACACTCGCCTAAGGGCGATTCGGCCGCCTCATTGCGGTATCTGCAGGTTTGTGTATCGCATAGCCCTAGCTTGAACATAATGCGGGGATTGTTTCTGTTGAGCGTTAAGATTCAGTTTGTATACCGTTTATCAGTGATTTGGAATGGTTCATGCATAAAGAATTGATCCAAACTTTGGACGATTCTTCAAAGTAGAAGTTCATAATGGTTCTTTGTGCCAGGATTTTTGGTATATTCCAGAACAGCTCAGGGCCCTGCTGTGTTCCATTTGTTCCATTTGGCAGGTAGTTTTAATTTATTTGAACAAAAGCGCGTCTTCAAGCGTAGGCAATTTGACAATTCGTGATCAACACAAGCGACGAAATTTCGGTCAGCAGCAAATATGTCACTGTCAAGTGTCATACATTTGACACCTACCACAGACAACTTATATTAGCCTCACCTTACACTAACTAAGTAGTTTATTCTTTCAAATTTATTTTATTATATACGTATGTGTATCCATGTATGTCTATGTATCTGTTTACTCATTTATTTTTCTGCGTTCGTGAGGCTACCCATCTGAAAACCAGCGCCGCTTACCTTCCCCGGATGGTAGGCAGCAATACGCTGAGATGGGGCCTGTTTGGCTCACACAGCACTGAGGACCATATTACCTGTACCTAACTATGTATAAGTACCAAATTTTTATCTATTGTTTTTCCTGTAATTCAGTACCTAAATTATTTTTCTTTTTATTATTATAATCTTTAGGTAAGTAGGTATGTTTTCTGTTCTGAATGGTCTGTCCTGTGTGTGTGTCAAATAAATGTATTTAATTTTTTAATTTTCTTTCTTTCATTGTAACTTAATATTCAAGAACATATATCGTTTCATTACGTTTATTTTAAACATGAAGTGGATCGCGTTGTGTGAAAATGAAGGTAAACTATTCAGTATAGAGTTTAGTAGTTCACTAAGTGTAGTAGAGTTTCCTGTGTAAGGGCTCGCCCGGGGAAGTACTACCACTATACCTATCTCTGCCGCTAAGCAGTATTGCTGTGTTTCACTTTGTAGGGTACGGTTGCCGATGAAATTACCTACAGGCATATAAGGCATTACACTTATATGCCTCAAGTTGTTGGACGCAGGGCAGTGCATCGTAGGGCACGTTCCTAAGGTACGTACCTACGCGGCAATACTTTCTTTTAGGCGATGCTTACCACTTAACATTAGGTGGGCCATATGCTTATTCCATTTCCAGGTAGTATATAAAAAAGTATAAGTCTTAAAGGTAATTGCATTATGGCGTCATGGTAACTCACTAGGATAGTTTTTATGTACACGCACGAAACTATCTGAATCTAGGATAAATTGTATAAATAATATTCAATATAGTTCAATACACAGTTTTTTATATATTTAAGGGCTTAGTAATTTACCTGAAGTTGACCTTACGAAAGTTTTTTTATTAAAAACCTACTGATTCGACAATCGAAAATAAATACTATCGAGTCGTTACTTCCCAGTTCTCCAAAAAGTATAAACGCGGTTTAATAAACAATTTGAATATGAATGGCGCGAAATGACGACAGATTTTTTATGCAGTAGTCAGTCGAATATTGGATGTCGGATTTCGATTGTATTATTTGAGGGAGATCATCAAGCCAGACCACAATATATGAAATTGTAAATCAACCATATTTTACTATATTAAAGTAAGTCACGATTTAATCTTTTTTTTACCCTAACACCTTAAAGAATTGAATCAGGTCTGTTACATTTATAAACAGAAATAATGTGCATATTATTTAAATGACTAAAATACAGACAAAACAGTTACGTAATAAAATGGGGAGTTTTTAGGACATTTTTTGTATTCAAAATAAGGTCAGTTAGATTTCCAGATTAATAAAAACCCTAAAATTACAATACAATAAAGTATTCATATTTAGTTTTGTGGTTAGACTAGCTGACCAATACGCGGCTTCGCACGCGTGGTTTGCCAATAAAAAGTAGCCTATGTAATAATCCAGGTTATGATCTACGTACTTACCAAATTTCATCGCAAACGGTTTAGCCGTTCAGGCGTAAAAGAGTAACAAACATCCATACGTACCAACTTTTGCGTTTATAATATTAGTAAAATCTAGAAACATAACATTAATACATAAAAACTGACATATTTTGTCTTTTATCATATTGGACATACTTAAAATAATAACAACCTGACTTTGACAAACTCAAGCAAAATATTAAGTAATATGTACTTTTTTATATTTGATAGAATTATTTACAATTATTATAAAATACAGAAGAAACAGATGAATCATCTAAAGACCGTTGCAAACGATCTACAGATAGCTCAACTGCTCCAGATCACTACCAGGCGGAAATGTCCCCAAGGCACTGGCTGCATTGCCCCGCTGAATTGCAATGCTTATGCGTTGACCCAGATAAGCGCCAACTCTCGGATGTCACGTCGCTTCGACCAGACGCCCAGAAAGAATTTTGAAAACGTGATGGGCCCCGGTAGCTCATGGACCCGGGGTCTCGACCCCAAATGCCTCAAATACGTAAGCTCTGTCGAGACTTCAATGTTTGCGCCGCTTGGGATCTTCGGCTGAATTTGCCGCCGCACCGGCCCCAACTGCTGTACCCAACAGATGAGATGGTGCAAGGGTATTGACGCACGTGGCGTCCCACAATAAAGGCCTACCTTTCTCTCAAGATATAACAGTCATACCGTCAGGCCTCTTCACATCACGTATCAGACCGTTCGGTTAGAGAACGGCTGGAACGTTAACGCTGCAAAAAGCCCGGAAAATGATATCATTAAGGCTAGCATGACGGGAAATCCTACCGGTAGCCCTGGAACACGATAATCCATCCATAATCATAGGTACTGACTGACATTATAAAATTAATCAATTACAATAATTAATAAAAGCATTATTGTTATGTATTTAATTAATTTATTCATTCTTTGACAAATTACAATGTGTATAGATAGGTATGTCAGTACTATATTAATAATCATAAGTAACTATAAACAGTGAATGCGAAAGTTTGGAAAATACTAATATTATTTCTGTTTTCGAGACAAGCTCTAGAACGAGGCAACAATTAATCTTTCAACACACTTGCTCGTAAAGTAAGCCATAGTACATCGTTATTAGGGCCATAAACCGAACTATAACACACGCGTGCGTAATAATAATACACACTAGTGCATAATTGAATTGTCCCTACAAAGTTAAGTTAGTACTTACCTAACTGCAAATTATATGCGAGTAAACAGAGCATTATCAATTTAACCGGTTAATACAGTTTTTGTAACAACAAAGAGGTTTTATGCCGCTGAAAACCCTATAACATTTTTGTCAGAAATAAATGTATCTCTAATTAAGACGAAAAAATATTTATTATTATCAAATTACTTATTATTCACAATAATTTGTTATAAAATATTTGCATTTTATCACTAAAATTATAATTTTGAAGTAGGCTGTATAGCTATATGTAATCAATTACGTAACATTTGGCGCGTGCAAAAAAAAAGAATCTTGCGCGCCATTTCCCATTTTTTTGTTTGTATCGCATTTGTTGCTGTGTGGTAAATAATTGTAAAAATGTCAAGCTTTAGTATATAATAGACACTCGGCTGATTTACGTAATAGACACTCGGCTGATTTATGCCCTCGCCTACGGCTCGGGCTGCAACCCGCAGCCTCGTGTATAATGAGCAACTTAGCTCACTTGTATCATAATATTCTATTATCAAATTACATTGTTTAACAATTTGAGCATAATGTTGACTCTTCATCTTACATTGAAAAGGTCATTGACATCGTATTTTCCTCTGAATAAATACGAAATAAGAAAAGTCGATCGGGCCTTGTTTCTTCAAACAATGGGAATCAAGTTTCCAACTCTCATTGTTGATAGCAATATAGTACTTCAGGAGCAATTAATTACCGTGGATAATTTACTTGAGCAGTATAAAGTTTTTGTGGAGGTTATTGTCCTGAAATATCGAGAAATGTTTAACGATTAATTCAGATTTTCTGGTTATACCCTCGGTAATAATTCCTAAATTGACTATTGAGTAATGTCTTTTATTATTCACAAATAGGAACGCTAACAGCATACATACAATTTTTTCACAGATATGACATTTTAAAGAGATCTAGGACCAATACGTATGACTATTATTAGGCGTTGGTACACAACACTGAATTGAGTTAGACAACTTTTGCAACGTAATCCTAGATATAGTTTGACCAAAAGCGCTATACCGCTCCTTAGGAAAGTGCGGCGGGGTGGGGGCCGAGGAAAAAAGAACAAGAGTACACATGAGATCGATATTGTCGGATATATCTTAGGATATCGTAAACGTTATGGTTATTTTATATAACAATATGTTTATATTTTTTATAACTAAATTATCTAGAGATATTCTGATTTTCTTTATAGCTTTCTCTGTCTGCTTTTCGTTTTTTTTAATATTCGGCCACTTTAAAAATGATGGTCTTGACATCACGAGATAGCGCTTGACCCATCTTTGGATATTTATCTCGTGTGCGTCTGACATAGACCGTCCGGTACAAAAGCTACCTACTGTCGTGAGCGTTGACGCCAGACTGATAGATCGGAGCGGCCGACACTTCCTCCCCGTCTCGCCGCGCGCATACCTCAGGAGCGGTACAGCGGTTTCGGTCAAACTATAGATAAACATATTAGAATTATGCTCTGTATTTTACTTTAGTGTACAATAAAGAGTTATCTTATCTTATCTTATATTAGGAAACTATACATTTCAGACGCACATTCCATAAAGGCGTATTTTTAACGAATTTTATTATTTTATATTGATAATGTACTTTTCACAGCACCTGCTCGACAATGTCATGTAAATATCACCGGAAGCAGGTGATTCCCTGAAATACCAACGGCTGCGCTGGAAGTAGGTAAAATTTAAATTTAATTGATTTATTAAATTAAACAATTGGCAAGACGTGGTCAAGACAGGTCGAGCAGGGTAGCAATTGAATGATGGCCGAGGAATGGCCAAGAAGGGTAGAACGTCCGGCAGCGAGATGGGTGGACGACATCGTTAGGGCCGTCAATGTGTAAGACTAGCGCAGGATCGTGGCGGAAGGCATGAACTTGGGGAGGCCTATACCCAGCAGTGGGTGAAGTCGGGCTGTGGATAATGATGATGATGATTAAATTAAACAATAGTGGTTTACAAGCAAAGTTGTACTGAATTGAACTTGTGGTTTGAATAAGGACAAAGGATGTATTACAAATTCGAACCAATGAGACCCACATAATAAGAACATATTCATAAATCAAACTCACTGAAAGAAACATAATGAACCGTGTACTCATTTGTGATTCTTTATTACGACGTAATGAAACTGAACTATTTTTGAAGAAGCTGATAACTGGTGATGAAAAGTGGATCACGTACGACAAGAACGTGTGAAAAAGGTCGTGGTCAAAAGCCGGACAGGCTTCACAGACTGTGGCGAAACCCGGGTTAACTCTCAACAAGGTGATGCTGTGTGTGTGGTGGGATTGGAAGGGCATTATTCATTATGAACTGTTACGACCAGGCAGGACCATCGATTCTGAACTCTACTGCGAACAACTGATGAGATTAAATCAAGAAGTTGAGAGAAAGCGGCCGGAATTAATCAACAGAAGGGGTGTGGTTTTTCATCATGATAACGCTAGACCTCACACATCTTTAGCTACTCAGCAAAAATTAAGATAGTTTGGCTGGGAGGTGTTAATGTATTCGCCGTATAGTCCTGACCTTGCAACTTCAGATTTTCACCTGTTTCGGTCTCTTCAGAATTCTTTAGGCAGTGTCAGGTTAACATCACGAGAGGACTGCCAAAACTACTTGTCGCGGTATTTTGATGAGAAGCCCCAAAATTTCTATAGCAATGGGATCATGTCTCTACCTACAAGATGGCAAAAAGTTATCGTACAAAATGATACCTACATACTTTAGTTAAATGTAAATAAACTATATTAAACAATGTTTTGAATTTTCTTAAAAAATGCGAAGAAACTTTTTCCCCAACCTAATAGATTAGTAGGACGCGGCACAACAGCCATGAAATCGAGTGTTCTTAGTGTCACTAACGTGCAGCTGAGGTAGCTTAGATAACCCAACCGTTAGACGCCTTTGTTTGTGTGCAAAGGTGTTCGTGGTGTTCTGGATGAAAAATTAATCAACCTAGTCGATGAAGTAGCTCACAAAGTTACTCAATAATGTGATACACAAAAAATCAGGTCTCTATTTTCACAGCCAGTATAAAACTAGAGCAGCAGAAACTTCACAAAATCGCTCTCAAAAATTACGAAGTGACAAAGCGTACAGTCTGGAACGCAAACCTCATTCTAGAATTTCATACGTTAAAAATTCAAAGTAACATGCATTTTATTATTTTACGTAGTGGAAGCTGCACTTGGATATGTTCAGAGCACTTTTGAGTGGTCGCCGCATACATTCGAATAAGTGTAGTGTGAATGGCCATTCACTTTGCAAGCGCAGTATGTTTAAAACTTGAGAATACTTGGTCAACGTTTCACTAAGCACATACTTATCACATTGTTCGCAATTTTATTTTTTTATATTTCTAAGGTATAACGGAATTAAATAGAGTTGAGCAGGACACCTAGCAAGGCGAAGAGACGACAGGTGGTGTTAAGCGATAACTGAATGGCGTCCTCGAACAGGGTACAGCCCTATCAGCAGCGAGATGGGCAGATGATGTGTAGCTAGCATTGCGGTTCGAAAAGGGTTGCGGCTAGCACATGACCGTGGAGAATGGCACATACAAAGGGAGGTCTATACTCAGCAGTGGGTAAAGTCGGGCTGTGGAGAATGATGATGATACCACTAAGGTGGCAATCAAGCATACCCACGATGGTAAGCAGTTAGTTTGGTAGTAGACTTTGGATGTTATTAACACCAAAAGCTTGTTTTTACTCTGAGACGTTATTATTATTATTATTTGGAGCCTGTACTGTCCCACTGCAGGGGAAAAGACCTCCCTTCCTTCCTTCCACTCCATTCTATCATGCGCGTGTGTGGTCTAGTCTTCCATATACGAGTCGAGTTCGTCTTTCCATTGGCGTCGCGGTCTGTCGCATGGTCGATTTCTGTCTGAGACAGATCAAAATGTCATGTACCATCTTAAAATAAACTAGTGATTCGCCTCAAACTGAGATCTCGTGAGTCTCCCAAAACAAAAAAATATTCTTAGGGCGACTGGCGCAACGATGCAACTAAACGTATTTAGGGGCTAAATATGTTTTAAGGAGTTGTCAAATCACACAAGTACGTAAAATTTAAACATGTTTAGTCGCTAAATACGTTAAGGGATCGTTGTGCAAGCCATCTTTCATCTTTGACTAAAACAATGGTGCCACGAAATGCATTTTAATTACACGTAACAGGAGTTTATGTAAATTGGTTACTCTTTTTTGAGGTACAAATGGCAGTTATTCTGGATTTTAGACTTTTACCTATATTTGTGTTACTAAAGCTACGCGCATACCAAATGTCTCAGCACTGTGAGGACACTGGTGTATCCTGTGAGTTTTGTCAAAGTTCAGTTTTTATTATGGCTAATAACTTAAAAAATATAAAAACGTTACTAAAAATATAAACCGAATCTAAAAGTACTAATAAAAACCTTTCATTTGACGTCCTATTTGACTTAATAGTTTCATTTTCATTTTTTTACCCCTCTTGAACCCCAATATCTCAACAACCCCCGAAGATTTTTTGCTCATTTAGTTACACCAAAATTGTGCTATTATTACCTACCTATATATTAAATTTTACGATGATCGGATCAACGCTTCGAAATTTATCCTCAGAGAAACAAACATACAGACATACAACGCCGATTTGCCCAAGTTGATTTAGAGATCTCACTTCGATCGATCAATAAAAATCAAATAGTTTGAGATGTTTTAGTTACCACCCGATCAAAGCCCTACCCTTTGTTCTGTCTTTTTAAGATTCCGTACTTAAAAGGAAAAAAAGGAACCCATATTGGATTTCTTCGTTGTCCGTCTGTCTCTTCGTCTGTCAAGATCCTTTTACACAGATACGCGTGGAGGTATCAAATTGAAATGTATGTCAAATATATAGGTCTACCGGTACTTTGAACTGCAAAAAAAACGAGCTTCTACGTCAAAGCAATAAAAACATACGGCGATTTTTACCGCATATCTCGCTCGCAAATAAATCAAAACCTATATGGTACTTCGCGTTGACCTATAATCATGAAATTTGGCAACAAGAAAGGTTTCACAGCATAGGTAAATAAAAAGTCTCAAAATCGTTTATTAGTAATTATGACACATATTCGTATATGTATAAAACACAGGGAGGCAAAATCTCTCCTGAGACTTGAGGGCTCAATACCGCTTGTGAGAATGGGATCGTCAACAATTCTCACAGCTCGTCTTTGGACAGAGTCAAATGGCCCAAGTTGATATCCAGATGCTCCTGCCCATAAATGACAGCAATACTCCATGTGGGGCCGGATTGGCGCCTTATATAGAAGCAGTATTTGCCCCGCACTGAAGTACTGCTTTGCCCTGTTGAGCATCTTTTTGGATCTTTTTGGATGCAACATTGCCTTGCCTGTGAGTCCGAAACCGTACGTCACTGGAGATGTCGACACCCAGGATCCCAATGATATTAGAGATAGTTAAGGGTGTATCCTGGAATTATGGACCTACAGTAAATGGTTTTTTTCATCGGGGAACGCACAAACTTGTGTTTTTGTGGGGTTGAACTGAACCAGGTTTAATTCTCCCCAATCAGAAACTCTGATTAATATGCCCTCGATATCAGACACAAGTTGTCTTCGGCTTTCCTCCACAACGGAAGCGGGATGTCCGGTTTTTTTAAAGTAGACTAGAGAATATCGAACAGTAAATTCAACGTTCCATCGTTTTAATCGGGGTTTTTACGTTGAATTTCTTTATATCACCCTTTTATTCTTTTTTATTTGTTTAGTTTTTCTGTCTTATTGTGCTAAACATGTCCGCAACTAGTAAAATGCCCTTAACGGAAGACCAGCGCTGGTTGTTGCAACTAGTACATGCTGAGTTAAGGATTATTTTGCTAAGAATTATCTTCGTAGCCCGCCCACTCCTCGAGTACTTTATCGGTAACCTTGATACCAAACCTTGATACTGCCATTCAACAGGATGCTCCAAAATATGCATATTACTGAAAGGGACTGAAACTAACCATGACACTAAACCTATGACAACAACATTTCATGAACTTTGTTGTCTGCCTTCATAGCCATTCATGTTTCTTAAATCATGTGCCTTAAAACTTAAACTTACAAGAAGTTTGACATGGGGTTTTACACTTATAAACTTTTTTTTATACTACGTTGAGATGGGACAAGCTTGTGGCCCACCTGATATTAAGCTGTAACCATCGCCTATATAACAGAAAATTTCCTGGTAGGTCACGCACATTAGTAATGAGAAATAAAAAATAAATTAAATTATTTTACTTAGAACACTTTTGTGATTGATTTCATTATTATAAATACAGGATTTATCACGTACCGTCTTATCGGTGTTTCGACCAACAATATTTCGGTTCGATTCGTGAAACTTCATCAAAGTGAGTACGATCCGGTCTGAATAACGTCTAGCCTCGCACTGCGCGCCATTGTCATCTGCGCGCGAGTGGACAGGCGGGGTGGTGGGGATTGCGTCAAAGAAGGGACAGCGTTTTGACAGACTGTGTCATCATCATTATCATCACTGCT
Organism: Philereme vetulata; assembly: GCA_918857605.2. Taxonomy (NCBI): domain Eukaryota; kingdom Metazoa; phylum Arthropoda; class Insecta; order Lepidoptera; family Geometridae; genus Philereme; species Philereme vetulata. The sequence continues at coordinate 1,471,706 of OU975438.1, read as the reverse complement.
GCTCTCTTCGGTAGTTTTTGGTACAGGCAAACACACAACACTAACTATGTCTCTACCAGGTTCACTCACTCTTCTGTCACTAGCATCACGAAGACATGGCCTCCAGGCTGGCGGTATAACCCATCCTCTATCTCTGTTAAAGTTCGGCACACGACTTATTTCTTTCGTCTCTCGGATTTTGCGAGGAACGAAAAACTTCTCTCTCGCTAAGAACCGGGCCTTGTCGAAACTTATGTAGTGCATCGAAGGAAACCAGAATCTAGGGAACTTAATTAAATTGAAATTTCCTTAAGTCAGATTTTTTTTGTATTTTTTCAATTAAAAACATCGAAATTTAAAAATTCGTAGAACATAATATTGTTCGTGTGGGTGAGGACAATGACAATATCGAGATATCTACACATTATGAAGTATCCTGTATATTCAGCTCATAACAGGCGTACTTTTGTGATGGTTTTAAATTACTATCACGGCTCGGTTTCGATGTAATTATATCACGAATATAAGCATTTTTGGAGGTTTTGTGGGCTTTAAAATTGTTCGTTAACTTTAGTAGCTAACTAAATTACTCAAACTAGACAAAAAACAGTCCATAATGTTTTGCCTTGTCCTATTTGAACTGAAATGAAAAGTGTGATATTTTAGTGATGTAAATTTTGTGCGACAACAGAATTGGGGTCATTAATAATGTAATATAATAATAACTTTTTATTCTAACTAGATCAACACAATATAGACGTAAAGATTGTTGTTTTTAAGTTGAAAATGTTTATTGGAGTAAACTCAGAAACTGAATCGATTCAGAAAAAAAAACACTAAACGGAAGCTACAATATCTATGAGAACAAAGTCGAAAAAATCGTAGGGCACGTTCCTAAGGTGTGTGACCTACGAGGCAATGTTTTGATATAGGTGATGGTTACCACTTAATATCAGATGGGCCATTTGTTTTTTCAATCACCGGGTCGTATAAAAAAAACCGTTCAAGTGCGAGTCGGACTCGCACACGAAGGGTTCCGTACCATTATCTATAAAAATGACAAAAAAAAACACGTTTGTTGTATGGGAGCCCCCTTAAATATTTATTTTATTCTATTTTTAGTATTTGTTATTATAGCGGCAACAGAAATACATCTGTGAAAATTTCAATAGTTTAACTATCACGGTTCATGAGATACATCCTGGTGACAGACGGACAGATAGACAGACAGCGGAGTATTAGTAATAGGGTCCCGTTTGACCCTTTGGGTATGGAACCCTAAAAAAACTGCTACCTGTAAGATAACTGTAATTATGAACCACAGCTCCCAGGCTACCATGACTACCCTTTAAAAGATGGCTCTACAGAAAAATATAGTAAACTAGCTGATCAATCCGCGGCTTCGCACGCGTGGTTTGCCAGTAAAAAGTAACCTATTTGTTAATCCAAGTTATGATCTACGTACGTACCAAATTTCATCGCAATCAGTTCAGCCGTTCCGGTGTGAAAGAGCAACAAGCATCCATACAGCTATACATACAAAATTTCGCGTTTATAATATTAGTAGGATAGTACCTATACAATAATATACAACGTCTGTAAGTGATATATTGTACACTGCAAGCGAGGACACTAATCGGTAGTGTTATTGATCGCATAGCACATAACTTTTTATCACGAGCGCAAGGAAGTTATGCTCAGCTACCTGTGCAGTTAAGAAAATTAGAGAGATAGGCGGAGTAAGGGCAGCACGAAATGTATATTTCGCTTGTTTTCACTCTCTAATGACAAATGGTATTTTATTTTGGGGAACAGCGGCAGATGCTAACAGAGTATTTACCTTGCAAAAGCGAGCTATACGCTATATCTTGGGCATGTGTTGCAATCCTGTAGAGCAAAATGTATGGAACTGGACATCATGACAATGATTGGAGAATTTATTTTCCAAAACGTGCTTTATGTTAGAGAAAATTTACGTAATACGAAATGAGCTACAGATGTCCACAATATCAATACTCGATACAAAATCGCCTAATTATAACAAAAACAAGATTATCAAATATTTTCAAAAGCTATTACTGCACAGCAATAAAATTAATTAATTGAATATCCAAGAATGTTAAAAGTCTTACCGACAATGACTTCAAATTGTTTATCAAAGGACATTTTATTATCAAAAGTTGTTATCGTTTGGACTAAGCTTTTGCAGATAAAAACCTTTTTGTTATGACATTGTAATACAAATTCATACGTCTTGATATTGTAATTAGTGATATATTGATTTTAGTTATCATATTTGATTTATTATTATACAATTGACAACGCTTTTGCAGATACTTCCAATTTCAATGTTAGTATTTTTATTAATTTCTTTTGTTTAAGTAGGTATTGGACTGATTGATGATATCGAAGCGTTTGGGAAACTTCGCAACGTCTTTTCGTCCAACATACCTCAGTGCCTTAAGACGAAAGTCTTCAATCAGTCTGTGTTACCGGTGATGACATATGGAACCGAGACGTGGTTCTTCACTATTGGCCTTATGAATAAGCTCAGAGTCGCTCAACGAGCTATGGAGAGGGTTTCTCTACAGGATCGAACCAGAAATCAGGAGATACGTAGGAGAACTAAAGTCACCGACATAGCCCAACGGATTAGCACGTTGAAGTGGCAATGGGCAGGCCATATAGCGCGCAGAACAGATGGCCGATGGGGCCGGAAGGTTCTCGAGTGGAGGCCACGGACCGGCAAGCGCAGCGTAGGACGTCCACCTACAAGATGGGCAGACGACTTGGTAAGAACCGCAGGTCGGCGTTGGATGCAGGCCGCTTCCAACCGCAGTTCCTGGAGATCAATGAGGGAGGCCTTTGTCCAGCAGTGGACGTCCTACGGCTGATATGATGATGAAGTAGGTATTCAATTTATCTTGTTAAGTTTGTTATCACCATTGACATCATAATTTAATTCTACTAATGTGAGATTTTAATTAAGCTAATTAGTTTTAATTTTATTTTTTTTTATTATTGTACTGACATATCTAAGAACATTGAGAAAAAATAGTCTAGAGAAGAAAATTTTTACATGCAATGGTCAGAAATACGTAACCACTTGCAAGTTCAAAAGACGTAATATGTTTGAAACTTTGAAACCGATATAAATCCCAAAGAAAACTATGTTTGTCTCGTTTCTTATATAGTCAAAAGAATTACACCGAAATGAGACAACAAGATATTGTTTATTTGTAATCGGAAATATGGCCAGAGTTGCCAGTGGTCAGAAGAAATTACCCCTGAATGAGTGAAGGAATGAACGAAAGTACTCAATAAATTACTGGGGCATGATAAAGGCTCTGTATATTCTAAACAGAATTTTTGTGTAACTTCCAAATGATCATAAGACTTAATAAATTGCGGATTACGGATAGGAATAAAACATGTTTAGATGCGTAAACATACTTTGGAAAACCTTTGATTTACAAGTTTCTACAATGTTTTAAACTAAATACCTTCATGATGAAAGCATGCTTTGTACACTAGCCTAAACCTACTGTTATAATATATTTAAGCTCATTTTAAGTGAACTGTAATTTGTCCTTATGAGAACGAACTCTTTAAACCGAAACATTATATTACGTCACTATTAACATTACAACAATCTGGAAGAAAAATCTTCTTAGGGTTAAGCTCGCCTTTGTACATGACCTCTATTTCTGTATTTTTAATATTGTCTTTTGTGCAATAAATAATAAGACCATACATTTACGAATAGTAAATTGTTTCCAGATGAATGGCTCCAGTCTTCCCTGCCTCAGTGAGTGATTTCAACTAAGATAGAATGTTGCTACCCTCGTGATAAGAAACTACCCTCGGGTCAAGGGCTGTGAGTTTAGCCTTAATCCTTTTGACAACTTGACTCTGTTTACATTTTGTTTCTTGTGTTTTAGGGTTCGGTACCTCAAAAGGAATAAATAAACCTTTATAGTATCACTTTGTTGTCCGTCTGTCTGTCCGTCTGTCAAGACCCTTTTTCTCAGGAATGCGTGGTGGTTTATAACTAGATAGTTGAAATTAATATTAAATACGTACACACCGCTACACATCAAGCTATAAAATTCCAGTATAAGCTGAACTCTTATTCTACGAAAAGTCTACACAATGTGAGGTCAGCTTATACTGGAAATGTATAGCTAGATGTGTAGCCGTGTGTACTACAAATACATACCACTTTCATACAAAGTGTTGCTATTAATGTCTTTTTTCAATGTATGTTTTAATTTATTACTTTTTTGTCTATGCCATAGTGTTGTTTCAAATGAATGTTTTTTACATTACTTTTAATTTACTATGGTCTCTAGAAGCTGTAAAAAAAACAAGCTCAGAATAAGTCAAAGCTATCAAAAAATACGGCCCTTTATGCCGTATATTTTGTTCTCAAATACCTATATCAAAACCTTTAGGGTACTTCCCGTTGACCTGGCACAAGGAAAGGAAAAAAAAGTGACATTCCGCGTGTGCCGACAGAAGTGAACACTTGAACAATTACGAGATACTTACATATATACAGAGGTGTCGGTAACGATAACAGAAACAGTGTTGCGAGTTCAGTGGTTTTTCCCTTATCTTAGTAAATAGGGTATTATAGACGAATCGGCGACGCAATGCCAATGTGGTGCCCAGCTCCAAACAATGGCACACGTCCTTGCATGCCCATCCTGCCCTACCACCTGCACGATGGGGCAACTGATGACCTGCTCCGACTCTGCCATGAACGTGGCGGCGTACTGGTCAAAATGGCTATAGTATTGACACATCGACACTAAAGAAGAAGAAGTGAATTCTCCCTACTCAATAAATGCCCAACGCGCCTAAAGAAGTGTTCACTACTTATATACAGGTGTGTCAGTAACGTTAACAGTGTCGCGAGTTCAATAGTTTTTATCCCACCTCAAAAAATGCCCAACGTGCCTAAACAAGTTTTCACTTCAAAAATCCGTTTAATGTTTATTGGAAGTTATATTATTAGGTTGGGGAAAAAGTTTCTTCGGATTTTTTAAAAAAATTAAGAAATTATTGAAAAAGTCTGTGGTTTTTTGTGAAAAGTCAGTTTTTAGCTGGTTCAGGTATGTAAACAATTAAACATTGCAACCCATAACAGTGTAACTCGTTGCGAAAAAAGTTCCCAATGTCAGGAACCCACCCACAGTCAAACAATATTTTGCACGTTTTAGTTTAAATCTTAGTGCTTAGTCCAACCAGGCACATGTGACCCCAAGACATAGGCTGCATTGCCTCGCCGAATCGCAATGCTTATGCGTTGACCCAGATAAATGCCAGCTCTTGGATGTCGTTGCTTCGATCAGACGCCCATGATTTAGTGATCTGGAGCAGTTGACCTATCTATAGATCGTTTGCAACAGTATTTATATGTTTCGACTGTTCCTGCTGTATATTTTCATAATTTTTAGTATACCTAAGAATATATGTGTACCTAAATGTATCCTCCAAAGTACACCGCACTCCGTGTATTCGTAAATTTTGCTCCATCCAAAGGTTGGCTGGAAGAGATCGCTTTCAGCGATAAAACCGCCCATTATATTGCCTTATTTATTCTAGCCTAGTACATATTTTTGTATTATTTCCGTTTGTGTGGTAATTCAATAAAGAGTTATTATATTATCTTTCTTATCTTATCGTTATATTTTGTAAATAAATGTAAATATCTTTATCCTTTGTTTATAAAACAATTGATTTGAGGGCAACAAAGGTCATGTCATTGTCTTAAACATTATTACACTTTGACTAACTTTTGATGAAAAGATATTGAAACGTATAGTTGAAAATGTTTTTCAAGCACTGTTCCGCTTTATTAAAGCCATCATAAGAAGACCCCTTATGAAACCCTATCTTTACCTAATAATATAACCAACTTGAGTTTCCAATATAACAAGGAAGCTTTCAAGAACCGTTCTTGATGCGCACAGCTAAGATAAGGAACAATTTACTGTCGTCTGTTTTTCATAAAGAATATAATCCGGGCAACTTTAAGGTAAGAGTGAATAAGTTCTAGATCTTCGTGCTTCACTTTAGACCACATCATCACTTACCAGGTGAGATTATGGTAAAACGAAGAACAGTTTAATAAAAACAGATTATGAAACAAATAAGATGTTATTTTAAAAGAAAAGTGCTTATGTCGTGAATATTGAGTAGTCTCTATATTTACATTGAAAACATGATTATACAGAACCTACTTTGAGTGGTGTTGGCCTAGCAAGATATACCACGACTTGCGATTCGGAGGTAGAGTAGGCATGACCGCTTTACGAGCAGTAGTCGATCAAGTTATGTCTGTAGATGGGTTTGTAAACATATTGTATAATCATTTTTCTTACAGAGTCACGTGCCGGTGTTATCCCGTTTTATCCGGTAATATTTATTGAAATAAATGACGAAAGTTTTTTAAGTCCCTATTTATTCATACTCGGCTTGTAGTCTGTATAATTTTCATACAAAATTACACAACGCTTTATTGTCGTCTCGCGTTATTCGATTAAGAGTGAATAGGTTAGGTGACTTCTAGATATTCGTGCTCCATCTAAGACTACATCATCGATTACCAACAGATGAGATTGTAGTCAAACTAAGATAACCAAGTAAAAAAAAAACTGTGAAAATATACCAATACAACCTTATTATCGGAATGACGTAGGTGCTGAATACTATATTAACGTCAACAAATTATGTGATACGCAAAAAAATACCTGGAAGTTTCAGGATATATAAAGATAACAGGCGTTGTCTCCTTTGAAATATTTACAAGTTAATGGCCTTAAAGAACATAATAGTAGATTATTAAACGAGGGGATAAAGCAGTGTCTTACGTCACGGGCGCTATATTGAATCCCGAACGTAACGAAGTATTATAGAGTTAACTCACGAGCAGAGCCAGGGAGTTACTAGAATCCTGAGTTCAGAAAGGGGTATAAGAACGCCCAAGCTTTATCCACGAGGAGAATACTTACTTTTCACACTTTCTGCGAGACAATAAAAACAAAGTCTAGGTTGGTGCATTCTGTGCAGAGGTTAGTCCGATTTAAGAATAAGTTCTGATTGTTTTATTTAGTTCAAATTTTAATACAGATGAGGTTCCAAATTTAAATTACCCCTTGTAGGCATAATGAAATTCAGTCCAACTTTACACCCGGCTCAGCCGTAGGGATTTAATCACCTACTTTCGGTGAGGTTTACATGACATTGCCGAGCAGGTGGTGTGAAAAGGCTTGTATTTACTACTTTTATTCAGTAAAGCGTAGGCATCTAAAACGTAATAATTTTCCTAAGCACCTATAGATAACATGAAAAAAGGAAAAATTATTCACATCGTAGCAAAATTATTCCGTACTATCTTCGATTTCCGCTACAAAAAAAAGCTGAGCTCGTATTTCATTCCAACAGACTCCAGAATAGGCCCCCCGGGTGTGTAATATCCGTGAAATATGCGTTTATTCGAACAAAGCAACAGGGCGAGCTGAGAATATTCCGAATATTTCAATATAGCAAGCTACAAAATAAAAAACTAGAGTGCATGTTGTAGGGAATACATGTATATATATATATATATATATATATATGTAATTTTATATGCAGCGACATTTTATTAGGGATGCAACGCGACTGCCTCAATACACAAAATATTTATGTAAATATTATACACGAAATAACTGCATATAAACAAATAAATATTGCTGGACATTTTACACAGCGCTATCTAGCCCCAAACAAAGCAGAGCTTGTACTATGGGAACCAGATAACTGATAGCATACTTATATAAATTTTTTTTGTAAATACATACGTATAATATATAGAGAAACAACCAGACCTGGAACAAATATCTGTAGATCATGCAAACATTTGTTCCGCGGCGGGAATCGAACCCACTTCCTGCGTCTCAGCCGGCTATTCGCCCACTGCACCACGGAGGTCGTCAAATGATTATTTGACTATCGATCTAAAGTACCAACTCACATTGTTTATATTGATTACTAGCTGACCCGTCCGCAGCTTCGCACCCTTGAAATTTCCCGTTCCCGTGGAACTCGATAAAAACTATATAAAACACTCTTGTCAAAGTGACGCGACACTTCATGCAAATGACGTCACGTCAATGAATGACGGTTAAGTTATATGGATATCGTTCATACAAAAATACTAAAATCACGATTAAAATTTTGAGGGTAGGTGGGTGAAAAACACTCTATGGCCTTTTTCATACCTACCAAATATAAAAAAAAAACATTAAAATTGGTTGAGCTGTTTCGGAGGAGTGCGATCACTAAAAGAGTGACAAGAGATTTTTATAGGTATAGCTGACCCCGCGAACTTCGTAACACCTTAGAATCAATACATTTTGTGTTGCTAAGCTGAGTTAAATTTTTTTTAATATACTTTTCTGTGCACGTATATAGGTAATCAACTATCTCTATACTTAAAGTAGAAAATTATTAATGTACTAACATCGCTTTTAAAAATAGGGGTTGGTGGTAGAAGGTTGAAAATCTATAATTGTATGTATTTTTTATTGCCAGATCTTAAAAAAATATAAATGAAAATTTGTGTCCAAAAAATAACAAATAAATATTTGGGGTGGACCAACCTTATCACATAGGGGTATGAAAAATAGTTAATGTTCTATTCTCAGCCCTACCAAATATACACTCAAAATTTTATAAGAATCGGTAAAGCATTTCGGAGGAGTTTTGTTACAAACACTGTGACACGAGAACTTTATAGATTTATTAGACTAGCTGACCCCCGCAAATGTTGTTCTGCCATATAAATTATCAAAAACCAAATGCAGAATGAAATTTCAAAGTGACGCGACACTTAATGTAAATGATATTTAGCAATGGTTAAATTATATGGATATTGGTGGCGATTCTGTTGTTTACGCTGACTGACTAAAATTGTGTAAAATACGAACGGCCTTATCTTGTTTACGCTAAAGATGAAATTAGAATAACATTTAAAGTGACATTTCTAAAATTAAGTAACTTTTACTAAGAGGGCGTGTTTCCGGGCTAGTTTTATTCATCACCAATTTGACTGCTGACTAAAACTAGCCCAAAAACACGCCATCTTAGTCAAAAACACTTAATTTTAGAAATGCCACTTTAAATGTCATTCAAATTTGATCTTTAGCGTAAACAGAATAAGACCGTTCGTATTTTACACAATTTTAGTTAGTCAGTGTAAACAACAGAATCGCCACCATTGTTCATACAAAAATACTAAAATCGCGATAAAAAAATGAGGGCAGATGGTGAAAAAAACTCTTATTAGGGTTAAGCTCGCCTTTGTACATGTCCATTTTGTAAGCTATTTTTATCTGTAAATCTATTTGTGTACAATAAAGAATAAAAATACTTTACGACATAAGAATATAAGAATCAGGCAAGCCGTTTCGGAGGAGATTTGTTACAAACACTGTGACACGAGAATTTTATATATTAGGTTAGATTACGAATGTTATGGGCATAGGGGTTATCCCACCCAAGTAAAATAAGGCCTAATGGCATGTTTTAAAGATTTATTAATTTTATTTTTGTTTGGGGTACAATTTGCTTCTTTTTTTTAAATATATTATAGGCTTGCGTTTGACCACGATCTCGCCTGATAGTAAGCGATGATGCAGTTTACTATGGTACACGCTTGCCTAGAAGAAACCTATTCACTCGCGACTTAAAGATACCCAGGTTGTAGCTATCTGGAAACACAGACTCTGGCAAGTCGTTCCACTCTTTGGCGGTACGCATAATAAAGGTCGAAGAGAACCGCTTTGTGCGAATGGGAGGTATTTCTACCATACGGGTGGCGCACCGCAGAGCGTCTGGTTGTCCGTTGATAGAAAGGAGATGGTGGAATCAGGTTGAAAAGTTCTGCCGCACACTCCCCGAAATTTACTCGATAAAAAACCGAGAGGCTAGCAACCTTTCGTCGATGCTCCAGGCTGAGGAGCCTTGCATCAACTAGCTCATCATGGTCTCATGATGGAGACGGATGCAAGACAATGGAACGTCTGAATGGATTATTGGAGGCTACTAGTGTTTGGGCTCATTTGAATCTGCTTGCCGATTATGAATTTTATAAAAGCTTGTTTTGAATAAGTAATATTTCAACAAAAAACTTAGTAATTGTGCTCTTTTTCAGTTCAATGGTTTTTTTTATATAAAACGCACTGTTTAAAATCGCCATGTATAAACGGTCTTTGGGTTTCATTATCGTATAAAATCATTTTATTATTGAACTTGTTTTCCCACGATTTTTTGTTGGACAACGAGGAAAACTCTGATATACAAATAGCTGAAAAATACGACAAAATACAAAAAAGCGCTTCTGTGAATTTCCAATCTGTAGGAATATTACAAATGTTAAGTTTTTTCATAGTGTATCGAATATATACGTATATATATACATAATATATACGTGGGGTCCCGTGAGATAAACCTATTGAATATTGAATACATTTTTTTAACGTAAATCGGCGTCGCCTTTGCGGCGATGCCGCTTAGTCAGTATAACAGATACCTACGTGCATGATGGACGAATACCATTTGATTGTTTGTTTAATACAGACTGTTTTTTTGATATTTTAGGATTTGATAATAAGGTTTTTCGTAAATTAAAAAAATCAATTGTTATGAATTTGAAAAACAAAACCCATTTTAAAACAACGCGTAGCATAGGAGCGTAGTTTTTACATTTTTATTTACTGATGGGTGCTTCGCAATTTGTTTGTTTATCCGAAAAGGGGTCATTGTCCTCGTTTACAATAACAATTACCTTTTCCTACATACTAATTATTTTATTTTATTTTCAAAATTTTAGGAAAACGCACAGCTAAGTCTTAAAAAAGTTATTTACACAATATATGCCAGTATATACCAGCGCATGTGTGCTGATGGCCATATAAAAAGTTTCCGTAGATGTAAATACATAAATAGAATAACAAAAACACAGTGAATGTAGACGACAGGAGTTATAAAACTTAGAGCGACATTAAATAAAAGTAATAGTTAATATAAGAAGAAATTATCGCTTAGCGAGCGTTTAAGCTTACTTGCAGATGTGTTATATAAATCGACATCAATTTTTTTATTGACCAGTGAGTTAATTTAGCAATTTGCTAGCTCGTAATTTGTATAAGAATTATGTTGAAGATACGTTCTAAGGTAAGCACAACGTCCAAAATCCCTTTAACTTAAACTACCTAGAGCATTTTTGAAAGTTTTGCGAACATTGTACATAATTACTGATTAAAACGCGTATTTATCCCGTTTGTACCTATTTTATTTGTTATTCGTATTTCTGATAATAAATAAATAATAAATATTGCTGGACATATCACACAGCGCTATCTAGCCCCAAACTAAGCAGAGCTTGTACTATGGGAACCAGATAACTAATAGAATACTTAAATACATTTTCATTTTGTAAATACATACTTACTATATAGAGAAACAACCAGATCCGGAACAAATATCTGTAGATCATGAAAACATTTGTTCCGCGGTGGAAATCGAACCCGCTACCGCCTGCGTCTCAGCCGGCTATTCGCCCACTGCACCACGGAGGTCGTCGATGCGATGATATTCTATGCGTAACTGGTTGCAAACTTTACACCGCTAATTAGAATTGAATAAATATATATTTGTAACTACACAGTAAATGCACAAAAAAGTGTGTGCTTTAGACCACACGACTGAAGTCCACCTCCTTTTTTAAAATATTAATTTATAAAATTGTTCAATTACAAAATTGTCCGTAGGTCGATTGTCTGTAGGTCGATTAGTCTATGTTCAATTCTTCATTAAAATTTAATCTTAACTTTAATCTTTAACTTAATCTTCACTAATTTCTATCTCCCTATGAACTTCCGTTCGCACCTTTCGTATCGCATTCACTAGCTTACTCACCAAGTCGAGCTCGCGTAAAGATTCAAAATTCAAAAATATAATGGTACAAAAGATAATAAGTTATAAGTAACCAATCGACTATCATAAGTTGCTAAAAAGACTCTAACTCAGTAGGATGCGGGTTGTAAATTGGGTATAACAACCCACGTTGGTCTACCGTTAGAACCGAATCGGATTTGCAGACTTTAACTGACTAATACTTACGTATTTTAAATATATTATTTGTATTCTAAGCGACATTATATTCGCATATTCGATTGCGTATTTCTGATTCTAAATTATGCCGGTTTTCTTACAATGAACTTAAACTTAAGAATGTATTACTGATGATCTCAGTGGTGCAGTACGCGGCTGAGACGCGGCGGGTTGTGGGTTCAATTCCCGCCGTGGAATAAATATTTGCATGATCTGCAGATATTTGTTCCTGGTCCAGGTATTTTTCTATTATAAAAAAGTATATTAGTGTTCCATCACATAGCTGGTACAAGCTTTGTTAAGTTTGGGGCTAGATAATGCAGTGTGAAATGTCCAACACCATTTATTTATTTCATTTTCATCATCATATCAGCTATAGAACGTCCACTGCTGAACAAAGGCCTCTCCCATCATCCCCCAGAAGCCTTTATCAGATAGTCTTTCCATCGAGACTATCGTCCTGCGCTGCGCTTGCCAGTGTGTGGTCGCCACTCTAGAATGTACATAATATTGTTTATTTATTAAGAAAATGGGCTACAAAAAACTTTTTATTACCAGCATTAGGTTTATGTTCATAGTTTTTGACGTAAAAATATAGTGTACATTACTTCACTGCAGCATGGCATAAAACTGACATAACAGTAGATATAGGACAAGACAACTCTTAATGATCCCAGCTGAGTGCACAAGTATGTAGACCATTTTCAACCAAAACTAGGTGAAAATAAGCCTCATGCAATAAGTTTTTATAACTATAATGCCTTTTTGGTAGCTGGTTTCTAATTTTATAGATTTTACAATTTTTTTATACTGCCTGGTGATGAAACAAGCATAGGTCCACCTAATGTTAAGTAGTAACCATCGCCTTTAGCAAAGTATTGCCTCGTAGGTCACGCATATTAGAAACGTGCCCTACTATGCACTGTCCTGCGTCCATCAACTTGAGGTATTCATTCAAATATCTATGGATGGTTGAATCCAAACTATAAAAAGGAATGGGCAGCTACCAATAAAATTACTACTGAATTTTCAATATTTGGGATGTTTTTATCGATATCTATTATACTCGTTATTTATTGTACACTTACTAGATATTAGAAAACATATGATATTTTTGAAGGCGAGTAAACATTTAAAGAGTATGTATAGCTGATTATATCTACGTATGTACACCCAATAAATACAATATATTGCGAGCAATACTACTAGTCTAAGTTTTTCTCTTGCATTACAACTGATAGATTCCAGGGTGTATTATATAGCTTTGACGGCTTTAAGCGCGTGGTTTGTCAATAAGTTTAACGTCAGGTCATAATTTATATATATATACCAAATTTTACACAAAATCAGTTCAGCCGTTACGTCGTGATTAGGTAAAATCAAACAAACAAACGTCCAAATTTTCTCATTTATCGTAAGCTTCCGACCGCGGCTTAAAACGCGAGGTATGTCAGTTAAAAGCCTATAAAAATTTCAAGGAAGTTGGTCCCGCTGTTGGGTTTGCTAATAAAAGCAGTGGACTATAATTATTGCTAGTTTATTGGACGTCAAGGACGCGCGCCTAGCTTCCGTCGATTCGTCTACTGAGTGATGGGTCGGCGCCGGTGCACGCTGGCGGCCGGTGGCTTCGGTCCCCCCTCCAGTTGACCCTTGCCTTGAAGGTGTCGAGCAATGCAGTGATTTTGTCTCCCACACCCGCCGTTTATTGAAAATTTGGAAAAAGGTCTCCTTTAGAGCTTGCCATTCTTTCCGGTCTTCTTTATTCTTTATTTTACGCAAGAAAATACATTATAAAGTACAGAAATAGAGGACATGTACAAAGGCGAGCTTAACCCTATGAAGAGTTTTCTTCCAGCAAACCTTTGAGGCTAGAGAGAGAGAGAGAGATCATAATTATATACATATATCTTAAACAAATAAAACGAAATGTACCAAAAGAAAGTAATAAAATGAATTAATATAATAAATAAACTAATATATACAGAAAATAAATATATACCTACAATAAAATAAAATTACACAGAAAAATAGTGCACACAGCACTATCTAACCCCAAACTAAGCAGAGCTTGTACTATGGGAACCAGATAGCTGATATAATACTTATATACCTTTTTTTTGTAAATACATACTTATATTATATAGAAAAACATTCAGACCCGGAACAAATATTTGTAGATCATGCAAACATTTGTTCCGCGGTGGGAATCAAACCCACTACCTCATGCGTCTCAGCCGGCTATACGCCCACTGCGCCACAGAGGTCGTCAATGAAATTTGTTATATACGTAGATTATAACCTTGATCACCGCATAGGCTACCATTTATCCCTTGTATCACTTTCCGTGGGATAAAAATGGGGTGTCAAGTGAAGTCGCAACAGCGAGTTTAGCTTTATTTTTAGGTTACCATCACATTTACTACTGTAACGCGCGTACTACGTCGCGGGCAACAGCTAGTTTTTATATAGCAAATTAAAATTGTAAAGGAAACTAGAAAAATAAATAATTAATTTAAGTTTGACTTGATGAATGAAGGAACTCTAAAAGACTTACCAATTTATTTCTGTGTGAAATATAAGTCTATTTTATTTATGTCATTTTCGTTACTATTATATTATACAGAATGACTGTTGTACAGACTTGAACTTTGTTTTGCACTGTACACACTTAACATGACTCCATAGTGCAAACTTGCTTAGATAAAGCAAAGTTTCAAGGCGTAGCAGCATACCACTACATACTTGACAGGACTCAAGCTAAAGATACTTCTAAGTAATGTAACATTGCATCAAGACCACATAGAACGGCTCATAATGGAGTCTACACAACAAGGATATCTTTGCGCAAGCCTAGAAATTTGAACAAATTCTTCCCACAGAAGCATTGCAACATAATCAACTGACTCAAGACTGTAGAGACCATCTCATGATGAAGCTCACACACGTCAAAGATTTCTTTGCGCAAGCCTAGAAAATTGAACAAATTCTTTCCACAGATGCCTTGCAAGATAATCAGCTAACTCAAGACTGTAGAGACCATATCATCATAAAGTTCACACACGTCGCAGATTTCTTTGCGCCAGCCTAGAAGTTTGAATAAAGTCTTTCCACAGAAGCCTTGCAAGATAATCAGTTGACTCAAGACTGTAGAGATCATATCATCATAAAGCTCACACACGTCGAAGATTTCTTTGCGGAAGCCTAGAAATTTGAACAAATTCTCGCCATAAATGTCTTGTAAGATAATCAGCTGACTCAAGACTGTAGAGACCATATCATCATAAAGCTCACACATGTCGAAGATTTCTTTGCGCAAGCCTAGAAGTTAGAACAAATTCTTCCCACAGAAACCTTGCAAGATAATCAGCTGACTCAAGCCTGTAGATACTATATCATCATAAAGCTCACACACGTCGAAGATTTCTTTGCGCAAGCCTAGAAATTTTAACAAATTCTTCCCACAGACGCCTTACAAGATAATCAGCTGACTCAAGACTGTAGAGATCATATCATCATAAAGTTCACACACGTCGAAGATTTCTTTGCACAAGCCTAGAAATTTGAACAAATTCTTACCAAAGAAGCCTTGCAAGATAATGAGCTGACTCAAGACTGTAGAGACCATCTCATCATGGAGCTCACACACGTCGAAAATTTCTTTGCGCAAGCCGAGATATTTGAACAAATTCTTCCCACAGAAGCCTTGCACGATAATCAGCTGACAGAGGGATGGACGGACAAAGTTGCACCATAAGGGTACCGTTCTTACCATTTTGGTCCATTACCCTAAAAAATTATGCGTCGACTGAGGACCTCCTTCTGTTTTTTATCGGTTTAAAATGCTCAAGGGAATGCTTTAGTGTATACTCACCATTATTTTACTAAAGAGAGATAGAAATAGCTCCAACTCGGTCAAAAATGTTATAATTTATACTTAATTATTTATATTATTATGTATTCTAAAAGGATCAATAAAAAGAACAACCATTTATGTTTCTTGCCTTTCTTTCCTGGTTTGGTCGCGAAGGAACAGACAGTAAATTTGACATTGCAAAGTGATCCATGTGATTTAAATAAACAAATATTTGAGTTTTATTAAAGTTGATTACATTTTAATAGAAAGGACCCATAGTGACCAACAAGATTAATTGTTGAACAGATAAATATATTAGTTCACTAGCGCAATAATTATTTATCCATCTATCTACCTCTTAGTTTTGCAACACTGAAGTCTATACTGTAAACTTGTTGAGATAAAGCAAGTTTCTGAACGGCTTTAGCATTGAGTTACGAGTTAATAACGTGCAGGTTCTAATTAGCTACCTACGATTAAATGTAGATACTGCTTTAATTACTCGGGACAAAGGCGTGCTGATTTTGCAGGTGCAATTTGAAAACAATAATTGTTGTTGTAGAAACATCTCTTTCTCTCTACTAAATTTTACTTAATTATTTTTTATACAGTTTTGTAACAATGTGTTTTTCCGTGGGCGGGCTGTTAACCCTCCGCACAAGGGAGGAAGTAGCGGCACTCACCCAGGCCTTGGACAAGGAAGCCAAAAAGATAGGTCTCAAAATTTGCCACGAAAAACTGAATACCTCCACATGAAGCGTTATAAAAACGTCAGACGGCCACGTGAAAACTTGCATGTTGGAGATATAGTTTACAAAGGAGTGGCCCAGCTTAAGTTCTTAGGCTGCACTGTGACTGACACGAACACGAGGCAGGAAGAAATTGAGATTCGTATACAAAATGCCCTCAGATGCAGTGCAGCACTTCATAATGTGTTGGTGTTCAAGATTCTGAGCAGAAAGACAAAAATTCGGATCTACAGGACCGTTATTAGACCGATATTTATATACGGCTGTGAGACTTGGACACTTACACTGAAGGAAGATAACAAACTCCTGGTGGCAGAGCGGAAGGTCCTCCGTAAGATACTGAGACTAATCCGCAGAGAGGACGGAAGCTTGAGAGTCCGAAAGAACTTAGAGATCGAGGAGCTAGTGAAGGAACACATCATCGGTGAAACGAAAGCGCTTCGCCTTCGCTGGCTTGGCCATTTAGAGAGAATGGGAGAGGATCGACTAGTTCACAACGCCTACCTCGGTCTCGCCGCCGGCCGGCGACCCGTTGGACGCCCGCGGTACCGCTGGAAAGATGTAGTGAAAGAGGACCTGCGTGAGTTACAAGCTGAAAACTGGCGGGAAGCTGCACAGGACAGGCCAAAATGGTAACGGCTTTAATCGGAGGCCAAGACACACTTCGGGTCGCTGAGCCATAGGAGTAAGTAAGTATTTTTTATACGACCTGGAAATGGAACACGTATATGGCCCGATATATGGCACGTACATATATCTTTATGTTTCTTCTGTGATTACCATCTTATAACAAAGTATTGCCCTGTTACGCAACTTAGAAACGTGCCCTACGACGATTGCTATCAACTTGAGGCGTACAGGTTTAAAGCATCATGAGCCTATAATTAATATTTTATATCCATTTTTGTTTATTACTAGTTGTTGCAGTAAATGAAACGGGGGCAAAATGCCTTTCATCTTCATCATCATCCCGACTTCATCCACTGCTGGGTATAGGCCTCCCTAAGTTTGCCATCCACCACGATCCTGCGCTAGTCTCCGCCATTGACGGCCCTCGACTCTAACGATGTCGTCCACCCATCTCGCTGCCGGAAGTCCTACATTTCTACAGCCATTCCTCGGCCACCATTCAGTTGCTATCCTGCTCCACCTGTCATCACCACGTCTTGCCAAGTGTCCCGCCCTAGACCATTTGAGCTCCATAACTCGATTATTTTTGTTCTTCTACGGATTTCGACGTTTGGAACTCGATCTAAGAGTAAAATGCCTTTAATAACAATAAATATGTACATGTCTTAAATATAGAAGAAACAGTTTAATCATCTAAAGACCGTTGCAAACGATCTATAGATCCAACTGCTCCAAATCAATACTGTGCACAGTGGTCAAAACTCAACCGCAATTTTTTTAAGTCCTAATTTTAGCATTATTTCTCTTAGTTCTCCATATAAACTTTAACTACGCCAAATCTCTTTCTTCCGTGCTCGCAATAAGCTTAAAAAGAGGTACAAAGTTTTATACAGGATGTCCTGGAACTAGTATTTAAAGCCTGAACGGGATGATTCCATGAAAATCAGCAAATATTCACAGAATAAAAACTTATATAAGCATTTTATTTTGATTTTCTAGCTTTACTTTAAATCAGCCGTTTTTTTAGGTTTTCGCCTTCTTTTGACTTACTAAGGTATCTTACGCGGTGGGAATCGAACCCGCAACCTTCTGCGTCTATGCCGCCTGTTCACCCACTTCGCCACTGAGGTCGTTTATCGGCTGATTTAGATCAAATATGCTAAGTGAAATATTTCGTTAGTACTTATACTATTTGATGTAATTATAGTAGTCTCAGAAGGTTGCGGGTTCGATTCCCACCACGGAACAAATGTTTGCATGATCTACAGACATTTGTTCCGGGTCTGGTTATTTCTCTATATAGGTATATATACGAGTATATATGTATAGGTATATATTAGGTTGGGGAAAAAGTTTCTTCGCATTTTTTAAGAAAATTCAAAACATTTTTTAATATAGTTTATTTGCATTTAACTAAAGTATGTAGGTACCATTTTGTTGGATAACTTTTTGCCATCTTGTACGTAGGGACATGATACCATTGCTATATAAATTTTGGGGCTTCTGATCAAAATACAGCGACAAGTAGTTTTGGCAGTCCTCTCGTGATGTTAACCTGACACTGCCTAAAGAATTCTGAAGAGACCGAAACAGATGGAAATCTGAAGGTGCAAGGTCAGGACTATACGGCGGATGTATTACCACCTCCCAGCCAAACTCTCTTAATTTTTGCTGAGTGGCTAAATATGTGTGAGGTCTAGCGTTATCATGATGAAAAACCATACCCCTTCTGTTGATTAATTCCGGCCGCTTTCTCTCAAATTCTTGCTTTAATCTCATCAGTTGTTCGTAGTATAGTTCAAAATCGATGGTCCTGCCTGGTGGTAACAGCTCATAATGAATAATGCCCTTCCAATCCCACCACACACACAGAATCACCTTGTTGCGAGTTAACCCGGGTTTCGCCACAGTCTGTGAAGCCTGACCGGCCTTTGACCACGACCTTTTACGCACGTTCTTGTCGTACATGATCCACTTTTCATCACCAGTTATCAGCTTCTTAAAAATGGTTCGGTTTCATTACGTCATAATAAAGAATCACAAATGAGTACACGGTTCATTAGGTTTCTTTCAGTGAGCTCGTGGGGTACCTAAATGTTGAGCTTTTTTGTGTATCCAGGTTTTTTTTCAAATTGCGCGAAAACTTTTTTGTGGCCAATTTCCAGTTCTTCAGATACGTCGTAACTACTGATATGCCGATCTTGCTCCACTTTTTCGAAAATGGCATCAATTTTATCCGTAATAGGGCGACCAGAGCGACGTGCATCTTTGACATCAAAATTTCCGGATTGAAAACGCTTTAACCAAATTTGTGCTACTCTCACAGACACTGCACTAGTTCCATAAACATCGCTAATTTTTTTCACGGCATGTGTTGCATTTCTCCTTTTTTTGTAGTAAAATTTAAAAATGTATTGAATTTCTTCATTAGATTCACTTATCTTTACAGTACGAAAAACAAATAAAAATCACACATTTTCCTAACTTGAATTTGGAGTTATCTTCTTTAAAATTAAAATTTTGAATGATAGCAAAACCAGCCAGATACAAATAGTATAGGCATAGAGATTTTATTACAAGTTCATACATACTATAATGCGAAAAGACTTTTTACCCAACCTTCGCACAGTAAAAGCTTTGTATAGTTTAGGGCTAGTTGACTTTGTGTGAAATGCCCAAGATTACTTATTAACAGAATTTTAACAAAAATCTGTAATTTTTTGCCCAATGATTCTTCAACGATCGAATTCACAAAAGTCTTAAAATATTTTCTTGTTCTCGTATCGAGAATCGCCCTCCCTTGAGTTAACGTGCTAGTTTTGAGACATCCTATATCGATTCAATCACTTTTTGGTTTCTTCGACAATAAACCCTCTTTGACTTTGAAGTAGAGATCGCGTAAACTAAAATAATGAGGCGCATTTGTCAAAGATCTCCGAAGTAATGAAATGTAAACTCAATTCGGTTATATAAACTATACCAGATGGCTGCACCATCTGTTTGCAAGTCAGCACGCCTGAGGCTGATGGCAAATAAATAAAATTTAAATAATTTAAATCCATCGCGACTAAATTATGCTCCGTGGCCTTCTTGTACCGTCGTCTTAAAGTCAATAAAATTATATCGAGGATTGTATATATTCAGGGTGAATTTAGAACCAACCAAGTATTTTTTTATGTGAAAACTTCTTTAGGCGCGTTGAACATTTTTTGAGATGGGATAAAACCATTGAAATCGCGACACGGTTACCGACACCTGTCACTGACTAATAACACTGACTGTTACTGACAGTCCGTAGATATTATATTCCCTTCATTTACTGACACCTCTGTATTTAAGTGTCTGTAGTGTAGTCTGCTTTTATGCAAGTTTTCACTTCTGTCGGCACTCCCGGAGTGCCACTTTTTTTAAACGTTTGTGTTCCTAAGCAACTTTTCTAAGAAATAACATGTTTATGTTGGATATTTTACTCTATTGCATAAGGTTTAAGTTTCACAATTCAGTTTATTTGTTTTAATTCTGTTTAAATATTTATGTTGAGTTGAATAATCATTATAAAACGTCAAATATTAGGCAATTAACTCATGTACATTGTATAAGCCTTCACGTAGTAACCAAACTATTAATTCTTGAGGAAATTTTAGTAGCTGAAGGCTTTTGAGTGTGTAATTGAGATTATACATAAAAGGGATGTTTAGATAATCTCAACTACACATTGTTTATTTTATTAGTTACAAATTTCCTCCCACGGTTTCGTACGCGTGTTTTGTCAATAATCTAACCCTACTTCTGTGCAATCGGGTAAAAAAATAAATGAATGAATATATTGCAAAAAGTAAAAAAAATCTGTACATAGGCGAACTTAATGCTAGATAGCATTATCTTCCAGTTAACCTTTGTGTAATGCCGTACACAGACAGTAGTCTATGACTCAATCACGTAAAATCCCGTTCATCCATATTATTTGATCAAGCGAAGCCAGATCTAATCTAATCTGTCTTGTGTGTTGCTAAGCAACACACAAGACAGTATTACCCATACTCATAGTACTCAATCCGCTTGCGACACCTGCTGTGCGAATAAGCACCTAGTATACTACTAGATATATTATAAAGTTGTATGAATAGACAGCGGCTCATCACCCGTCGACTATCCCAGTCACACAAGCGTTCCAGTGCTTTGTGAAATATAATAGTGTTATCTACACTATTATATTGATATATTATATTTATATATAATAGTGTAAATAGTATAATAGCCTATATATTAAATTTCACGACGATCAGATCATCGCTTCGAAAGTTATCCTCGGACAAACATGACACATGACAAACAGACAAGATCTGGCTTCGCTTGATCAAATAATATGGATGCTACGTAGAAGTTCGACGAATGTGAGTACCCAGACATACCTTGCACGGTTTTTAGGGTATAATATTAAGGTTATAATGTACTTACTTGTAACAAATAAATTAAAACAATGTATAATAGATTTAATATAAAATAGTGATGGCACAACATTGACTTGACTACATGAGATAAAAATGTTGGGGAGTTGTTGAGATATTGGGGTTCAAAGGGGGTAAAATAATAGATTATGTTTTTATATTTCGAATTGTTTTATAGTTTTTAAGTTATTAGCTATAATAAAACTAAACTTTGTCAAAATTCGCAGGGTACACCAGTGACCCCACAGTGCTGTAATTTGGTATGCGTGTAGCTTAAGTGACACAAATAAAAGCAAGTCTGAAATCTGGAATATCTGCAATTTGTACTCCAAAAAAATAATCAATTACATGAACTCCCGTTACCTATAATTTGAGTGAAACTGTAGGTATAGTAAAATGGTTTATTATTTCGTGGTACTATTTTGGTAGTCATAGATTACAAATAATATTTTTCTGTTTTAATCGGAGACTCGCGAGATCTCAGATTGGGGCGAACCACTAGTATTATAAATTCGAAAGCAACTTGGTCTCTCTGTTTGTCTGTATGTAACGTTTTCACGGCTAAACGGATGGACCAATGTCGATGTAATTTTGTATACAGACATAGGGTATTTTTAACCTAACTGTACAGTAAGGTTACGTTTTTATTAATAAATAACGAGTGCAAAACCGTGGATGGATCCACTAGTTATCTATGTACCAAATTATTAGTATGCAAGACCTGCATACAATTCATGCGCAAGCCGTCTCTTCTACGACCACTTCGATGTATTGACTAATAGATGGGCCCTAGGAATGTTCGCCAAGGTAGATCGACCATGTCTTGAGTAGAATGCCGGAGTATATTGGGAATCCTGTGGCGGTAGTCGATATTGGAGCCCAGTTCTACCAAGCACAGGTGTTATACTGGGTGGGAGCCCAATAACTTCAAAGGCAAGAAATACGTCCAATAAATAACGTTCGATTGAATAACCTTGGATTGGAACTAACATTGAGCTCTAAAATAAGCAGTTCTATACATTTTAAACGAGTAACCTAACATCAAACGTGTGTTTTAGCAGATTTTTAAGGTTCCGTAGTCCAAGTCGGAACCTTTATTATTTCTATAAAAAAGACTAGAAGGTTCCTCAGACATTTTTTCGATATTTATTGTAGTATCGAATTTGCCCATATGGCCCCGCTTAAAAAAGTCACTGTATATCCCCAAACTAAGCAAAGCAAACTATGGGAACCAGAAACCAAATGAAATACATATTTTTTAAATCTTTAAGTAGCTTTGCCTAATTACTTTCCAGGGCGCCTTTTATCTTTTAGAAAACCATCATGAGCTGAGCGTATTTTATGCTTGTAGCAACATTCCTTCGATTTAAACCACAAAACTTTTAAACATTACTGTTTTAATCCTAATAATGTTGTGTATTTACTTATTACACTACGTTCAGTATAAACGAAAATAAACACTTAATTTTACGCATTCTTTCAGCTCTAATGTGAAACGTTTTGAGTGAACGATTTATGGTGACGACACAAAAACTGTTTTGTCTTTACAATAATAAAGTAAGCTTACTAATTGAAGTTTATGGTATTAAATGACAGTGAAATATTATTTTAATATTGCTATAAGAGATTGACGTTGGTCTCCTGGTAGGCATTTAATTTAAACACCCGGTATATGTCTAGTGGCGGTAAGGTCTAGTGCTCCTACATGCATCGATACACGTTGAATCGTCCACATCGATGTTGGATAATGGATCCAGGAACGCTCGGTAGACTAACCATATCTTCAAATCAAATCAAATCAAATCAAATTATGTATTGGGAATATGGGTTAGTAACAGGTGGTTAGTGATACAGTTTGAGTTCGTCCCTAATCAGCGTTTATCGCATGCAATTTCAGTCAGTCTTACAAGTAGTTACTTAGAAACGATCAAATAATAATTAAATTATTTACAATATTCAACATGTCAGCTCTTACCTTAAAATAGAAAATTAATAATTAAATGTCAGATTTAATAAAATTATTCAAGGGATTTATCGCTAAGAAACTCATTTATGTTGTAGTATGCCTTTTTATTAGTATTAGTTTTAAGTTTCTCTTGAACACATTCAGACTCGAAGAACCCAGTACAGACTCATCTTACAGTAGAATATCCCAGACACTGCGGTACAGTCAGCATCAGTAGATCGTTATCATCGTATCAGCCACATGACGTCCACTGTTGAATATAGGCCTTACAAATAGATTTCTAGAGCGACTAATATTGTTGCGGCTGGCACCCAACCACTCCCAGCAATCTTTAACGGAGGGGGGAGGGGGGGGGGGCGTCCTACGCTGCATTTTTCTGTGGTCTCCACTCGAGATCTTTTCTACTACAACGGCACTCAGTTTTTCGCGCTATGTGCCTTGCCCACTGCCACATCAGCTTGCTATCCCTTTGTGGTATGTCGGTGATTTTGATTCGTCAGCTAATCTCCTCAAGTCTGATTCACTATGGGCGTCATAACAAGGCGCAAGGTTCTTGTGCGTATAGGACTATGACTGGTGTATCAAAACACGAGCTAGAATCATAAGTAGATTACTGGTGGTAGAGCTTTTGTGAACGGGCTCGAGGAAGTGGGTACCACCGCCTTATCTTTATCTGCCGCCAAATAGCAGTACTTGTGCTGCTGTGTTCCGGTTAGATGGTAATGGTATGTTCCTGTAATTACTGGCACATACATAGGTATAACAGCTATGTCCTATAGTATGGCAACGTATCCACATAGAGATCAAGACAACATAATACCTTGTGTTGAATTCTATGTGGATATCCATGGGCTGCAGTAGCCACTTAACATCTGGTGGACTGCATGCTCGTTTGCCGTATAAGTTTCAAATAAAAAAAAAGATCCCTTTTTTGGGATCCCGACAGGATTTAATAAAGAAGCTGATGAGACTTTTATCATTGTTAAATGCTCATTCATAAAGTATTAGGAATATAATCTACGTACAATAAAAAATAAACACTTTTTATTCTTAAAACACTCAATGTTTTGATATAGTAGATTCAGAGAGAGAGAGAGATGTGTAAATTCAGTGATATAAATTGATTACCAAATAAAAACAAAACAACGAGCCTTACAGTAGTCGCATATAAAGAATATTTATTGCCAAAATGATCTACACAATCTAGCAGTTTTGGTGAGGCCCAAACTAGGCATAAAAGCCTGTATCTTGAGTCTCTGGAGCTCGAGTTACCTAAGTTTAAAAACATTATCATGACGATTTTACAGCAAGGAAAGTGTTTAGCTATGTTAACATTAATATTAAGGCATTATAGTATAGGTAATAAAAAAAAGCAAATAAGAAAAAAAAATTACGATTGGCAGAAAAATGTCTGTATGCATGCTTGTATGCATTTGTGTGGAAAAAAGTGTTTGAGTGTGTGTTAATGTGTGTGAAATTGTGTGTGTTCGTGTGTGTGTATGTTTGTGAGTGGTTGGTGTGTGTGCATGTTTAAGTTTGTTTAAGTTTAAGTTGCGCGGAGTACCAACTATATTAAGTCTTGTACTTCATCATATGAGAGTCCAAGAAGCCATTTCTTGACAATTGTTTTGCAAGTAAAGGCTGTACAATCCATAATATCACAATTTATACATACTTTGTTGTAGGTGTTCAGAAGTGAGAACTTTGGACTTCGTCTAGCTATTTTTGAACGAGTTATTGGAATAGGGATCCTGTAGGCCAGTCTACTTCTTATCTCATGGTAATTTGTGCGATTTTTAATACTTTTGTGAGTTTTAACCGTTGCACTAAGGAGGAAGAGATGACGGACTCTTAGGACGTTAAACTCCTGGTAGAGGGTATCGTTTGGAAAACGGAAAGGTTTGTTAAGCATGACTTTAATCAGTGTCCTCTGAGCTCTCTCTACCTGTATGAGAAAATTTTTGGCCGCACTGCCCCATACAGAGATACAGTACTGAATTATTGACTGACAGAGAGCAGTATAGACCAACTTTAAGATATCGGTAGGCGATATGATGTGTAACATCTGACCACCGCGTGCGCTCATTGCTCAAATCAAATAGCGCGCGATTCCCCGGTTTCCTGTTACGCATTTTCGTCCCTTTTACAAAAATCACTCCCACAAACCGAGAGGAAAGATGTTTTACATCAAAAAAAGTTTATACATGTAATGGCACAATAGAACAACAAAGCGAGACACAAAATATAAAACAACTTAAAAGGTACAATATAATATAAAGGTCATCAGATCACTATCAATAACAGCACTGCTCCAGCACGGTCAGCACAGTCAGCAAATAGTTCAAGTATTACTTATGTATGTATGTTAGTCACTAAGGCATATGTTTATTTGGGCCGTAGAATAAGTAAATTTGCATGTTGTACTTTTCTATCGATGCCTTTACTAAGCGCTACTGCTACATACTACACTGTATATACTTACATACAATTTACAACTAATCAAACAGTCTAATATACGAACTCAGCGCGACTAATATGAAACTGGACATAAATGTGGCAGTCACTAGTGACATCTTAGCGACCTCATCACTGGGTCAATAAGTCAATTGATTACCCTAACATGTTAAAAGTATAACGTGGCCTTAGTTTTACTGGCGAACATATGCTTGGTTGCAGAAATAGATACGATAGTAGTACTTCCCCAGAAGAACTATTTCACAAGGAGCAGTTCATTAGGAGTTGTACCGTAATTACGACCAATTGTTTCGGTTCACAGCGTGAATCTTCATCAGGAGCTGTTAAGGATCTTACATCGCCGACTGTACCTATAAATGTACGGTCGCCAATGAATCTAGTTTACCGCCGGAGAGCCGCATTTCGTTCGCTTCTCAATGATTGACAAGAGTTATTTCAGCGGCAAACCGTGCCGTGCTTACAAAATGTCAACCTTTAGCCCAATCACCAGTTCTAACATCTAGCGTATTTTTTGGTCAGCTCAGTGGCTATTTTGTCGATAGTTAGTTTTATTGGTCCACTTAATTGACCCGTCAAGAAGCATGCCAATACATTTTGTATGGTTGTGAGGCCAGAGCGAATAAGTAAGTTCGAAAACGACGAGTCCGTTATCCGTTCCGAAATGAGACGAGTTACTGTTTCTGGTCGAAACAAAACTCGTTATTCCTACCAGTGCTTGTCGCAATTTTTATTGGAAGCAAATTTAATTGTCAGTAGCCCGTAGCCTTATTAAGCGTAAACCAAATTGCTGTCGCTTCGTTATCGCTAGTCAGACCATCCTTTTCACATGTGAGGTACGTACTGCACGTGTGAAAGGGGTGGCCTGACTAGCGATTGCGACACAAATGCAATTAAACGATAATTAACAATATTCAACAAATATATCTATTAAAATGTTAATCACGATGGACTGTAACTACAGCATAGTATGTTCAAGCTAGAGCTATGCGATACACAAACCTGCAGATTCTGTAATGAGGTCGCTCCTATATCTGTTAGGCGAGTCTAAACGTAGCATTCATCTGAGCAAACACATTCTTAGCCCGGAGGAGCTAACAGCTATCACCTTTAAGAATATTCAAGATTCAAGATATTTAAGTGCACAAATCACAGGTAAATTGTACAAGACAGAAAGTGATAGTATAGAGAAATCACTGTGCTTCACCTACTAGAGGTAAACACATATTTAAAATGGCTAAAAATCATAACAGATGAGTAGAACACATTAAAATGTCAAATTACAATATTGTGATTGAGTATGTCATAGCAAATTTAAAAATATTACAGCTCAGAATGAAATAAACCTCAATAAACAAAATAAATAAATGTCAGAAGAAAAGGTAAAGATTTGATTTAAATATAATATAAATTAAATAGGTAACATTTTTCATCATCATCATCATATCAGCCGTAGGACGTCCACTGCTGGACAAAGGCCTCCCTCATTGATCTCCAGGAACTGCGGTTGGAAGCGGCCTGCATCCAACGCCGACCTGCGGTTCTTACCAAGTCGTCTGCCCATCTTGTGGGTGGACGTCCTACGCTGCGCTTGCCGGTCCGTGGCCTCCACTCGAGAACCTTTCGGCCCCGTCGGCCATCTGTTCTGCGCGCTATATGGCCTGCCCATTGCCACTTCAACGTGCTAATCCGTCGGGCTATGTCGGTGACTTGAGTTCTCCTACGTATCTCCTCATTTCTGATTCGATCCCGTAGAGAAACCCCGAGCATAGCCCTCTCCATAGCTCGTTGAGCGACTCTGAGCTTATTCATAAGGCCAATAGTGAAGGACCACGTCTCGGTTCCATATGTCATCACTGGTAACACACACTGATTGTAGACTTTCGTCTTAAGGCACTGAGGTATGTTGGACGAAAAGACGTTGCAAAGTTTCCCAAACGCTGCCCATCCGAGTTGGATTCGACGATTGGTAACATTTTTGTGACTCAAAAATTCATCCAATGTATAATAAGCTTTTTGAATCAATATGTCATTAAATTTTGTCTGAAAGACATTTAAATTTGGTAATGCTCGTACAGATGAAAGAATCATAATGTATATAATGGATGCCATACAAAACACGCTCGAGCGTAGTAGTTTTGTTCGACATGGCAGATTGTGCAAGTTGCCTTCTAGGCGGCTTCCAACTGCAAACCAGGTAAATAATTCAATATGATACAGTTTTTAGCAGCTGTAGGACTTAGTGGTGAACTTTAAACGCCCCGTAACCCAGGGGTGATACAAAAACAAGTGGCGATCACAATAGGCTTCGTGGCCGCGGTGAAACTAAAGCCTCAAAAGCTAATAATAAACAAGAAAAAAAAACTACACTTAAATGTAGCTTCCATCGCTAACTGTAGTAAGTGATGATCGCGGTACAGCTATAGAAAGTTGGTTTGATTAACCTACTTATAAATAAAATGTGCTTCTGAATATGTAAATCAACATTAATGGTGTCAATGTCTTCACTAACAATAACATTATTATTTTTACGACAGTTCAATGTTGCATTATTGATTTATATTTTAATTTGAAGAAACACTCATTAAAAATCTGCTGTTAGGTGTAAAGCTCGAAATTAAATGTGATGCAGGATAGAATCACATCTTTCGGTTACCGTTATTTGATTTCAATAGTTGTCAATTCTCATTAACGTTATCCGATAACTTTAAACGGTCGATTTTGAGGATTAAATTAACGCAAATGCGATAACTAGGCTCGTTATACCAGATTTATAATTAAGCTCGCTCAACAGTTAAATTTGGAATTGGGTTATAGTTGAACCCTTCGAACTATCCCATTAATAATAGCGACTATGGATTAATTCCGAACAAATAATAATAATAATAAATAAATATTGCTGGACATTTCACACAGCGCTATCTAGCCCACAACTAAGCAGAGCTTGTACTATGGGAACCAAATAACTGATAGAATACTTATATACATTTTTTGTTTTGTAAATACATACGTATAATATATAGAGAAACAACCACACCCAAAACAAATATCTGTAAATCATGCAAACATTTGTTCTGCGGCAGGAATCGAACCCGCTACCTCCTGTGTCTCAGCCGGCTATTCGTCCACTGCACCACGGAGGTCGTCGATGGAAATGTGGTTGATGGAATTTTTTTGAACCTTGTTTTCAAACATAGTTCAAAAACCTTCCAAATATAAATTATATAATGGTATTTTTTACACTTAATAGCAAAAATGTTATATCTGGTAACACTAAAACACGTATATATCTTCCTATTATAACTGTGTACATATGAATAAATAACTAGTGGTTCGCCCGAACTGAGATCTCACGTAATCTATGACTATCAATATAGTGCCACGAAAAATAACCATAATTACTTGACCTATAGTTTCATTCAAATTACAGGTAACGGGAGTTCATATAATTGGTTTTGATTTTGGGATACAACTTGCAGCTATTCTGGATTTCAGACGTTTGCCTATATTTGTGCCACTAAAGCAACACGCATACCAAATTTCAGAACTGTAGGGTCACTGGTGTACCATGTCAATTTTGTTAAAATTCAGTTTTTATTATGGCTAATAACTCATAAACTGCGAGACCTGAACTAAAAATAAAATCGAAATGTACTAATAAATACCTTTAATATGACGTCTTTTACCCCTCCCTAACCCCAATATCTCAACACCCCCCCCCCCCCCCCTACATATTTTTAGCTCATTTAGTCACACCAAAATTGTACTACCTCTACCTACATAAGTATCAAATTTCACGATAATCGGATCTACGCTTCAAAAGTTATCCTCGGACAAACAAACATACATACATACAACACCGATTTGTCCAAGTTGATATGAAGATTTCGCTTCGCTTGGTCAATAACGCTTATCGCTCACGACAATATTAATTCTAATTGTGGACATCCTCGGATCTCTAAGGGTTTAGACAGACGGACTGCATCATAACTGCACGCTGCCAACAATCTGCGCAGTCTATTTGCAGTTGGCGTGCATTTGGCGAACAGTTATTACATACGGTTGGTAGTTTTGATGCAGTGCAGTTACGATGCAGTCCGTTTATTCAGACCCTTACCAATAATCTATCAGTTTCATGTCAGGTCATGTCACAACGATGAAAACATATTAAAATTGTATGTATAAATTGTAAACCACACAAGCAAATGATAAGAACACGAAAAACTGTGATGAAACCCTTAATAAAGACTATATATGCATAAATACATGATGAGAAAACTTTTCTACAATTTAAGCGTACGGAGTATTATGAGATTTGGCATAGTTAAAGTGTGTATGAAGAAGGATATGGGAATGTTTTATAGATAAAATAATTAATATCTAATGTCGATCTCTGTGCGCTGGCACCTGGTTTAGTGATGGCACAATTTCGTTGGTCTAAAAAAGTGTGGGGGGGGGGGCGGGTTGTTATTCTTATAAACAGAGACTATCCGGTCAAGTGGCACGTCTAATAACAGTTCTTTGTTAGTACATTTCGATGTTTTTATTTTTAGTTTAAATTTCATAGTTTTAAGTTATTAGCCATAATAAAAACTGAACTTTGACAAAATTCACAGGGTACACCAGTGACCCAACAATGCTGAAATTTGATATGCGTGTAGCTTTAGTGGCACAAATATAGGCGAAAGTCTGAAATCCAGAACAACTGCAATTTCTACACAAAAAAATTAACGATTATTCACGAACTCCTTTTACCTGTAATTTGAATGGAACTGTAGGTCAAGTAATTTGGTTAGGCATTTCGTGGCATTATTTTATTAGTCAAAGATAAGCCGGCTTGCACAATGATCCCTAAACGTATTTAGTGGCTAACCATGTTTAAATATTCCTTAAGTCATATTCAGCTACTAAATACGATTAGTCATCGTTGAGCGAGTCGCCCTAAATTTTTTTTTTGTTTTGGGAGACTCACGAGATCTCTCAGTTCGGGGCGAACCACTAGTATACAATTGAATACAATACTAAAAAAATGTAAAATATACATAGAGAGATTGATTCCTGTTTCCCAGAAAAGGCCTAAGGCGTATGGCACAACTGTGGCCTAAGTATAATATGAAAAGAATATATTAGTATAACTTTACGATTTTTACAAATACGAAGTCATCAGAAAACATAACCTTGATAATGTCCTATAACCGCTCTGAAAAAATATACCGACAATTTATCTTTCACGGTTGAAGGTTTATCTTGGTAAAGCGATACTAGAATATCACACGCCAAAGAAATAAGTGTCCTGTCAAATGTCAGCCCAAACATAACAAGCGACTCACACGATATGAAAGAATATGTTCCTTCAGATCGTAAAGATATAGATTTTTTTTATATAATACTCAAAAGTTAATAACAAAACCAAAACAGAGTTAAAACAACTTAATTAACCCCAATTACTTTTTATTTATTAATAGAGCGGACGAGGTAAAGGGGTTCAAGAATCTCGGCAAGGCGAAACTATTATCTTAACGATATATATGTATATAAACTTATATTGTATTGTTTTTATTTATGTTTTATATATTTTTTTATTAAATAGTACTCACCATAAAACGACTGTAGCAACCAGAAAATTTCAATTGTTAATTTCCTTGAACTAATTTATTAACCATAGTTTCACTCAATTATTTTTGCACATACTTATACCACCAAAGTTAGTAAAGCACTTCACGCTACGAGGTTCGTAGACGCTGCTACAATAGCTACGGCTACGGCCATGCACGGGCGGCTCTCGTAGCGGCGTAGACTCACTGGGTACAGTCGCCGCGAACGGTTACCGAAGCTTACCGACCATAGCCGAACCGAACCGAGACTTGTGAGCTGTGATTGATATTAAATGAAATGTGAGGAATGAGTAGTTGGAGAGCTCTTTGTTTTAAGGATTACTTTTTGCTGGCGACTATCGTGTTCTCTTGAGGAAAAACTCTAATGCAGCGTCTTGATAAAATACTCATTTTTTTTCAGTAAATGATATTCTCGAAAGCTATTGTTAAATGATGCGAATAACTAACCGGCATTTTCCTGATGTCTTCGACCGAAAAGTACTTGAAGTGGTTCGTTTTATTTTGTAAAACGCCCGCTTGAAATGTATTTCGGTCAGTGAGCTTTTTCATAACTTAATTACTGTTTTAATTGCTTGTTTTCTGGTTTAACTGAAAATTTTATTAAATCTACTGACAAAATGTAATAAAACAGTGAGTTCAGTTTTAAAGGTTTGAGAATGGTATGTTGAGATTGAGAGACTACTATGCCTATCATGGTTCGCTGTAGCGGCATTAGCGGAAGCTACCATGGAGGGCTGCAGAACCGAGTAATGGTGTTACCAGTTAGAAGTTGAGATGTAGCTCTTGTGCTATATATATATATATATT